>CM060954.1:148476649-148866649 GCA_030765055.1 Mantis religiosa
ACGAAGACACACTAAATGAAATTAAGGAGGGGCCAAAATAAGACCTCGTGATCTGTACTATGGTTATTTAGACGTAAAATGAGTTTGTGCAATCTTATTTTAAAAGAAGATACGTGAAGGTCATCAAGCAAGAACCGCGAAGGGTACGAGGGAAGGTGGTTGCTACGGGAACGTAAACAAAGTTTGCCAGATTGGTTACACTGCTGAATCACGTACTCAGATATCTCCTACCCTTGTTTATGTTTCGAGTGTTGAGAGGATGAGGAAAGGGGATCTGCATTACTTCCTGTCTGCTGTTGGGCAACATTCCTGCACCCCACAAGGAGAAATAGATGACCTTCACGAATCTTCTTTTAATAATCAGACTGTACATGTCACCTAACCTCTAAAATTACTTAATGAAATGATGTTCAAATGAGTACATTGTATATAGCGCTTAGAGTTACTAGACATTCATCTTTCAGGATAAGAGGAAACCTCTAAGGAGAAGTCACATCGGACGCCGAATGAAATGATACTAAAATGAGTACAGAGTACATAGAGCTTAGAGATTAATCAGACTTTCATTTTTCAGGATAAGGGAAAACATGAAACGTTAAGTCGTATCGACCGACCAATGAAACGATGTTTAAATGAGTGCAGGATGCACAGAGCTTAGAGCTACCAGACATTCATCTTTCAGGATAGGGATAAAACCCTGAAAAAACAGTATCCAAGTAACTCATGTAATCGAAGTTAGAACTCGGGACCTCTTGAACATGAGGCAGATATTAAGCGTTTCTACATTATTTTAAAGGGTTATATATACATAATTTTATACTTATATAGAGAAAGTACATCGTTTTAAAATTTATCTTATTATAATTATCTAAAAAAATTCTCGATCTTTTCCAGAACTTGGAAGGTTGTCGGGGAGAGGTTAACGATGTCAGATATTTTATGTGCGAATATCGGGTGATGTGTTATGCTTATCTGGAATGGTGAATGCTCTACAACTTACAAAAGAGAGGTGAAAGAAAGGATTCGCTAAAAAAATCTCTACACTATTTCTCCTAAATTAAAAAAGGGACATGCATTATATGAAATTAATTATATTGTCACTGACTTTCATAAATTTAGGTAATTAATTTTATAAAATATCCACGAAAGCTCATAGAACCATATCCGAATGCGGCAATTTGGTTGTCAGTCACATGCATTTTTATAAAATTATCCTTTCAAACGGTAGTATTTGTGGTTGTTTATTATTTTCTAGTTGTTTTATATACTTTTTATGGCATCTTGATAGGTTTAATGAGGTCTTTAAGTGTGTTCTTAGTACATTTATAGTGTCTCTAAAGAAACACAAGACTATCGGGCAAGTGCAGCCTAGGTCCAAACGCTGTTGGGATAAACCAGGGGGCTATTTCAGCTAGTAGGCGATTCGATCCTGATAACCGGGTTGCGCACATCCTGTTCAGCTGTCCATTCCGGGAGAGACGGCAATCCTTTGTGGATCAATAGAAGACACAGAAGTAGATTCAGACATTGGAAAGACAAGTGAACAACAGTATCGCAATATTACAGTCTCAGAAACACTGTTTTTGGCAAGTGTCATATGTTCCATGCTCCTTGTTATGTACAGTAATTCCACTAAACATTTTATACCGAGGTTTCAATACTGTATATGTATATGAAGAGAATAGCTTAAAAACACTAAGTTACTATAAAATTGTGTAATATACCATTCCAGAGATATCATTTATTATTGTTTTTAATTTAAAAAAATATTCTACGTGCAAATTGCTGTTTATTTTTAATTTCCATACTACCTACTTAGGATTTAGGATTTCATTACGGAAGTTATTCGGTACGTATGCCACCATGCTGAACCCATTGTTCCTATGTCCCCAAGTGGGGCACTCTCGGGAGGCAGGATGAAGTGAAGGAGACAGTGTGCGGCCGACTTGAGGAGCCACGACAGTACAAAGGGCAGGATCCCTACAGTTTACTTCCATAGAGACTTCCCCCGACAGGCCAGGACAACGAACACGCTCCACTACTGCGGCATGGCAACGAGCCCAGCAGCCGAGCCCCAAAGGTCCCAGGCTGGCGATCCGAGCCCCAAAGGTCTCTGACTGGCGCTCCCGAAATGGTCCCAGCAACTGGTAAACCCAAGAGACAAAATCTTAGTCACAGAAAAGGAAGATCTTGTTAAAGCACAACTTTAAAAAAAATCACTCTCGGAAAACATTTCTGGGAATTTTCAAATCTTTATATTTTTCTCAAATAGGAAGATGTTTATATTTTCTTTCAAAGCGAAGAAAAAACAATATCATATGATTTATTCTTAAAACATTTGACTGACGCCTAATACTACTGTACGAGGATGGTCTGAAAAGTTTTCGACCTTATAAAGATACGAGACATTTTTCAGAGTTTTTTTTTTATTATTTTTTTATTCTTTATCTTTTTTTTCAATATAGTCTCCTTGTAACTCTACACACTTCTCTCAGCGATGCTGCCATCTCTGTAACCCGTCCAAATAGTACTCGGCGTTT
The DNA here is from genome assembly GCA_030765055.1 of Mantis religiosa. Taxonomy (NCBI): domain Eukaryota; kingdom Metazoa; phylum Arthropoda; class Insecta; order Mantodea; family Mantidae; genus Mantis; species Mantis religiosa. The sequence goes on from CM060954.1 coordinate 148,479,190, forward strand.
TTCAATATAGTCTCCTTGTAACTCTACACACTTCTCTCAGCGATGCTGCCATCTCTGTAACCCGTCCAAACAGTACTCGGCGTTTTTCAATATAGTCTCCTTGTAACTCTACACACTTCTCTCAGCGATGCTGCCATCTCTGTAACCCGTCCAAACAGTACTCGGCGTTTTTCAATATAGTCTCCTTGTAACTCTACACACTTCTCCCAGCGATGCTGCCATCTCTGTAACCCGTCCAAATAGTACTCGGCGTTTTTCAACATAGTCTCCTTGTAACTCTACACACTTCTCCCAGCGATGTTCCCATCTCTGTAACCCGTCCAAATAGTACTCGGGGTTTTTCAACATAGTCTCCTTGTAACTGTACACACTTCTCCCAGCGATGCTGCCATCTCTGTAACCCGTCCAAAAAGTACTCGGCGTTTTTCAATATAGTCTCCTTGTAACACTACACACTTCTCTCAGCGATGCTCTCATCTCTGTAACCCGTCCAAAAAGTACTCGGCGTTTTTCAATATAGTCTCCTTGTAACACTACACACTTCTCTCAGTGATGCTGCCATCTCTGTAACCCGTCCAAATAGTACTCGACGTTTTTCAACATAGTCTCCTTGTAACTGTACACACTTCTCCCAGCGATGCTCTCATCTCTGTAACCCGTCCAAAAAGTACTCGGCGTTTTCCAACATAGTCACCTTGTAACTCTACACACTTCTCCCAGCGATGCTGCCATCTCTGTAACCCCTCCAAACAGTACTCGGCGTTTTTCAACATAGTCTCCTTGTAACTCTACACACTTCTCCCAGCGATGCTGCCATCTCTGTAACCCCTCCAAACAGTACTCGGCGTTTTTCAACATAGTCTCCTTGTAACTCTACACACTTCTCTCAGCGATGCTGCCATCTCTGTAACCCGTCCAAATAGTACTCGACGTTTTTCAACATAGTCTCCTTGTAACTCTACACACTTCTCCCAGCGATGCTCTCATCTCTGTAACCCGTCCAAAAAGTACTCGGCGTTTTTCAACATAGTCTCCTTGTAACTCTACACACTTCTCCCAGCGATGCTGCCATCTCTGTAACCCCTCCAAACAGTACTCGGCGTTTTTCAACATAGTCTCCTTGTAACTCTACACACTTCTCCCAGCGATGCTGCCATCTCTGTAACCCCTCCAAACAGTACTCGGCGTTTTTCAACATAGTCTCCTTGTAACTCTACACACTTCTCCCAGCGATGTTCCCATCTCTGTAACCCGTCCAAATAGTACTCGGCGTTTTTCAACATAGTCTCCTTGTAACTCTACACACTTCTCCCAGCGATGCTCCGATCTCTGTAACACGTCCAAATAGTACTCGGCGTTTCTCAACATAGTCTCCTTGTAACTCTACACACTTCTCCCAGTGATGCTCCGATCTCTGTAACACGTCCAAATAGTACTCGGCGTTTTTCAACATAGTCTCCTTGTAACTCTACACACTTCTCCCAGCGATGCTCCGATCTCTGTAACACGTCCAAATAGTACTCGGCGTTTCTCAACATAGTCTCCTTGTAACTCTACACACTTCTCCCAGTGATGCTCTCATCTCTGTAACCCGTCCAAATAGTACTCGGCGTTTTTCAACATAGTCTCCTTGTAACTCTACACACTTCTCCCAGCGATGCTCTCATCTCTGTAACCCGTCCAAATAGTACTCGGCGTTTTTCAACATAGTCTCCTTGTAACTCTACACACTTCTCCCAGCGATGCTCTCATCTCTGTAACCCGTCCAAATAGTACTCGGCGTTTTCCAACATAGTCTCCTTGTAACTCTACACACTTCCCCAGCGATGCTCTCATCTCTGTAACACGTCCAAATAGTACTCGGCGTTTTTCAACATAGTCTCCTTGTAACTCTACACACTTCCCCAGCGATGCTCTCATCTCTGTAACCCGTCCAAATAGTACTCGGCGTTTTTCAACATAGTCTCCTTTTAACTCTACACACTTCCCCAGCGATGCGCTCATCTCTGTAACCCGTCCAAATAGTACTCGACATTTTCCAACATAGTCTCCTTGTAACTCTAGACTCCTCTCCCAGCGATGCTCTCATCTCTGTAACCCGTCCAAATAGTACTCGGCGTTTTTAAACATAGTCTTCTTGTAACTCTACACACTTCCCCAGCGATGCGCTCATCTCTGTAACCCGTCCAAATAGTACTCGACATTTTCCAACATAGTCTCCTTGTAACTCTAGACTCCTCTCCCAGCGATGCTCTCATCTCTGTAACCCGTCCAAATAGTACTCGGCGTTTTTCAACATAGTCTCCTTGTAACTCTACACACCTCTCCCAGCGATGCTCTCATCTCTGTAACCCGTCCAAATAGTACTCGGCGTTTTTCTCTGCAAAATAATTGTTCTCGAAGAAGATTGTCTCTTCATTTGACGAAAATCTCTGTCCTCAGAGGCAGTTGTCAGACTAGGGAACAAAAAGAAGTCGCTTTGGGCTAGAACTGGTGAGTAAGGCGGATGGGCAAGCAGTTCAAACCGTAATTCTTGGATTTTCACCGTTGCAACCTCTGAGGTGTGAGACGGTGCGTTATGTTGGTGAAACAGGATTTTCTTTGGCTGTGAATGTGGCCGTTCTTCCGCAAGTTCTAGCGCAAGATTTTGCTATTCTTGGAGCCGGTTGCCCCTTTTGCAGTTCCTGTTTGAACTGTATTTTTGTTTCCGGTGTATAATGGTGTATCCAAGTTTCATCTACAGTAATTAATCGGTGCCAAAATTCGTATATATTGTGCCTAAACTGCGCCAACAGTGCATTGGAAATGTTCATTCGAACACGTTTTTGCTCTAATGTGAGCAAACGCGGCACCCAGCGCACGGACAGCTTTCTCATGTGTGAATGTTGATTTAGTATGTTACAAACACATACTTTTGACATGTTCATAGCCTCTGTTATCTCTCTCACTGTAATTCGGCGTACATCTAGCACCATATGGTGAACTTTGGCGATATTTTCGTCGGTAGTTGCAGTTTTTGGACGTCCCAAACGCTTATCGTCTCCCAAGCTCTTACGGTCAGGTTTAAATTTATCTGTCCAAAATTTCACTTTTGTAAATGATGGTGCAGAATCCCCATACAGGATCCTACTCATCTTTGATGTTCGTAGGCGTATTGCCTTTCAAAAACAAATATTTAAGGACAGCTCGATACTCGATGTTGTCCATTTTCATAAAAGCACTCATATCAACTCACTCAAACGACTGTTACATAACAACTGAGTATCCAAAATGGCTGAAACGTTGGTGAGTAACTGTCAGCAGATGAATAACGAAATTCACTGTCTTTTATTTCCGAGTTCTGCCATCTTCATGTTGAGGTCGGAAACTTTTCAGACCACCCTCATATGTTCCATTAAAGTCTCCATTTGTACTCAAAGGATAGAGTAGTCAGCGGTTTTAAGAATAGCTTGTGGAAGAGTTAGTAAAGAGGCCTTGTTTGTGAACACTAATTTTGTACCTGGTCATACAAAGTGACTCATAATTCGATTCAGATGAATATAATTTTGTAAGAAGCAATTTTATAAAACTGAGTTTAACTGATTTCTTTAACATGCACGTAAATGCTGCGCTGTGACTAGTCTCGATACACGGTTACAGAAGCAAGGAATCGAGCAGCACAAATCGACTCGGTGATTACAAACCGCTGACGTAGAGAGGTTTACAAATTTCCAAACACAGGCGGTGCTAATTACTTTGTTATACAGTGTGGCACATACACGCGTCACGTGATTAATACAAAGGACACAGCGGTGACTGTGATAAGTAGCTCTCTCCATTAAGTGCAATAGAGGAGGTCATGAAACTCGAGTATGGTCTCTCTCGTTAACACTAATTAGAAATTATCGCGGGTGCTTTAATGTCACTTCCTTGGCAGCGCGGGGTCGTGAACTACGACAAGATTTTAAATACCCAACATCTGTCGCCGAGTTTAAAGATGAGAGAAAATCTTACGTGGACATACACATGCCTTTTTACTAATTCTTGCACGAGTTTTGTATTAATCAAAGAACGGGCGCGCGTAGTACTGTATATCCCGACATTCATTTTTCAATATTGTGAGCATGTTAATAAACTTTAAAATGTAAGGCTACTTATATTTCTGGTCTATTTCCTATATTTACATGTTAAGTTTTGCAACCAATTTTGTGAACAGTTTCCACGCACACCACATTTGAATACAAACTGAACAAAATCGTCACAATGTCAAACTAAAATACGACCTGAAGAGAGCTGTTCAATAAAGAATGATCACAATTTTTTGTTCGTTCTATGCAGGAACATGTCACTCTGCCAGAAGGTACCACATTTTTTTCTATATAATTTTTTTATTGATCGATGAGCAGTACAATGCTTTACAGATCAGAGTGAAAAGAAGGTAACAGTACAATAAGAACAATAACACTCAGGGGTAAACTAACAGGCCACCCCCTAACTACATTAAATTAGAACTCCAATAATACTCTCTGAGAAATTATGTCAATATTGAAGATGTAAGACAGACATCAAGCACTAGAATCACTCGAATCAGATGTATCACTTAGAAGCAGGTCCTGTGGTAGTCTCCTCTTCAAGCGTGAGGGCTGGCGCGTGCGGACGCCGATGTTATAATGCACAGCTCCTGGAACTTCTTGCAGCGTGGAAAAGAAACGACTAGCGATCCTGCGAATGTAGTCTTGAAGAGGTAGCAGTCCTAGTTCGTGATGGAGCTGCTGATTACGGATGAACCATAGGGCGTTGGTAGCGATGCGCACTAAGCGATTCTGTATAACTTGAAGACGACGCAGATGACAAGTGTGTGCGGCCCCCTACACTTGGCAGGCATAAGTAATAATTTGATGAACGAGTGATTTGTAGAGTAACAATGAAGACTGTAGGCCGAGGCTGGAACGGCGATGCAACAGAGGTGAGAGTTTTGAAATTCGCCTGGAGGCCAGTGATATAAGACGATCGATATGAGCACGCCAGGTCAGTCGAGAGTCCAAAAGCACTCAGGGAATTTAACGGGAGTTGTAGTGGGCAGCCAAGGGAATTGTTCCTGTAGAGACCCAACGGAGTAAGCGGAGTATATCGGCGAAGAGTGAAGATTTTAGCTTCGTTTTCTGAGGGTTCAATGAGATCCGCCAAGTGCTGAACCAATGAGTTAGGCGATCTAAAGAGAGCTGTACTACTTGTTGTGCGTGCTGGAGATTAACATGAGAATAATATAGTACTGTGTCATCTGCGTAAACAGCTAAGGCAGTCGGAGCTAGGTCAGGGATATCAGAAATGTATATATTAAATGGAGTCGGCGCCAGGATAGAATCCTGTGGGACACCTGCCGTATATTACGTGGGGATAAAAGCTTTCCACCAATGCGTACTGAAAAGCTGCGGTCGTAGAGGAAACTGTGGATTAGATGTAATAAGTAATTAGGAAGACCGATGCGGTAGAGCTTAAGCAGCAAACCAGCATGCCAAACCCTGTCGAATGCCTGGTACCACATTTTATGACACAATGATATATGGAAGTAATGTAGAAGATGATGTAATAGAGAGGGAGTGATGTTTTGATGACAATGTTGTACGTCAATCCATGAAGTACATATTGCATTATACTATAGTAGACATGTATTGGTGAAAATAAAGTAATAGTTATCCATGGTTACATTTTATAATATTGTATAATGGAAAAACTCTAACATTAAGAATCAGAAACTGTTAAGTCAAGTGACGTAACGACTTTTCATCCATTTTAAATTAAAATTTGTTAAGTCATAATAATAGAATAACCTGTCACACATGCTACATATGTCAAATCGTGAGAAACACTTCAACACAGTACTTTGTACCTCCAAACGGACCTATCACATAAAATTCTTACATTTGTATTACTATTTTGGCATTTAAAAGTACTTTGAAAAACGTGGAGCAGTCTCGTGCACAATTTTGAAGCTGTGACTTATCAACTTCTGCTTCTGACCACTTCAATTGTTTCTCTATTGATGAGAAATTTGTCCCATGGCTTCTCATATGCTTTTGTTCATCTGCCATCTTTTTCAGCTGTGTATAGACGAAAATAAAAACAAAAGCGTATCACAGTACGTTCAGAGAACAATAAGGTTCATCCACAGCCTTCTATATCAGTAATATTTAAAGTCTCTCAGCGTTAACCGTGTTTGTTAACGCTTTCAGAAAACAATTGGTTATTGAATTAATTATTCATTGTGCATATTTCAAAATTTTACAATTTGCAACTTTAGGCTACATTTATTTGTCTTTATCTTGTTGCTACCTTGTCTTACATGATACCCTGGTCTTGTGCTCTGCCAGGTAGCTCTTAACCTCCATACCTCCTTGTTGCTAACTTAACCCCTTTCCTATCCCCTCATCTTCCTTTCTTATATTCTTTACATTTCTTACCCATTTTTCTTTTACGTTCTGCAAGGACTCACCAATACTTCTTACCTTCTTTTCCTTCTTTCACGTTAACATTTTAAAAGCTACTATCCCCTTCTCTACTTTCTCCCAGTTTCTTCTCAAACCATTTTTCTCCACATTGCAACCTCCTCGCATTCTGTTACATAGTGTTCTATGCTTTTTTTTCCCCACAAAATTCACAAATTCCCTCTTCCCTACCTCTTATTCCTCTTTGGAACACGTTGCTTCTCTCATCCAAGCTAGCCCTTCTCTCTCTTGCCTATTGCAGTAATCTACATATCCTTCTCATCCCTAGGTTCTTTTTTTTTTTTTTTTTTTGTTCCATTTATACCCCGCTTTTAACTCCAATGGTCATATCGGCGGCTGTTCTCCTTTGGAACATGTTGGAACACGTTGAAGGTGTTAACTCGTAAGCGTTAGGTTTTAATCATTAGATCACGCACACATTCACACTCTCATTCATACTTCCAGACTCTGGGGAAGATGAGGAATTATCTTGGTCGGAGAAAAATCCCCAGCCCCACCGCCGGGAATCAAGCCCGGGACCCCTAGCACGACAGGCAGGTGCTCTAGTGACTGAGCTACGGGGCCAGCCTAGTTTCTTTTTATTTGTTTGTAAAACTGTAATGATTTCATATTTTCTAGACTTCCTCAGCTGTCTTTCTATATCTTCTATTCTGCTTTTTAGCAATTTCCCCACATCGCTCGTATTCCTTTCCTCTAATCTCCATATATCTCCCATTCCTATTTTTTCCATAATTCCTCCTATGTTTGTCCCCCAAATGACAGAGAGAAAAGATATAAAATTGCGCCTCTACACATAATGCCAACTCAGACTGCTGATTGCTATCTGAAACACGGTTGTTGCTGAAATTCTGAGAATTGTTGTACTTCTATAAATTTCCTCTATGTACCATGGCAACAGCCTGTCTGTTAACGTCCCCAGTAATCCGACGTGTAAGCAAATGGTCTCTTAGAAGTTATGTCGATCAGACATCATCATACGTGGAGCGTCTTTATAGTAATACAACATACGAAAGGAAATTGAGAAGCACAATTGTATTTTCTGCGATACTTTTATCCACTTTTACCTGTCCATTTTAATTTGTTGATAGTAGCCAACAGTTTCCAGTGAGTGAAGTACATAACCCGGAGGTAGGTGTAGCATGTGGTCGAGGACGTTCCGAGGGTATTTTGTTTCGGAGCGCTCCTCCTCCTCTTAAAACCTGATCCTGGCGCAACAAGCGGTTATGTTCCGCTGTGGTTTCCCTGACAACACCCTCGGGAACTGTCTATAATGAATGATAATTTGTCTCGCGCACATACATACACAGTTTACCTGGATAGGGGGGAGCGATAAAACCAACATGGTCAGACTGCGATTTGCAAATCTCTTTAGAAACAGATTTCTGCATCTCTCTCATATAAAAGGTCATTGTGAAAATGCTAAAAACTTGGTAAATGTCGATCTTTTTTAAAACTTTTATTACTTTTGTACAATATTTTACGTCCTTTTAACCTCTGCGCTCGTTGAATGAATGACTCGAGCGAAATGATGTTCAAATGAGCCAGGGTTTTTAAGGCATAGAGTTACCAGACATTCATCTTTCAGGATCAGGGAAAACCCCGATAAAAACAGCACCTTCACAGGGATTCAAACTTGGGACCTCTTGAACGTGAGGCAGACATGCTACCGTGTGTGTTATAGGGACGGGCGATTTTAATTATTTATTTATTTTTATTATTATTACTATTATTACTATTATTATTACTATTGTTATTGTTATTGTTATTATTATTATTATTATTATTATTATTATTATTATTATTATTATTATTATTATTATTATTATTATTATTATTATTATTATTATTATTATTATTATTATTATTATTATTATTATTATTATTATTATTATTATTATTATTATTATTATTATTATTATTATTATTATTATTATTATTATTATTATTATTATTATTATTATTATTATTATTATTATTATTATTATTATTATTATTATTATTATTATTATTATTATTATTATTATTATTATTATTATTATTATTATTATTATTATTATTATTATTATTATTATTATTATTATTATTATTATTATTATTATTATTATTATTATTATTATTATTATTATTATTATTATTATTATTATTATTATTATTATTATTATTATTATTATTATTATTATTATTATTATTATTATTATTATTATTATTATTATTATTATTATTATTATTATTATTATTATTATTATTATTATTATTATTATTATTATTATTATTGCTATTATTATTATTATTATTATTATTATTATTATTATTATTATTATTATTATTATTATTATTATTATTATTATTATTATTGCTATTATTATTATTATTATTATTATTATTATTATTATTATTATTATTATTATTATTATTATTATTATTATTATTATTATTATTATTATTATTATTATTATTATTATTATTATTATTATTATTATTATTATTATTATTATTATTATTATTATTATTATTATTATTATTATTATTATTATTATTATTATTATTATTATTATTATTATTATTATTATTATTATTATTATTATTATTATTATTATTATTATTATTATTATTATTATTATTATTATTATTATTATTATTATTATTATTATTATTATTATTATTATTATTATTACTACTACTACTATTATTATTTGTTACTTATGTCCTCCAACTTGTTAAGTCATGTCGGACGATGAGTGGAATGGGTGAAATGATGCTCAAATGAGCCCAGGGTCCATGGAGCTTATAGTTACCCGACATTCGTATTTTAAGATAAGGGAAAACCCTGCAAAAATCTTATCCAGGTAACTCACCCTGACCGAGATTCGAACTCGGGACCTGCTGAACGTGAGGCAGACACGCTACCATCGGTGCTATAGAGGCGGGCTATTGTTATTAAATATTATACACCAGCCCACCTCCATGGTGTGGAGTAAATGCCTAATATTCGAATTCCTAGATCATATCTCGTGAAGGCCATTTATTAGTATTTTTCTGAATTTATTCATATCCTCACAGTCAGAAGACGAATTTCGACAACTTAAAGCCTAAGGACCTCGGGCTCGTTGAGAAATATTTCATCCGTTTTATTATAGCTTTATTTTATAGATAAATGAGGGGCTCTACTTGTATTATTTTGTTCCGTACGTTTGTACACATGTTAACAGACCCTATGTAATTCCTGGCAATAGTTGACAGTAGAAATCGTTTGAAACAGTGGAGGAGCGCATTGTTTTGAAAATGGGGAACTTCCTTCACTGTTCATCTTCAGTTTCCACTGTAAAGAAATAGGCGGCTGAATTTAAACGTGGCCGTGGAAGCGTCAAAGGTGATCCACGTAAAGGACGTCCAAAACTGTAATCATACCGGAAATAATTTAAAGGTTGTGACATGACTATGGAATATTGGCGGACAAAGGTGCAAGAAATAGCTAATGCTCTTGTAATTTCAGAGGAATGTATTAGTCACATTTTGAATCAGGAATTAAACATGAAAAGGTTTTGTGCAAGATGGGTGCCACGTATTCTCACTGTGGATAACAAACGGACTCACACGACACCTTTGAAAAGTGCTTGGCGCATTTTCAGAAGAACAGAAGTGACTACGCCGATACGTCAGAATGGATTCACTACTATACACCCAAATAAAAGCAGCAATCGAGGTGGTGGACAGAAGCTGGTTCTTCGCTCCAAAGAAGGCGAGGACGATAGCATTGGCGGGAAAGATAATGGTGTAAGTGTTTTAGGATGCCAAAGGAATTTTGTTGATTGACTGTCTCGAAAAAGGTAAAACCATTACTAGAGAGTACTGCACCAAAATTCTAAACAAACTGAATGCAAGCATTAGTGAAAACAGACCGGGTTAAAAAAGAAAACAGTTGTTTGCCATAAGGACAGTGCACCTGCCCACAAAAGTGTTTCCTTTGACTTTAACTTCAACTATATCTTTGCTTTGGCTTTACTCTGCCTTTGGTCAGGTTCCGCTTTGGCTTTGCTCTGGCTTCGCTCTGGCTTGGCTCTGACTTTGCTCTAGCTCCACTTTGGCTTTGTTTTGCATTTGCTCTGGATTTGCTTTGGCTTTGCTCTGGCTTTGCTTTGCCTTCACTTTGGCTTTCCTCTGACTTTGCTCTGGCTACGCTCTGGTTCCGCTCTGGCTACTCTACGGCTTCACTCTAAGCTGTCTTTAACTTCGCTCTAAATTCATTGTAATTTGGCTCCGGCTAGGCTCCGGCCCCCCTTCCGGTCCCGCTCGGGCCTCACTCTAACTTCATTCATTGACTTAGCTCTGGCTTGGCTCTGACCTTGCTCTGGCTAGGCTCCGGACCCGCTCTGGCGTTGCTCTGGCTAGGCCCAGGCCCCCTCTCCGGTCCCACTTTGGCCTCCCTCGGGCCTCACTCTAACTTCATTCTTTAACTTAACTCTGGCTTGGCACTGGCTTTGTTCTGGCTAGGCTCAGGCCCCCTCTCCAATCCCGCTTTGGCCTCCCTCGGGCCTCACTCTAACTTCATTCTTTAACTTAACTCTGGCTTGGCTCTCGCTTTGCTCTGGCTAGGCTCAAGCCCCCTCTCCGGTCTCGCTTTGGCCTCCCTCCGGCCTCACTCTAACTTCATTCTTTAACTTAACTCTGGCTTGGCTCTAGCTTTGCTCTGGCTAGGCTCAAGCCCCCTCTCCGGTCCCGCTTTGGCCTCCCTCGCGCCTCACTCTAACTTCATTCTTTAACTTAACTCTGGCTTGGCTCTCGCTTTGCTCTGGCTGGGCTCAGGCCCCCTCTCCGGTCCCGCTTTGGCCTCCCTCCGGCCTCACTCTAACTTCATTCTTTAACTTAACCCTGGCTTGGCTCTCGCTTTGCTCTGGCTGGGCTCAAGCCCCCTCTCCGGTCTCGCTTTGGCCTCCCTTCGGCCTCACTCTAACTTCATTCTTTAACTTAACTCTGGCTTGGCTCTAGCTTTGCTCTGGCTAGGCTCAAGCCCCCTCTCCGGTCTCGCTTTGGCCTCCCTCGCGCCTCACTCTAACTTCATTCTTTAACTTAACTCTGGCTTGGCTCTCGCTTTGCTCTGGCTGGGCTCAAGCCCCCTCTCCGGTCTCGCTTTGGCCTCCCTTCGGCCTCACTCTAACTTTATTCCTTAACTTAACTCTGGCTTGGCTCTCGCTTTGCTCTGGCTAGGCTCAAGCCCCCTCTCCGGTCCCGCTTTGGCCTCCCTCCGGCCTCACTCTAACTTCATTCTTTAACTTAACTCTGGCTTGGCTCTCGCTTTGCTCTGGCTAGGCTCAGGCCCCGTCTCCGGTCCCGCTTTGGCCTCCCTCCGGCCTCACTCTAACTTCATTCTTTAACTTAACTCTGTCTTGGCTCTCGCTTTGCTCTGGCTAGGCTCAGGCCCCCTCTCCGGTCCCGCTTTGGCCTCCCTCCGGCCTCACTCTAACTTCATTCTTTAACTTAACTCTGGCTTGGCTCTCGCTTTGCTCTGGCTAGGCTCAGGCCCCCTCTCCGGTCTCGCTTTGGCCTCCCTTCGGCCTCACTCTAACTTCATTCTTTAACTTAACTCTGGCTTGGCTCTCGCATTGCTCAGGCTAGGCTCAAGCCCCCTCTCCGGTCTCGCTTTGACCTCCCTCCGGCCTCACTCTAACTTCATTCTTTAACTTAACTCTGGCTTGGCTCTCGCTTTGCTCAGGCTAGGCTCAGGCCCCCTCTCCGGTCCCGCTTTGGCCTCCCTCCGGCCTCACTCTAACTTCATTCTTTAACTTAACTCTGGCTTGGCTCTCGCTTTGCTCAGGCCCCCTCTCCGGTCCCGCTTTGGCCTCCCTCGGGCCTCACTCCAACTTCATTCTTTAACTTAACTCTGGCTTGGCTCTCGCTTTGCTCTGGCTAGGCTCAGGCCCCCTCTCCGGTCCCGCTTTTGCCTCCCTCGGGCCTCACTCTAACTTCATTCCTTAACTTAACTCTGGCTTGGCTCTCGCTTTGCTCAGGCCCCCTCTCCGGTCCCGCTTTGGCCTCCCTCCGGCCTCACTCTAACTTCATTCTTTAACTTAACTCTGTCTTGGCTCTCGCTTTGCTCTGGCTAGGCTCAAGCCCCCTCTCCGGTCTCGCTTTGGCCTCCCTCCAGCCTCACTCTAACTTCATTCTTTAACTTAACTCTGGCTTGGCTCTCGCTTTGCTCAGGCCCCCTCTCCGGTCCCGCTTTGGCCTCCCTCCGGCCTCACTCTAACTTCATTCTTTAACTTAACTCTGGCTTGGCTCTCGCTTTGCTCTGGCTAGGCTCAAGCCCCCTCTCCGGTCTCGCTTTGGCCACCCTCCGGCCTCACTCTAACTTCATTCTTTAACTTAACTCTGGCTTGGCTCTCGCTTTGCTCTGGCTAGGCTCAGGCACCCTCTCCGGTCTCGCTTTGGCCTCCCTCCGGCCTCACTCTAACTTCATTCTTTAACTTAACTCTGACTTGGCTCTCGCTTTGCTCTGGCTAGGCTCAGGCCCCCCCTCCGGTCTCGCTTTGGCCTCCCTCCGGCCTCACTCTAACTTCATTCTTTAACTTAACTCTGGCTTGGCTCTCGCTTTGCTCTGGCTAGGCTCAGGCACCCTTTCCGGTCTCGCTTTGGCCTCCCTCCGGCCTCACTCTAACTTCATTCTTTAACTTAACTCTGGCTTGGCTCTCGTTTTGCTCTGGCTAGGCTCAGGCCCCCTCTCCGGTCTCGCTTTGGCCTCCCTCCGGCCTCACTCTAACTTCATTCTTTAACTTAACTCTGGCTTGGCTCTCGCTTTGCTCTGGCTAGGCTCAGGCCCCCTCTCCGGTCCCGCTTTGGCCTCCCTCAGGCCTCACTCTAACTTCATTCTTTAACTTAACTCTGTCTTGGCTCTGGCTTCGCTCTGGGTAGGCTCCGGCCCACTCCAGTCCCGCTCCGGCTTCGCTCTGGCCTTACTCAAACCTCATTCTCCAACACAACTCTGACTTGGCTCTGGCTTCGCTCTAACCTCACTCTAAACTTCTCTCTAAATTCACTCTAACTTGGCTCTGGCTTCGCTCTGGGTAGGCTCCGGCCCCACTCCAGTCCCGCTCCGGCTTCGCTCAGGCCTTACTCAAACCTCATTCTCCAACACAACTCTGACTTGGCTCTGGCTTCGCTCTAACCTCACTCTAAACTTCTCTCTAAATTCACTCTAACTTGGCTCTGGTTTGGCTCTGGCTAGTCTCCGACCCGCTCCGGCTTCGCTCTGGCCTTACTCAAACCTCATTCTCCAACACAACTCTGACTTGGCTCTGGCTTCGCTCTAACCTCACTCTAAACTTCTCTCTAAATTCACTCTAACTTGGCTCTGGTTTGGCTCTGGCTAGGCTACGACCCGCTCCGGCTTCGCTCTGGCCTTACTCAAACCTCATTCTCCAACACAACTCTGACTTGGCTCTGGCTTCGCTCTAACCTCACTCTAAACTTCTCTCTAAATTCACTCTAACTTGGCTCTGGTTTGGCTCTGGCTAGGCTACGACCCGCTCCGGCTTCGCTCTGGCCTTACTCAAACCTCATTCTCCAACACAACTCTGGCTTGGGTCTGGCTTCGCTCTAACCTCACTCTAAACTTCTCTCTAAATTCACTCTAACTTGGCTCTGGTTTGGCTCTGGCTAGGCTCCGACCCGCTCCGGCTTCGCTCTGGCCTTACTCAAACCTCATTCTCCAACACAACTCTGACTTGGCTCTGGCTTCGCTCTAACCTCACTCTAAACTTCTCTCTAAATTCACTCTAACTTGGCTCTGGTTTGGCTCTGGCTAGGCTCCGACCCGCTCCGGTTTCGCTCTGGCCTTACTCAAACCTCATTCTCCAGCACAATTCTGGCTTGGGTCTGGCTTCTCTCTAACCTCACTCTAACTTAAATATGAATTCACTCTAACCTGACTCTGTCTTGGCTCTGGCTAAGCTCCTTCCCCGCTCCGTTCCCGTTCCGCTCCACCTTGACTTTGCTTTGGCTTTTCCCTAGTTTTACTCTGATTTTGATTTGGCTTTGCTTTAGCTTTCTTTGGCTATGCTCTCGCTTTGGACTTCATCTCGCTTTGCTCTCCCTCTCGCTTTGCTCTGGCTCCGCTCTGGTTCCACTCTGGCTCCGTTCAGGCTCCACTTTGGCTCTGCTCTCGTATGGCTCTGGCTTTGCTTTGGCTTTAATTTGACTTTACTTTACTTTACTTCATTTAGATAAGAGTCAAACACGGATGTGGACCTTGTTTGGACGTTTGGCATTATCTCTCTCACCACTCAGATGGACCCAATCGAGAGATTTGGTTTGGGACCCCGGTATCGCCAATGCCGTACCTACCGCAGTAGGCCCCTGGGGGAGATTTTACTTCAACATTTTCCATTGTCATAAAAAATGAATATCATGAATTCCAGGCTAATTTGAGCATCATTTTACGCATTACAAGCATCGTCCAATATGATAACCTTGGAGGATGAAAATTAGAAAATCCCCTTTTCGGTGTAATATGCCATGACTCGATTCATTGTTACTGAGTGAGATTTCAAACGTGCTGCAGGTGTTGAAACAAATGCAAGTGGTTTTTCGTAGCGGTTCAAGACGCCCATTGTAATAAAATCTTAACACCTGCTGATGGATTTATGAGTCCAGATTATCTATGTTACAGAAGTACATTTGGCAATTACTCTTTTGGCAGAACACCTGTTGTGGGGTGTCCAGATTATCTGCCAACACTTCGCTTTATTAATGCTGCTACAAATAAGATATCTTCACGCCAGTGGACTTCAAAGCAGGGCAGGAAACAGTGATAATGCATTAGCTCCAGGAAACACAGTACCAATCTTCCATTAAACACAACGGGGGTGAGTCAACACTCTACACCCTAACCTCTGTTTCAAGAACACCTAACAAAGCTTTCCTTTTCGTGGATGTATGTCAAAAACTGTGTTTAAATCATTAAATTCGTAAACCCGTCTCTGTAGCTTAAGTGATAGCATGTCTGCCTCACGTTCAAGAGCACCAAATTCGAATCTCGGTCATGGAGGAGTTATCTTGATAAGGACTTTATCCCTCATCCTGAAACATGAATGCAGATTAACTCTAAGCTCTATGTACCCTGTATTCATTTGAACATCATTTCATTAATCGTCCGATATGACTTAACGTTGGAGGTTTTCCGTTATCCTGAAAGATGAATGTCTGGTAACTCTAAGCTCTATGTACCCTGTACTCATTTGAACATCATTTCATTCATCGTCCGATATGACTTAACGTTGGAGGTTTTCCCTTATGCTGAAAGATGAATGTCTGGTAACTCTAAGCTCTATGTAGCCTGTGGTCATTTCAACATCATTTCATTCATCGTACGATATGACTTAACGTTGGATGTTTTCGCTTATCCTGAAAGATGAATGTCTGGTAACTCTAAGCTCTATGTAGCCTGTACTCATTTGAACATCATTTCATTCATCGTCCGATATGACTTAACGTTGCAGGTTTTCCGTTACCCTGAAAGATGAATGTCTGGTAACTCTAAGCCCTATGTATCCTGTACTCATTTGAACATCATTTCATTCATCGTCCGATATGACTTAACGTTGCAGGTTTTCCGTTATCCTGGAAGATGAATGTCTGGTAACTCTAAGCTCTATGTACCCTGTGCTCATTTGAACATCATTTCATTCATCGTCCGATATGACTTAACGTTGGAGGTTTTCTGCTATCCTGAAAGATGAATGTCTGGTAACTCTAAGCCCTATGTATCCTGTACTCATCTGAACATCATTTTATTCATCGTCCGATATGACTTCACGTTGGAGGTTTTCCGTTATCCTGAAAGATGAATGTCTGGTAACTCTAAGCTCTATGTAGCCTGTATTCATTTGAACATCATTTCATTCATCGTCCGATATGACTTAACGTTGGAGGGTCTCCCTTCTTCTGAAAGATGAATTTCTGGTAACTCTAAGCTCCATGTACCCTGTAGTCATTTAACACCATTTCATTCATCGTACGATATCACTCAACCTTGGACGTTAATTGTTTTGTTTTTGTTTATGGAATTGTTGTCTATCTTTTTTAGTTATTATCTCGTTTCAACTTTTTGTTACTATTTTTTCTCTGGGTCTGGGTTTACTTAACGTCACTTTTCAATATTTCTCACGTGCACATTATTTCCTCACACTTTCTGTAATCTTCACTGCTTTCACTACTTCACTAAATTTGTCACTATTTGCAGAGCGTTTAACTTTTCCGTTAGATACCTCTTATTTCAGCTTCCTCAGTCCCTTTTACTTAACCCTATGTTCTCACAATTCTCTTCTTTTTGTAACTTCTTCTTTTCCTATTATAGTTTCACTTGCCACCTCACCTCTCTTGCCAATTATCATTTGTTTCATCACATTTACTCACATCTTTTCCGTACCTCCTACGATCCCATTGCATTAATTCCTTTCTGTAATTTGCCCATTTTTGCCTTGCCGATGTGTCCCCTACATCTCGTCATCACTTACCTAATTCTCACCCCTTTTCGACTCCCTGTATCCCCACACTTGTTTCACTCTGCTCTTCCCCATGTTCCCACATAGCGCAAAGCAACTATACTGTCATGTGATGAAAGAGAGACATAAACAAAATAAAACGCACATAATTACACACACGAAGTATAATAACAGTTGACAATCAAGTCGAACAGCTCTGACAAAAGACAGTCAGGAATGAGGTGGATCTCAGGCTGAAATCAAAGTCATATACAGTAAAACTTGCATAAAAATGGACCCGATGGGAAGCTCCGGGGAAATTTCATTGGGGCAAAACCTTGCGTCTAAAAAGCTCTTCCCCCCGTCGAAGTGAATACGCCACTTACCCGCGTCAACCCCGCAAGGAAGACTACCGAATAACCTTGGTGATGTAGTACACCTTCTACTAGCTCTGCAGGCTAGTACCCGGGACCTTATCAGCGACCCTCTGGCCCCTCCGGGTGGCCTAAGCCTGGCCGGAGGTACCCAATCTCCCACGGGTGTCGGGAAAACACACTGCCCCCTCGAGTCCAACCGAATCCGTACAACTCACGTTCAGGAAGAACTCGAATATTCGGCCTGAGGTTATTGTGGTAACGTCAGAGGTATGAGTCCTAAGGGTTTGCAGCGCTCGCACCGCATCAGCTGAAGGGCACCGATTCCCTCCCCCACGGAGGAAAGAGACAACAAGAAAATTAGGCAAAGACAATTTCAGAGCTTCCAGCGGATGTCGCGAGAGTTTCAGACATCACCATAACATTGTTTTGAATGATGTTGATATGCAGACAGTTGCAGCTTGGAAAGGGAAATTTGAAAACAGAGAAACTAGGCGATAAACTTTAATTATTGTATGTAAGTTGAAAATATAGTTCATAATACACATGTCTATTATTTACACTTCTTTATGTATGTAACCAGTGAAAAGAGAAAATCATGGTACCGAAATGTTGCCTTTGGACGGCCTCCTCTGTGTCCTCTCGCCTCATCCATCCTTCCTTCCAAGGATGCCCCACTTGGGAGATAGGTAGCATAGCTCATGTTTTTCCAATGTACCAATCCCCTCCGTATCTGTCCTATGGCCATGCAAAGAAAATGCAATTTCAAAGTCTTCACCATAGCAACCAATCCTTTAAAACATTTGACTGTCATCTAAAGTCTACTGTGCTGCCGTATTAACTTGTAACTTCAAGAAAATTAACAATAAGATAATGTATATCATCAGGTTTTTGTAAATATATTTATTTCTGTTTCCTCACCAAGTTACATTATCCACTAAAAGAGAAAATAAAGCCATAAATGGTAAGTGGTATGAAAAGACTGCTAGAAGAATTCCTTTTGCGAGATTTAATGCTTTAGGGAGGGTTGAGATGCAGGGCGTAACTGCTTGGTGATTTATTGGAATTTTAGCTTAAAACTTGTTTGGTAAATTGCTTCCAACAAAGGGGAATCTCTCTCCATCCTTTCGCGAGGCGGGGAACCTAGAAATTCTTTTAAAAGTGTCAGTGGATATGAAAACATACCACAGAAAACAAGGTTACTTACTTAAGCTGTTTTACCTTGACAGACACGACTGACTAGACATTTGAATGGTTTTGTTTGTGTATATGAACTGAAAAATTACAAAAAAAAAAAATTG
This sequence comes from Mantis religiosa, assembly GCA_030765055.1. Classification (NCBI taxonomy): domain Eukaryota; kingdom Metazoa; phylum Arthropoda; class Insecta; order Mantodea; family Mantidae; genus Mantis; species Mantis religiosa. The sequence goes on from CM060954.1 coordinate 148,497,825, forward strand.
TTAATTATAAAACTTCGTTGTTAAGTCCAGTTTCTTGTAAGAATACATTAAAAAAGTATCTCCTATATATAAACTAAATTTAACATGGAAACATTATTCAAAATTGTTTTCCCAAGAAATACTACTAAAAATTTTGATTAGTTTACCATGTGTTTGAGATATTTTCATGGTAAATTAAATATATATTTGAATTTTGAATAGACTATGAATTTCTATTCATTCTGAATGGATTGGTTTGGATTACTGAAGGGAGGGGATTCGGCGCTGCGAACCAGCTTGATCTATTGTATCTATGCCCCAAGTGCGGCTGCCCCGGGAGAAAGGATGAGGCAAGAGGAGACTGAGGTACCTGATCAGTTATACTAAGACGTATATTTCAAACTTTTTATTTATTAAAATCAAAGCAATACAATTAACTACATAAAAGTTCTTCAGATTAAATGTAAAACTACAAGAAAAAGAAAACTAAAATATAGAATAAACTTCCCATTCAACTACCATAACAGATCCCTAAATCAAAGTAATTTAAACTATACTAATATAATAAGCAACTCTGTCTGAATAGTTTTAAAATAAAAACATACCTTCCTACCATTCTTTAGTTACGAGTGGGTGTCCTAAAGTTTTAATTATCACACTTTAAAAAGTGATAGAGAGCTTTTGTTGATATGTATTTGTTAGCTATTCTCTACGTAGTCATCATGCAGATTTACACATTTTTCCCAGCGATTCTTGACCTTCCGAATACCTTTATTGTAGAAGTCTGCACAATTCCCTAAACCACTCTTCCACTGCATTAATGACGTTATTTGTGCTGTCAAATCGGCGACCACGCAACGGATTCATTTCCGGGAACAAGAAATAGTCACTTGGTGCGAGACGGGGGGAATAAGGCGGATGCTGTAAGGTCTCAAAGTCACATTCCCTTGTTTTGTCAACTACAACTTGGGATGAATGAGCTGGTGCATTGTCAGTCAGAAGACGAACACCTTTGGAGAGCATACGCGTCGTTTCTTAATCAGAGCTACTCATAACTTGTACAGAAGATTGCAGTAGTATCTGCCAGTGATGGTTTGACCCTTGGTAAGATAATCTGTAAGGATAACTCCACGACAGTCCCAGAAAACTGAAAGCATTACGCTCCCAGCTGACTTTTGCATCTTTGTCTCTTTGGGAGAGAGGAATCGGCATGTTTCCATTCTATGTTCATGGTTTCTGTCACTGGATCATATCGAGCAATCCAGGATTCATCTATGGTTACAAGACGATCAAAAAGTCATCTTCATGCTGTTCCAAAATCATCAACATCTGTCTTGAAAAGTCACGCCGTGTTTGCTTTTGGAAAGGGGTTAGCAAACGTGGAACCCACCGTTCAAACACCTTAGACATATGCAGTTCGTCATGAATACTACACACTACCATAACTAAGATGTTTCTCATTCATGATCATTTGGATGGTTGCTCGTCTGTCTTCCAGTATTAAACACTCCACTTTCTTCACTGTGACAGTCGTCTGTCATTGACGGTCTACCAAATCTTGGCTCATCTATCAGGGACGTGTGACCAGTTTGAAAATTCCTTTTGCACCTCATAATAGTGTTATACGATGGGCAATCATTTCCATAAACAGTAGTCATCTTATCACGGATTTTCCGGGCAGTTTTGCCCTTCAAATGCAGGAACTTGATCACACTACAAGCCTCAATTTTCTCTATCTGACACCTCAGTCCCTTCTGGCACTCACTGTAAAAAACAAAAAGACTGAAATCACTGAAACTACCAACATTATGTCCAGAGGGATCATTGATAACACTGAAAAATTTACATAACGCTAGTATAAAAACAACCGGGTGACAAAATTTACGTCACCCCCTCGTACTTCAAAAGAAAATTACAAATTCATAAATTACTAATCTTACCCGAATTTATTTTTATACTGTTACTTAATTATGTCAGTTGATAAATTGTAATAAATACATAATTATGATCTTAAATAAAACAAACTAAACTTCTAAAAACATTATAACTATTCATAAGATCAATAATTACCAAAAAATCAACATTTCATTAACTTGAAACTCTTTAACATCAACTTCCTCAATTTCCTCAAATGAAAATCTCGTTAGAACAGACAATTTCTGTCAAATTCTTTAGCATTAATTGTTAGAAAAAATTATTGTAATAGTTTCAATTTTCAAATATTTCTCCTTATTTTAAATGCTAGGTCGCTGTTCTTTTTTTTCACGTGGTTATGTAGGGAGCATGGTGTTGTTAGTGTCATCTGTCATCACTTTAATGAAACACTCTTGGAAAAACTGACTATCGGGTTAAACTTTTAATGAATGTGCAGACATCTCTGTGATCTAGGGTTCGTCAGGGTTTACTGTGCAGCCACCAACCCACGCAGTATTAGCGGGACAGAAAATATAAAAATTTGATATAAAATGAATTTAATAAGGCACTCAATGTAATACACTTTAATTATAATTGTGCTAAATTGAAATTATGATTAATATATTCATTTTATTTATTTTTATATGTTCAACAAAGCATATTTCTTATTGGGAATTGTTTTTCAACACTTACCGTGTGTAGGCTAAGATTTGGATAGGTTTCAGCTCGAAAATTTCTATGCCATATCCGGGATATGAGCCACGGATATTCGGTCTCTGTCCGGTGGCTTTTAACCAGCGAGTTATGAACAAATGCGGCACCCATCTTGCACATATATTGTGAAAGCCAAACATATTACTTAAAATTTTACCTGCATGTTCTTTTTATATGTTTACAAGAGGATCGATACTTAGAAAAGGAGAGGAATGGTGACTATTTAGGTGTAAGCGTTTGTAGCAGTGGAGGATGGGCTGCACAAGCCGGAAAAATAATAGCTAATGACAGGGTGGTAATGTCAGGGGAAGAATATGTAAACATAAACTGGAGATGTCAGTTAGATGGTTAGAAAGAACGTATGAAGCGGTCGTTGAAGCCAGAATAATGTATGCAGTGGAGGTATGGAGCATATCAGAGATAGGTACAGAATTAGAGCAGATGAACGGATTGTTTTGCAAAGAACTACCAGGGCTGCCAAAATCGGCACCAAGAGAGGTGACATTACTAGAGCCAGGTAATACAGTATGTGTGGTGTTTTAGGGCCCGTCGACAAGGTCATTTGTGCCAGGTAATACAAAAAGAAGGGGAATAATAATAGAGATGATAATGAAATTCTGGTATAAATGTCATAAAGGGCAGAAAGGGGAATTAATGCCCGCCTCGGTAGCGTAGATGTTAGAATGTCTGCCTCACGGTCAAGAGATCCCGAGTTCGAATCTCGGTCAGGGCGATTTACCTGGATAAGTTTTTTCCGGGGTTTTCCCTTATCCTAGAAGACGAATGTCGGGTAACTCTAAGCTCCATGGACCCTGGCCTCATTTGAGCATCATTTGAACTATGGTATTGAATTATGAGGTACAACGTCTAAAGAGAATTTAAAACGATTACTGGTATTACAGAAGAGGTGTGTAAGGATTGTTTGTTCATTAAAATCAAGGGATTCAAGTAGAGAAACTTTTAAAAAAGAAAGAACTCTTACAGTCGCTGTATTATATATTTTTAGAGTTATTTTACTTGTTAGGAGAACTACAAATATAAGGAGTAATAGCAATATACATAAATATGACACAAGAACTAAAGCAAATATGTTTAGGGAAGCGAAGAGTAAGACATTTTTTGATAAAAATCCATTTGTAATTGGAAAAACTTTATACAATAAGCTGCCAGCCACAGTTAAACAGTCAACTGGTTCCAAGTTTAATAAATGTTTAAAAATTACTTAATTGAGAGGGCCTTTTATGACATAGATGAATTTCTACAATTGTGATCTGAAAAGATTTTTTTCCTGACACATGTAATTTATAAATATTTCAATGAGGGTACAAATAAGAGATCAAACTGCAAATGCTGTGTAATTCATTTATCTCGATCTGTCTAGTAATTTCAACAAGTGAGTATAATCCTTAAAATATACTTCTGAAATCAGTAAATAAGTACATATTATTATTATTATTATTATTATTATTATTATTATTATTATTATTATTATTATTATTATTATTATTATTATTATTATTATTATTATTATTATTATTATTATTATTATTATTATTATTATTATTATTATTATTATTATTATTATTATTATTATTATTATTATTATTATTATTATTATTATTATTATTATTATTATTATTATTATTATTATTATTATTATTATTATTATTATTATTATTATTATTATTATTATTATTATTATTATTATTATTATTATTATTATTATTATTATTATTATTATTATTATTATTATTATTATTATTATTATTATTATTATTATTATTATTATTATTATTATTATTATTATTATTATTATTATTATTATTATTATTATTATTATTATTATTATTATTATTATTATTATTATTATTATTATTATTATTATTATTATTATTATTATTATTATTATTATTATTATTATTATTATTATTATTATTATTATTATTATTATTATTATTATTATTATTATTATTATTATTATTATTATTATTATTATTATTATTATTATTATTATTATTATTATTATTATTATTATTATTATTATTATTATTATTATTATTATTATTATTATTATTATTATTATTATTATTATTATTATTATTATTATTATTATTATTATTATTATTATTATTATTATTATTATTATTATTATTATTATTATTATTATTATTATTATTATTATTATTATTATTATTATTATTATTACTATTATTATTATTACTATTATTATTATTACTATTATTATTATTATTATTATTATTACTATTATTATTATTACTATTATTACTATTATTACTATTATTACTATTATTACTATTATTACTATTATTACTATTATTATTACTATTATTACTATTATTACTATTATTACTATTATTACTATTATTACTATTATTACTATTATTACTATTATTACTATTATTACTATTATTACTATTATTACTATTACTACTATTACTACTATTACTACTATTACTACTATTACTACTATTATTACTATTATTACTATTATTATTATTATTATTATTATTATTATTATTATTATTATTATTATTATTATTATTATTATTATTATTATTAGTATTAGTATTATTAGTATTATTAGTATTATTAGTATTATTAGTATTATTAGTATTATTAGTATTATTAGTATTATTAGTATTATTATTAGTATTATTATTAGTATTATTATTAGTATTATTATTATTATTATTATTATTATTATTATTATTATTATTATTATTATTATTATTATTATTATTATTATTATTATTATTATTATTATTATTATTATTATTATTATTATTATTATTATTATTATTATTATTATTATTATTATTATTATTATTATTATTATTATTATTATTATTATTATTATTATTATTATTATTATTATTATTATTATTATTATTATTATTATTATTATTATTATTATTATTATTATTATTATTATTATTATTATTATTATTATTATTATTATTATTATTATTATTATTATTATTATTATTATTATTATTATTATTATTATTATTATTATTATTATTATTATTATTATTATTATTATTATTATTATTATTATTATTATTATTATTATTATTATTATTATTATTATTATTATTATTATTACTATTATTACTATTATTACTATTATTACTATTATTACTATTATTACTATTATTACTATTATTACTATTATTACTATTATTACTATTATTACTATTATTACTATTATTACTATTATTACTATTATTACTATTATTACTATTATTACTATTATTACTATTATTACTATTATTACTATTATTACTATTATTACTATTATTACTATTATTACTATTATTACTATTATTACTATTACTACTATTACTACTATTACTACTATTACTACTATTACTACTATTACTACTATTACTACTATTACTACTATTACTACTATTACTACTATTACTACTATTACTACTATTACTACTATTACTACTATTACTACTATTACTACTATTACTACTATTATTATTATTACTATTATTATTATTATTATTATTATTATTATTATTATTATTATTATTATTATTATTATTATTATTATTATTATTATTATTATTATTATTATTATTATTATTATTATTATTATTATTATTATTATTATTATTATTAGTATTATTAGTATTATTAGTATTATTAGTATTATTAGTATTATTAGTATTATTAGTATTATTATTATTATTAGTATTATTATTAGTATTATTATTATTATTATTATTATTATTATTATTATTATTATTATTATTATTATTATTATTATTATTATTATTATTATTATTATTATTATTATTATTATTATTATTATTATTATTATTATTATTATTATTATTATTATTATTATTATTATTATTATTATTATTATTATTATTATTATTATTATTATTATTATTATTATTATTATTATTATTATTATTATTATTATTATTATTATTATTATTATTATTATTATTATTATTATTATTATTATTATTATTATTATTATTATTATTATTATTATTATTAGTATTATTATTAGTATTATTATTATTATTATTATTATTATTATTATTATTATTATTATTATTATTATTATTATTATTATTATTACTATTATTAGTAGTATTATTATTATCATCATCATCATTTCACCCATTTCATTCATCGTCCGATATGACTAAACGTTGGAGGACTTAAATTACAAAAAGGGGGGAATTAATGAATCTGTGCATGAAGCAACAGAGAAATATTAAAAATGCAAATAGTTGGTGGTCGGAATTGGAAATAATGGTATCGAAGATAGGAATGGGAGGTTTATGGAGAGCAGAGGAGATAAATCATAGCGGTTTTGGAAAGAAGTGAGAACTAGAGTACAAGACATAGATAAGCAGGTGATATAGGAAAGTATAGAAGAAAAGAAAACTTAGAGAGAACTGGGAGAGAAGGCATAGCATGGATGAGAGTAGGAATATTATACTTAAAAGGGTTGAGAAGTAATGAGGTAGGGATATGTGAATTTTGTGGAGATGAAGAGAGCGCTGTTCATTACCTAATAAGGATCTAACAAATTACAGGAGAAAAATATGGGATAAGTAATGGGACAGTGTGAGTAAAGAGATATTGGCAGTACGCATGCTAACGGGATGAGAGAAAAGAAAAATAGATGTATAGGAGATTTCTTATATAGGATAAGAGAAAAGTGGATTAGGAGAAATGAAGTAATGGTCAAGAAATGACACCGAACTGCTCAGGAAAACCAAAGGCTTATAGCCAGGAGACCTGAGTCAGCAAGTAAATCTTAAGGTCAACAGTTTCATGTATTTGTACAGGAGGTATAATACAGCTTGGTCAATGTCAAATATATTGTATTGAAATAGTAATGGAAACTGTACAAATAAATATCAAAATATCAAATATGTTTATAACCTCTGCTCTGTCAAACAACTTTAATCTGTGGTCTTCCAGTACTAAACGATGAATTTGTTCAATGATGTCTGGAGTTGTGACTTCCACAGGACGTTCAGAGCGAGGCTCTTCACTAGTACTCGTACGTCTCATTTTAAACTCTACAACCTACCTTTTAATTATTGTATATGAAGGGACAGAGTCTTTCAATGTATTGTCCATTTCATCCTTGATTTCTTTAGACGTTAAGCCTTAAATGGAAGTATTTAATCACTGCTCGTTTTTCCATATCCTCCATTTTCGTGTAACCTCTACACTTGTCTTGTTTAAAATGCTGTCATTCAAAAACTAAACAAGCTATTAGGCCGTAACTATGTATACAAGCTAGTCTAGAGCTAAACTATATCCGTCAAACTGGCCCCGAACGTTTGTTTATCAACAAAAAACAAAAGAATAAAGCATTTATATGAGAGAGCAATGAGTTGAGAAACTCATGTGATGGAATACCAGATCTTTTCCCCTCAGTTTCAGTGGAACTTTTTTCGCCAAACTTTGAGGAACTTTTCCCTACATGCTTTTATCGCATCCCCCCCGCGAAGTCCACGTCTGTTCTCGGAGATAAAGCGCTCCATTAATTTAGCTGCTAGACTTGGTCGTTCTCAAATATGACAAACTATCACGTAGAGGTCGTAGAAATATTTCTTGTGATCGCTTCTCAAGTTTACATATAAACCGCGAGAGATGAGCGGTGTATAAAGCACTTTACCAGAGTTATTTATTGTCTACCTTAAGGACGATGTGTGCATTCAGCGTAAAATCTAATTACCTGGAATGGCTAATTATCAAAGTTTTCCATTTAAACCAGCTCTGTTTTACATGGGCTGTAAATGTAGAAGTGGCATTTCAAACGAACAAGGCACTTAAGTGTATGAAAACTAATTGAATCTGTGTCGTCATATCTGACATTTTACTGCCAACTATAATATATCAAATGCTTCAATAAAAAACCAGCTGCGTGCACTCACAACCCGTTCTGTAGTCACTCTTGCGGAAACTAACTTAAACACGCTTATTTCACGTTAATCGAAATTAGTGACTGATCGATAACACTTTCTCGATTATCGATACTCGTAGCTGTTAATCGATATTGGTCACGTTAATCGATACTCGTTATCATTATCGATAGTTTTTACAGAATACAATTTCATCTGCCTACTTTTCTCTACAGCGAACAATATACAAAATAACACTCTGTGCTCAAAATTTTAATTCAGTTAATTATTTATTATTGGCAAGTCCGTGAATACCTCCCTGCAAAGCACTTTTGCCCACTATTTTTGTCTTTTTGTTTTTGATTTTGAGAAGGCGTCCCAAATATTTTTGGGCTAATAATGCTATTCTGACGCGAATTTCATGATATCTCTAAATAACGATTACATAAATTTTCGCTTGCTCTCTTACGAACTGTGACGGACTGTGACACCCTTTCGACATTCAACGCGTTTGTTCGATTTCACGTCTATAACCTGAGATTATAATCTTGCATTGCCAATTTGGAGTAATTAAAAGCACATTAAATACTTTGTGGAATGAAAATTCGTCATAATGACGTCTTAACCATTTCACCTTAATGGCTTTTTAATCTCTTTGTAGAGGTATAATGTATTCCACAGCTCTAAACATTCGATATGCGCAACTTCACCAGAAATATGACTTTTGAAACCACCTAAACCTGGTGTGCTCAATTAAAGCAGGAAAGGGGAGGTTAAAATCACTCTTTCCACCCGCTGTAATAGAATCTGCATTTACCTGTGGTTACTGAGTTCCAGTGGCGGAACATCGCCTTCATTGTGACATATAGGACATCTTCAGCGTTCGCACTCATAGTCTACTACTTACTAAGCAACCAAGGATGACTTCTGTGGCACAGGTTACGGTTTACAAGGTCTGCAATATGTGTGCACAGTCTCAAAAGATAAGCAAGGTGATCTCACTGCGATACTCACTTTTAATACGAGGGGGTACTCAAAAGAAACCGAATTGTTGCCATAAAAACTTTATTGAAGAACCTTTTTACAAAATTACTTCAGTCACCTTCAAAATACTCTCCATTGCATGCGATGCACTTATCAAGTCTCTTTTCCCACTGTTGGAAGCATGTTTGGAACTCTTCAAGTTTGATATTGTCCAGTGCCCTTTGCGAAGCTGTTTTTACCGCCTCCACATCTTCATAACGCTCCCCTTTTAGCGTTCTTTTTTTTCATTCGTGGGAATAGGAAAAAGTCGCACGTGGCTAGGTCCGGCGAATACGGAGCATGGGGAACGACAGACCACCTCTGAGATGCCAAATAGTGGGTCACTCGTAAGGCCGTGTGTGCTGGAGCGTTGTCGTGATGCAGAAACCAGTCACCTGCTCGCCAAATTTCCGGGCATTTCCTCCTCACATCCTCTCGCAGTCGCCTTAAAACATCCAAGTAAAAGTGCTGGTTAACAGTCTGGTACAAATTCCCAATGCACAATTCCACCATCAAAAAATACAATGACCATCGTCTTCACATTTGTCCTCACTTGCCTTGCTTTTTTTGGTCTGGGAGAGTTGGGAGTCCTCCACTGACTTGACGCTTGCTTGGTTTCTGGGTCATACCCGTAACATCAACTCTCATCCCCTGTAATGACTTTGTTCAGGAAGTTTGGATCACGTGCAATCTCTGTTTTCAAGTCCTGACACTCATTCATGCGGATGGTTTTGTGCTCCTGTGTGAGATGGCGCGGAACAAATTTAGCAGCAACACGTCTCATGTGCAAATCCTCCCTCAAAATCTGCTTGCATGAGCTCCAACTGATTCCTGTCGCTGCTGAAATTTGGTCGATCATTTGGCGACGATCCTCGTTGATCTTTTGGCGGACCTTTTTAATGTTCTCCTCATTTCGCGACGTTGAAGGGCGACCAGAACGAGCTTGATCTTCAACACACATCTCACCACCTTTAAAGCGCCCAAACCACTCGAAAATCTGTGTGCGGCTCATAGCCTGCTCCTGAAAAGCTTCCTAAAGTATTTGGTGTGTCTCCGTTGCAGTTTTTATTAAGCAGTAAGCAAAATTTACACACACCTTTTGTTCTTTTAATGTTGCCATAACGACTTCGCAGAGGTAACCCGCAAACAGTCAGAGAAACAAAATACCACTCTTGCACATTCAGCTCTACACTGACGTCGTCTACACAGTTGTTTCATGAAGGTCTCTACTAAAAACATCTAGCGTGGCAGCGTCCTCGGTGTCCGGTTTTTTTGCCCCCCCCCCCTCGTATAGTTCATCTTTGAAAACCTTTGTTCGCAGATATATGTAGAGCCAAAGTCTGCCATTAAATTAGATGCAAACAAACGCAATCTCTGATAATCATTACAGGGCAAAGATTTAAATAATTCCCGTACTTCCTTTTCAGAACGTTTTACAATCGTGGAATTTTGAAGTAAAAGTAGCTAGTTCCATTTGTAGCTCGTGTGCGGCCTAACTACATGGGAACTTCAAAGTAGTGCAAAATAATTAGATATTTGTCTCATTTTCTTATTTCTTTAATTTGCGAAGGGAATGTGTCATGTAGTTGCTTCAGAACTTCTGCACACTTTTGCAGAAGTATGACGTTTATTGTGAACACGGAAGGCAAGCAAGGGAAATGATATAAACGTGCAACTACCAGTTGTCCTTCCCACAGTTGCAATTATGCCATAAATGACATATTTAATTCATTATCAACTCCTCTCAGAAATGCGAGGGTGTGTCAAAAAGTAATGCCTCCTATTTTTGCCCTTAAATAAGTAAGTTATGTGAAAACTTTGGTTTTTGCGCAATTCCTCAAACCTTCTTCTCCAATCCCCTGCAGTAGTAACTACCTAAGTCAACAGGTGGCAGCGCTACATCCTCTTGCAAAATGGCTGACATCGATATTCCTACTAGACAGCGTTCTGTAATTGAATTTTTGACTGCGGAAGGTGAAACGCCAATTCGCATTCACGAAAGGCTAAAAAATGTGTATGGTGATGCAACGGTGGATGTCAGCACTGTTAGACGATGGGTTCGTCGCTGTAACGAAGCTGAAGGGCAAACACCATTGGCAGATGAAAAGCGAAGCGGCAGGCCGGTGACTGCAGCGACTCCATGCAACATTCAGTCGCCGGGTAACAACAGGTGAATTGTGTCGCATTACCTCCATCAGTAAAGGCAGTGTGATGACGATTATTCAACCACTCGGTTACTCAAAAGTTTGTTCACGTTGGGCACCAAGAACGTTAACCGCCCAAAACAAAGAAACAAGGAAAACAATAGCCTTCGAACACTTGCAGCACTTCAATTTGGAGGGAGAAGAGTTTCTTGAAAAAATTGTTACTGGAGACGAAACGTGGGTTCATTTTTTTGAACCTGAATCAAAGAGGCAGTCAATGGAATGGCATCACACAACGTCACCGAAGAAAAAAAAATTCAAAACTCAGCGGTTGGCAGAGAAAGTTATGGCGACAGTGTTTTGGGATGGAGAGGGTGTGGTTATGATTGATTTTCTGGAGCAGCGATGCACAATAAATTCGGTCCAATACGTCAGAACTCTCAAAAAGCTGAAAGCACGTCTTCGCCGAGTTCGCCCAACAAAAACTATGGCGGATGTTCTTCTTTTGCATGACAATGCAAGACCACACACCAGCCGTTACACCACTGAAGAAATTGAGAAATTGGGATGGCAAGTCTTACCTCACTGACCTGGCACCAACAGACTTCCATCTGTTCGGGCCACTAAAGGAAGCTCCTCGTGGGATGTATTTTGAAGATGAGGAGGCTGTGAAAATGTCCGTGCGTCAATGGCTTAGGAAGCAAGACCGTGTGGTTTACCACACTGGAATACATGAGCTAATTAAAAGCTGGACCAAAGCTGTGGAAAAGGTCGGAAATTATATTGAATAGTGACAAATTAATCGTCAATGTTGTAGTTTTCAAGCTATGTAAATTGGATTCAATTTTCTTTGCAATTAAAAGAGAAAAAATAGGAGGCATTACTTTTTGACCCGCCTCGTACAATTAACGGCGTCACGTCAAATCTGTCCACCGATTCTTGCATAGCTAGAGAGAAACATGTTAATGACCTTATTATGTCCTTTAATTGCCCTACAAATCACAACACAGTTCTTTTATGTGTCTGGTTACTGTACGTCGAGAGACTGACTGATGCAAATAAATCAACTAAATCGAGACAAAATTCCTGCGGACCAACTAGCAAATATTGCTCGATAAATTCGTCTTCAATAAAAGATTTCATATTTTTTTCCAATAAGTTTCGCCAGTTTATAAGAGAACTGTACCATAGTTTCAACATTATGGTCATTTCTTCGAGTTTTGTGATCTGGCTTCACCTAGAACTAAGATAAGCTAAACCTTAGTAGCAACGCCACTACCTCTGTCTCTCGCTGACTTGGTCACTGGTGTGCGGAAAACAACATGTGTAGGGGAAGGAAGCGTGTGTTGTACAATTGCGCACCCCTGATCTAAACATTCCCAGAAGAGTTTTTTTAGCAAAAGTGCAGTATTTGATTTCAGTATATTTCTAAGATACAATAATTTCCAAAAATATCCCTAATTTTACAAGAAACTTTTAATTTTACAAAAATGGTAAAAGGATTTTCATTACAAAACTACTCACGCAACAAGCAGATATGTTTCTGCCTCTCCTCTCCACTCAAAGGTTCAACTTTTTCATACAGCTGGCACACACCGCGTACACTGTTAGCTTAAAATGGAGAAAATATGCATTTCACACACTTTTGCTTATAACTTAAAACTTTGCAGGAATTTACTACTTGTCAACACTAAACAACAATTTGCGTCAAACGCTATACTCAGGGGAAAGTATGAGTCGTGTCCGTAAAATAAGGACTCCAATTTTATTCAACATAGAAAACATGTTTATTTCCAGTGAATGTTACATTGACGGAAAGGCGGAACTTACAGCTATTTTTCAACGTAATCACCATTGCGATCGGTGCGCTATTGCATGCGCTGTGGCAGCTTTTGTATACCTTTGTCATTGCACTCTCCCAACAAATTGCGCAGGTACCGCTCAACCTCGTTTTTCAAATCACCGTCGGTCAGGAAATGTGTTCCACCCAGGTGTGACTTCAACTCAGGAAACAGATGAAATCACTAGATGAAAAATCACTTCCTTCGTCAGCATTCCCCTCCTTCAGTTTTGAGTGGTACGTTGCAATTTTTTTAAAGTCTCATATTAGCTAGCGGCATTTATTATTGTGCCATCAGGCATAAACTCGCACAACAATACACCTTTTCTCTCCCAGGAAACACTGGCCTAACTTTGCCGGCAGAAAATGTCTGTTTGAAATTTCGCGGCTTTGGCGAATATGAAAGCCGCCACTGACGAGAACGTTCTTTAGTTACTGATGTTGTGTAGTGCACTCAGGTTTCATCGCCAGTGACAATTGAATCCAACAATTCCTCGCTCTGTTCTGCATAGCGCTCTAGGAATCGGTGGGCCGCTTCAACATGTTGCCGTTTATGGTCTTCGGTGAGCATTTTGGGAACCCACCTCACACACAGCTTGCGATAATGCAAATTTTCGGTCAAGTTCTTGTCAATCGTAGTCTTACTTCAGGGATAAGATCGCACATCTCGCGAACTGTCACACGCCGATATTCAAGCATTTCTTGCTCCACTTTTGCAATTGTTTCGGCTGAAACCAAAGGCCGACCAGAACGCTGTTCGTCATGGACGTCTGTACGTCCGTCTTTGAACTCTCTGACCCACTTTCGCACGTTTTTGACATCCATACACTGTGGCCCATAGACTTAGCATAACTAACGATGAATTTCAGTAGGGGTAGTACCCTTGGCACTTAAGAAAACGGATCACTTCACGCAACTCGCACTTGGCTGCAGAACGGATAGGAAGCTGCGTCGCAAACGGCTGCCCAGCCAGGACTGATGATGGCAACGGGTTCATTGAGGTAAGGATTTTAAGGGGTGAAACCAAGCTACACACCAGTGTTGCCGGATCTTGCGTAATAGCGTTCCTCACGGCTCCAGTGCCTTGGAGACCATATTTTACGGATACGCCTCGTAGCACAATGGCGGTCAGCGGACAATGGCACTCATGGAATATTCTTGAGATACAATGATTCTAGCTGATACTGTTTTTTTTTTTTTAATTTAGTCCTCCAACTTTAAGTCATATCGGACGATGAATGGAATGGGTGAAATGATGCTCAAAGGAGCTCGGGGTCCACAGAATTTAGAGTTACCCGACATTCGTCTTTCAGGACAAGGGAAAACTCCGGAAAAACCTTATCCAGGTAACTCACCCTGGCCGAGATTCGAACTCGGGACTTCTTGAGCGTGAGGCAGACAAACACCACTGACATCTAGCGGACAGTCGGGGTAACGCACAGGAGTATCGTGGCCGTTGAGCAGTGTATGCAGGTCTGTTGAGAAGAAGCGTGTTTTGTGTGTATTTCTTAGTGCAGATACAATAGATAAGGTAACACTGGATAAATTTCTAAACATGTTTTACAAAGTACATAATTTGGGAGTCGCTATTTTTGGCCACCAGTTGATACTTTAGTCTATTTTGTGATGCTGTGTTTGAAGCGAATTCTCATGATAAATCCATCATGTCGTTGGCGGGTAATGGCGCTCAATTCCGAGCTTTATTACCCGCCAGGCGACTGCTACAGTCCAACACGTATTTGAATGTTGGAATTATGTTATACAACGTATCACTTAAAGCAATATAGGATTTGTTACTTTCTATTAATCCTATACAAAAATATAAATAAATAGCAGCTCATGGGTTTCAGTGCACTGGTATTTGGCCTCTCAACCCAGATTAGGTCAATGATGAAGATTTTATGGCCTCATAAAGCTTACAAATACCGGTAGGCCAACAACCAAAGAATAACAGGCACTTTCTGTTGCGGACGAAGATCGTGAAACATCGCCTAGTGGACCTACTTATCAAGAAACGCCTGTATTGGACCTGACCTCAGCAACAACAGCTTTTCCGACACAGAAGCAACAATTCCGTGCTCCAGTTAGCAGAATTAGGTCTGCCCCTTCCTCTCCAATCACTTCTGTCTCCAGAGACCTGAGGTAGGGGAGGGGATCCGTCCCATTCAGCTGCTGCGCTGCGAGCACTGCGGACCCTTAGCACTCGTGGTACCTCTGACGTTACTAGAGGAACCTCGGACCGAACATTTGAGCCCCTCCCTCTGGAAGCTTTTCGGATTGGGTTGGACTCGAGGGAGCAGTGTGTTCCCGCCACTCACGGGAAATTGGGTACCTCCGGCCAGGCCTCGGCCGCCCGGAGGAGGTAGAGGTTTGCCTCATAAGTCCCGGGTGCTAGCCTGCAGAGCTAGTAGCTGGTGTGCTAGATCACCGGCGGCCCCGCCGAGGTTTTTTTGGTAGCTGGTTCATTAAGGACCGGCGCATAAGTGGCGCATCCACTTCCGTCCTGTCTGCCGTGAGCAGCTGGAGGGGGGGGCAGTTTATAAAATAGGTACTGTCCTATGGTAAAACGAACCCAAGAGGCACGGGTTCTAGTCCTACGGGTCCAGGACAATTGGGAGTTAGATCCTCACATTCATGTCCCCAGATACCTCCCCTTCAGCTGCTGTAGTGCGAGCGCTGCGGACCCCTAGCACTCGTGGTACCTCTGATGTTTCTAGAGGAACCTCAGGCCGAACTGCCGAGACCCTCCAGTAGGGGAGTTGTTCGGATTGGGTTGGACTAGAGGAGGCAGTGTTTCCCGATGCTCCTTGGAGATCGGGTACGTCCCGGATGGAGTTGAGGGAAGCCATATATTCCCGTGTACTAGCCTGCATAGCTAGTAGAAGTTGTGCTAGATTACCAGGTGGCCTTACCGAGGTTTGCCGGCCTCGGTAGCGTAGATGGTAGCGTGATTGCCTCACGTTCAAGAGGTACCGAGTTCAGTTCTCGGTCAGGGTGAGTTACCTGGATAAGGTTTTTTCAGTTTTTTTTTGGCCACGCCGTGGCTCAGTGGTTAGACCGCTTGGCTACACCAAGGCGGCCCGGGTTCGATCCTAGGCGACCGCAAAGTGAGATTGTAGTGGACAACATGGCGCTGGGGCGTGTTTTGTCCGGGATCTCCGGTTTCCCCAGCCATCTCGTTCCACCGGTGCTCCATCTTCATCTCATGTATCATCAGTGTCATCGCCTGCGGTACCGTATGTAGTAAAGGCGGGCGTTTAACACTACACATTTCACATTTCCGGGATTTTCCCTTATCCTGATAGACAAATGTCGGGTAACTCCAAGCTCGAGTAAGTGGCGTATCCACTTCCATCCCGTCTTGTGTCCATCTTGTTAGTTTCTAGGTCTTGCACTATGGAAAGCCCCAAGGAGGCGCCGGACGCCCTTCGGGGACAGCTCAGTAACTCTCTGGTCGTTACAGGTGGGCTCGGTCTTCAGTTTGTGTGGACTGCCCTGGTAGATACCCTCGTACTGCCTGAATAGCTAGTAGAAGGTGTGCTGGATCATCAGGCGGTCCTACCAAGGTAGATCGGTAGCCTTCCCCTTTGTGGTTGGCGCGCGTAAGTCGAGTATCCACTTCTATCCCGTCTTGTGTTTTCGGACCAGACGGGGTGGAGGCTTGTTAGCATCTAGGTCTTCCCTGTGGAAAGCCCCACGGAGGCGCCGGGCTCCCTTCGGGAACTCTCTGGTTGTTAGAGGGGGCGGGGTTGGTCTTCACTTTGTGTTGATTGCCCTGGTATATACATATATAAAGCTCCAGAGACGCCCAAAAGCTCTACCAAAATATCTGTCGCAGATACTTCCCCCATTCCAGGTCCCCCAAATGTTCCCCAGGTGACCGCTTGACGAAAGCCAAATAAAATGAGGTCCAAAATTCCAACAGCCTCTTAAATGAAGGAATAACTGCAGGAAGCAGGGAGACGGCGATCTCTATAAGTTTGCACAAATATATTGGAACCAAAAACAATACCCCCAAAAAGGCCGAAGGAAGAATCCAAAGAAACGAATTACAGGAAGGAAAATTAATTTTCCTGGTAGCTTCAGTGACGAAGATTCTATCAACTAATTAAATATATGTGACGATGAAAAACTTGACGATCTGGAACCTATATCAAAAGATATATACTTTATTTGTGGATAATTTGGACAAAATAACGAAGTGTAGTTGCGTTGTTTCTGGGCACATGAAGAATGCAGTGGAGTCGATACATCGATAATTATAAATGCGATTATTGCATAAAGAAATATTAAATTGGTTTATTCTGTTTCAAGCGCCACTAACCGCACTTGGCGGGCAATACCGCTCTACCCAACCTTTTATATTTGTCTACTGCCATGGCCTCCTGTTTAAATAAATGTTTTAATTTGAATTATTTTCTAGAGCCTATTCATGTAACTTGCAATTTATTGTTTTAAAAATGATTTCTGTAATTATACCCGGGTGAGTCAAATGGAAACCTTAAATTTGTAATAACAAATCGAAATTTCGCGCCGTTATCCTGTACGTTTGTAAGCGTGCTGCAAACAGCGTGCAGAATGGCCTGTAGGTGGCAGCATAGTGCAGATGCACACATACCGTCACAGTATCAGTATAAAGATGGCCGCCCTACTCACGGAGGACCAACAAACCTCGTCAGACTGCAGTTCGGCGACACCTCCGACTACAGCATGGCTTTGAGGAGTTGCCTGCCCTTATTGGGGCAGTGCCTACAAATCGAGCCTGGCAGGACTGAGCGACGTGCTCCATGTCGGCGATGCTGCAGCTACGGGCACTCAGCAGCATTCTGCTCAGCACCGCCTCACTGCCATTACTGCGGTGCTCCATCACTCACAAGAGACTGCCACAACACGACCTCCGCCGCCGCCGCCGCCGCCGCCGCCGCCGCCGGTACTGCGCAACCTTCAGTGGCTTCGCCCACTTCACGGGCCAGGCGCAGTGCCCTTACTTTCCTCGGGACTCCTGCAACACTGGCCAGGAGAGCCACACCTCGGCTGACATCGCCCCGGCCGCCAACACTGCAGTACAGGAACTGATGCAGACACTACGAGCTGAGGTAAAAAGCCTCAACAAAAGCCTGGACACAATTGAGAAGAAGCTCACCGCCGCAGCAGTCGCCAACAACTCCAACCCCTTGCGGGAGGATCTGCAGGATCTCCACTCAGAAATGGAGACCCTCGCCTTGGGAGTTTGGAAGAGGTCACATCCGCGAGCTTCAACTCAGTGTTCAGCGCACTGAATACACACCTCCAATCTACCGTGGATCAGATCGTCACCAACAACAAACCAACACAGGACACCATCACTGCAGTCACTCAACAGACCACATCACTATTGGACCAAGTCACCCAAATCATCAAGGTCACTTCTGCTCAACAGAAGCTTCTGAAGAAATTAGAAGCCAGCTGCACAACCAACCACACAATACAGGATAATATTCTCCAGACTGTAGAGAAAATCTACTACATTCAATTTGCCATAGCCAACTCTACATTCGACACTGAACAACTCCGACAGCTCTTCACTGACTCCCAGGTGGACTTAGCGACGAACACATCTCACCGACCCCGACGCCACTAGGTGTCACTGCCCTCCTAAGCACCCCGGTGCACAGAAAAAACCACAATAAATAAACTTAACTTCCTCTCTTTATCCCTTCTTTCTCTTTCAACCTTCTAATTCCACACTACTACACTGGCTATGGTCAGGGCCTTGTGTCATGGCCATGAGCCAGGAAAGCCAACCTGACCTGTGCAATCTTTCCTGCGCAGTTTTAGCATCAACCGCCACTAACGGAGGTGTTTTCACGGGACTCCGACATCTACCTGAAATTCTCCCCTTCATTATCCTGAACTTCTCTTGTTGACTTTTTCTTTCTCTTCTCCTGTCCTCTTTCTTGTTAAAAAAAGCAACTTGCACCAGGGAAGAACAGCGTTTTGTTATTCGGTTTTTGGGTAGTGAAGGTGTGAAACCTATTGCAATTCATCGATGAATGAAGTTTCAGTACGGTGATGCATGTTTGTCACAACAGCAAGCCTAGGAGTGGAGTAGGAAGTTCGCAAATGGTGTGACTTCAGTGGAAGATGCTCCACGTGCAGGTCAGGCACAACGAGTTGTGACTCCACAGAACAATGCAGCAGTTGAAGCTATAGTGAAGGAAAACCGCCGACTGACAATGAATGACACTGCAGAATGCTTACAGATTAGTCATGGGTCAGCACACCACATTGTACATGATCTGCTCCAGTTTCATAAAGTGTCCGCAAGATGGGTGCCACGGCAGCTGACTCCTTAAATGAGAGAACCACGTGTTGATGTTTGTGAAAAACTTCTTCGTTGGTTTGAGCGGAAAGGTGACGGCTTCCTTGCAAGAATCGTTACTGGGGACGAAACCTGGGTTCACTTCCACCAACCGGAAACGAAGGGAGCGAGCAAGGAATGGCACCATCCCTCATCACCAAAAACAAAGAAGTTTCGAACAGAACCATCAGCAGGAAAGGTTATGGTGACTCTCTTTTTGGACGAAAAAGGCGTCGTTTTGGAGCATTACATGCCTAGAGGGACCACTGTCACAAGTGCATCATACACAGATCTCCTAAAAAATCATCTGTGGCCTGCAATTAAATCAAAGGGACGTGGATTGCTATCAGCAGTTTGTGTCCTTTTGCAACATGATAATGTAAGGCCCCACACTGCCCGTACAACAGTTGCAACAATCACAGACCTGAATTTCGAGTGTTTTCCTCAATCACTATATTCACCAGATCTTGCCCAAAGGGATTTCCATGTGTTTGGACCACTCAAAGACGCAATGGGAGCAAAGAAGTTCCGTTCCGATGAAGAGATACGCTACGCGGTGTATGAGCGTTTGCGCGGACAACCAAAGAATTTTTTCTTAAGGCATTTATGCACTTTGTAAGTGCTGGAGGACTTGCATTGAGCGTGGGGGAGATTATGTTGAAAAGTGATACAGCTTTGTACCACTTCTGCACAGTAAGTAGTATTTTAAAAAATATTTAAGGTTTTCATTTGACTCACCCTGGTACTTAGGGTTGCTGAACATGTTTTCTTAAGTGAGCCTACCTTTTCCTACAGCTGTATTAAAAGCGCCACGTAAAACAAAAGAAAACAAACTTTTCTTCACATGCCACAGATCTCCCCGAAACCTATCGTCCTATAAGTCTGTTGCCGACCCACTCCAAGCTGTTTAAAAAAATAATTCATCGCCGTCTTCTGTCTTACCTTAATCATAACCATGTTCTTCCGCCTTATCAATTTGGATTTCGTCACAAACATTCCACTACCATCAGCTTTTACGATTAACTCAGTCAATTGTTCACGGCTTCGAGACCCATCAGTACACCACGGCTGTCTTCCTTGATGTGGCACAGGCATTCGACAGGGTTTGGCATGATGGTTTGCTCCTTAAGCTCTACCGCATCGGTCTTCCTAATTACTTATCACATCCAACCCACAGTTTCCTCTACTACCGCAGCTTTTCAGTACGCATTGGTGGAAAGCTTTCATCCCCACGTAATATTACCGCAGGTGTCCCACAGGGTTCTATCTTGGCCCCGGCTCTATTTAATATATACATTTCTGATATCCCTGACTTAGCTCCGGCTTCTTTAGCTCTTTACGCTGATGACACAGTTCTATATTATTCTCATGTTAATCTCCAGCAGGCACAACAAGTAGTACAGCTCTCTTTAGATCGCCTAACTCATTGGTTCAGCAATTGGCGGATCTCTTTGAACCCTCAGAAAACCGAAGCTAAAATCTTCACTCTTCGCCGATATACTCCGCTTACTCCGATGTGTCTCTACAGGAACAATGTCCCTTGGCTCCCCACTACAACTCCCGTTAAATACCTTGGAGTGCTTTTGGACACTCGACTGACTTGGCGTGCTCATATCGATCGTCTTATATCACTGGCCTCCGGGCGACTGTCAAAACTCTCACCTCTGTTGCATCGCCGTTCCAGCCTAGGCCTACAGTCTTCATTGTTACTCTACAAATCACTCGTTCGTCCTCTTATTACATATGCCTGCCAAGTGTGGGGGCCGCAAACAAATGTCATCTGCGTCGTCTTCAGGTCATACAGAATCGCTTCATGCGCATCGCTACCAACGCTCCATGGTTCATGCGTAATCAGCAGCTCCATCTCGAACTAGGACTGTTACCTCTTCACGAGTACATTCGCAGGATCGCTCGTCGTTTCTTTTCCACATTGCAAGAAGTTCCAGGAGCTGTGCATTATAACATCGGCGTCCGCACGCGCCGGCCTTCACGCTTGAAGAGGAGACTACCACAGGACCTGCTTCTAAGTGATACCTCTGACTCGAGTGATTCTAGTGCTTGATGTCTGTCTTACATCTTCAATATTGACATAATTTCTCAGAGAGTATTATTGGAGTTGGAATTTAATGTACTTAGGTGTGGCCTGTTAGCCTACCCCTGAGTGTTATTGTTCTTATTGTACTGTTACCTTCCTTTCACTCTGATCTGTAAAGCACTGTACTGCTGATCGATCAATAAACAATTATAAAAATAAAATTAAAAAAACATGCCACAGACATTTCCCGTGACAAAATCTCTCAGTGCTTCCATAAATATCGAAAAGTCGCAATTGTTTCTGGAAATCTTCAAAGTTACGAATGTATTGAATGAGCTCGGAGATCTAGTCACTCAAATGTAAGCAGCTGTCAAATTGTCCGGTTGTTCGCGAACAAATTTTTAAAATGTATTCAGACGAAATTAAATTTTGTTGGGCATGAATTTTCTTGCTTTTCTTCTTTTACTCCTAAAATCTTTGGATAACGGCGTTTCCAGCGCTTGATTGCCACTGCTGTTGATTAATTAATATTTTGGGTTCCTATAATAAAACAAGGAACGGCAACCATGGAAATTTGGTGACAAAATGAAAGCATCTTAAATAAGACAGCGATTTAATTAAGAAATGCAGATGATTACACTAATGACCACATAAAATATTCAGCAATAATTTAAAGGCAAAACACCACTAGTCGTCTTAAAGTGGCTATAATTTACATTTTCCCCAGAGTCCCTTAAGTTTGAGAGGAATATTCAGAGGGTACTAAAGAGGGAAGCCATTAGATCCACCCCTATCCTCCCCCTGGATATGGATGAGGTATTTTGGACCGTTAAATGCGTACAAACCCCCCGCGGGCCACTACAAACAAACACAAACACTCAATCGGCGGTGTTTACTGCACCGGTGTAAGGTAAATACAGGCGCGATATGTGCAGGCCCCGAGCCCTACAGTCCCGTCTGAAAAAACACCCGCCGCGTTTGTATACTTAGCTGACACGGGGAGTTTGCTGCAAGTCAATAGACTATCGATATATCGAAGTGAAAAGTAAAACATTAGAACATCGTTTTCTACCTCCGCCATTGATGCCAGCTGCTACAGTGCTTAACTATGGATTCATACTTCCACAATAGGTGTGACTTAGACAGCACTTGGCAATGTATCTGAGAAACAAAGGAAAAGCAATCTGAAACATGTTAACATACTTTATTTAGGAATGACAATGCGTATGTATAAATCTTTGGTCATTCGTCCCTTTGCACTAATCTATATTTAAATTTAAGAACGCTTCTACTAAGGAGTAAAGTAAACTTGCTTCGCTTTGCGCTCCAGTTCAAAAGCAATAGTTTCGCATCCGTACACATAACATCAGACCTCTGGTGCCAACCTCAGCCAGATAAACTAATTCCACATTCCAGACATTCATCTTTCAGCATAAGAGAAAACCTCCAATGTTAACTCATATTGGACCCTGAAAGAAGAGATACTCATGAGTACAGGATCCATAGAGCTTATAGTTACCATTTACCTTTCAAGATAAGACAAAACCTCCAACGTTAAGTCATATCAGACGATAAATGAAATGTTGTTCAAATGAGTACAGGGCACATAGAGCTTAGAGTTACCAGACATTCATCTTTCAGGATAAGAGAAAACCTCCAACGTCAAGTCATATCGGACGATGAATGAAAATATTATCAAATGAGTACAGGGTCCATAGAGCTGAGAATTACCATTCACATTTCAGGATAAGGGGAAAACCTCAAACTTAAGTGATATCGGACGAAAAATGAATCGATTTTCAAATGAGTACAGGGTACATAGACCTTAGAGTTACCATACCTTCATCTTTCAGGATAAGGGGAAACCTCCAACTTCAAGACATCGGGCGATGTAAGAAATGATGTTCAAGGTACATAGAGCTTAGAGTTACAGACATGCATCTTTCAGAATAAGGGAAAACCTCCAACTTCAAGACTTATCAAATGATGACTGAAATGATGTTCAAATGAATACAGGGTACGTAGAGCTTAGAGTTATCAAACATTCATATTTCAAGGCAGGAGAGAATCTCAAATGTTAAGTCATATGGGACGATGAATGAAATTGTGTTCAAATGAGTACAGGGTATATAGAGCTAAGAGTTACCAGACATTTATCTTTCAGGATAAGAGAAAACCTCCAACGTTAAGTCATATCGGACGATGAATGAAATGATGTTCAAATGAGTACAGGGTACATAGAGCTTAGAGTTATCAGACATTTATCTTTCAGGATAAGCTAAAACCAGGGAAAAAACCCGTATCAAGATAATTTATCCTGACCACAATTCGAACTCGGGAGTTTTGTATGTAAAGCCCCCGGCTTGTGACGTCATAAAGTCCAGCTACAGATAAAATCAGGATGCCACGGCTCACCTCATATAGTAATTTTTGGAAATAAATGTTTACATGTTAATTAACACAAGATGTACCACTGTTGCACTAAGTGCCAGTGGGCGAGCCTATAAGTGTTCCTGGCTCTAGCATTACACAAGGTTGTTTTGGTAGCTTGCTACGTACCTCCAGGGGATTTTTACCATCATCACCGTATACGCCTACCTTTAGAGACTTCTGAACTGAAGGAGTTCGTGGTATAATAATTATACACGCACAAAAAAGAATAGAGGCAATAAAGGGCAGGGTAGAAAGCTACCTGCATGATGAACCTCACTGTGCGTTTATGAGAAGGGACGAAACTACGTGGGAGATTGAGCTTACTAAGAAACCTGTTTAAAAATACCATATATGCCACTATATAATTTTTAAAAGAGACAGCCCCATATCGAGAGAATTACTGGCATGTAACGGAAGTCCTGCGTGTCGAAATTTCGGCACACCGGCAGTTTACATAGACCCATTCCACTGCTGGCAGAATTTGTGTCTAGTTCCTGAGGGTTCTGCTTCAATTTCGGCACAAAATGATTGAAATTCTTACCACACACACACACACACACACACACACACACACACACATACACACACGCACACACAGGTTAACTTTGTGTTCTGCTGAATTCGGATTATTGAGTTATTTGTTCTCCAATTGGGAGCGAAGTTTAATTACAACACAGTTACAATTATGTTAATCAATTTAAAGCTTGCTGATTAACAATATTTTTTGTCTCTTTTGTGGTGCGTAAATATATAAAGATGATGGTTTTCCTACGCGTGAACGTCCATGAGAGAAACAGGAAAACTCCAAGTTGATTCCGCAGACTTCCAACGACTGGCCTTTCGATTTATTTAGGCTCATTGCGAAGTCCAAGTGCATAGTGCATACTTTTGACACTAATTTTCGAAAGGTATATCAACATGCTACATCAGTCTTGATAACAAACGATAAACGTTATTTAATAAAATATAAGTGAAGTATCTTTGAAGACTTGGCAAGCAGTGGAATATATGTCTACTTTGTAATGCTTTTGTTTGTCGAAAATAAAAGGTGTATGTATTCCGTGAAAGTTTGCGTGTGTACTATTTATATTTAGTTAATAACCCGGTCAATTATCTCTTCAGGATGTCATCCCCTGTGGTCAAATATGTGTAGTATTATGCTGCGTACAGAAATTAATTTTGTCTCTAATTTTCGAAGGGTATATCATCATGCTACATACCAGGGGCGGCTTCTCAATGTGGTAGCATGTTTGCGCTACAACCAAAATGCTGGGTCTCCCTTTAATGCAAGGGCATGCTCCATTTGGCATTCAGTTCGACCTTGTCTAGTGCAGTGGCCCTCAGCGCGCTGTATTGTTTGCAGGTGCCAAGTAGTTCTCTCTCAGTTGCAAACCACTGGTATACAATGGGGAGGTATAGGCCAGGATGAACCTAGGCTGTGCCGAGGCAAGTAGGGGGAAGGGCGGGGCTTATGGCTGCATAAGGTTGGTTAACCTAGCAGCCAGAGAATAGTGAATGCCAAGCCTTCTCCTTCTGTTTTCAGCGCCACCTATTATTCTCATAATAAATGTTCGCTTCGGTCAACTATTACCACGGATTACTATTACCTACCAGAGCATAGCCACATGTTTTGTGCCGTGTTTTATTTGTTGTGTCGTGCTTTGAGTAGTGAAAAAGGGCGATTTATTTAAATACAAGTATATTGAATTCCATAAAGGGTCTATTAGCACATCATTTTTAAAAATGAGCTTAGAAGAAAACACCGAAAATAAGCGACTTGGAAGTCCCACGACAAATATAAAAATCATATAGGTAGTCAAAACAAAAACAAGCTATTTGAACAGGAACTTTAACAACAATGTATATGAGAAATATAATGTGTGGTTATAATATTAAAAATAGCCCGTTTTGCTTTCCTTGCGTTCTCTTTGGCGGTAAAGATTCGTGGACAAAACATGGCGTGAATGCTTTGCAGCATCTTCATGATCGCGCTAAAAACACGTAACTTAAAAACTGCACATGAAAAACACAGTTTTGCTATGCTTGGCAATGTAAATATAGCAAAGCAGATGGACAGCGCATATCGGAGAACAATTGAAGAACACAACCTGAAAGTGGCTCAAAATAGATATGTTTTAAACATTATTGTTAACTGCATTAGGTTTTGTGGAGCCTTTGAGTTAGATCTACGAGGACACGATGATTCAACTACGTCAAGCAATCTTGATATGCTTCGAGGACTGATAAACTTCGTGCAGACCTAGACTGTGTTCTGTAAAACCTATCTGGAGAATGCTACAGTGTTTAAGGGGACCTCTAAGACAATCCAGAACGAAATCTTGCAATGTACACTTGAAGTCTGCCACGAAGAGATATCAAGTCCATTTTTAGCTGCATAAATAGAAGAGTGTTATGCTCTAGAGTGTTTTTGAAATACGCATGTTGTGTTATACGCTGTGAATTACCGTTAACTTTTGTATACAGCAGTCTATAGTGGCAGGATTAAACAACCGTTTGTTACTTTAAAAAACTTAAATTGCATGGATAAATTTGTGAACTACCGACTTTCAGAGCCACCAGCCGCCCCTGCTACATACAAAGATTCAGTCTTGATAACAAATGAGAAACGTTATTTAATAAGATATGTTAAGTGAAATATCTTTGAAGACTTTGGCAAGGAATGGAATATCTTTCCACATCGAAATGCTTTTGTTTGTTGAAAATAAGTGAAGTAGTATGTGTTCCACAAAAGTTTGCATGTGTAAGTTTATATTTAATTCGGTCCATTATTACTTTAGGTTTCTTTTTCTCGCCTTTCAGGCTTTCCTTGGACTAATACAAATACTTAAAAAGCAGAATTAGGCAAATAGGTTCAGAAGTTCTCGAGTTTTAGCGAAACTAACAAACGTCAATTCATATATATTAGTGTGTTTAAAATAGTATTATATATCTTCAAGAAGACCTTAAGGAATTGCTATTAAAGTAAAACTAATAAAAAAGAAACAAACACATCAAGGATTCGAATTCATTTGGGGCAATTTACGGGACACATCCGTCTTATCGCTTGGCCAACCTATTTATCGCATAGCTTTGAAATGAAGTCAAAATGATGTTAAAGTTTATAATGTGAAAGCAGTGCCATCGACTGCTTTCGATGTTTTTGAATCGAACTTTGTTTCTGATAGCTTCTTCCGGAAAGATAATTACATCGTAGAATCGCGTATCGTTAACTTATGCCACGTTGCGAAACATTAATGAAGTAGATGTAGTAAACTTTTATAAGAAAGAATAGTTTTTACCAAAGTTGAATAGAGAAACGTATCTTATTTTTATTTTCTATTTACTAAAAAATGCGACAACATTTTTGGGCGTAAAATTGGTAAAACTAATACCTACACATTCTTATATTTATAGCAATTTTCCTCATATGCTAAACCAATTATTGTTGTTGTTTAAGTTTGGTAAAGTGATGCAACATTCCCAGGTGTTCAGAATTTACTATTGCTTTGAATTCAGGAATATATTGAAATTTCCTTGTCAAAATTTTGGGTAGAATGCAATATTTCTCCGTTATTATACAAAAACAACACAGAAAGTAAAAGGTAAATTAAACCAAATCATGAATTCGAGATACAGGAAATACCAACTTCCGATGTTTAAAGGCAATGCAGCATCACTGGAGCGAGTAATCGATGGCAGATGTGATTAAAGATGCCAGAACGGTTGCGGATTGTTTGAACGACATAATGTTGTTAACGGACACGAGGTTTTGAGTGCCTTCAAAATCGAGCGGTCGGGGGAAGGTCCACAAATTGTGTACTCGTCTGCCAATCCATAGGCTATTTACAAAAGTCCTGTAAACAGTAAACATGATCCACCTGTTTAAACTTGAGAGAGGCTCTGCCACCAATGATTGCAGTATTAGAAACACGTTTAAAGACCAAATGTTTACCGCTGGTTGAAGTGAGTGGTCAGTTAAAACACGCGTGTACAATTGGTTTGAAAGTGAAACAGCTATTATCTGGCCACAGAGTGTTTTCCAAATCACCCGTAAACTCTCGAGAGGACTTGGAGTGGCGTTTGTCAAGACTATTCGACGAACAAATTGATTTACCTAAATATTATGATTATTTAGACAAAATGTTTACGTTTATTTGCGGTATAACTGGCGTTGTTTACGAAAATAAGCTAGAATCGTAAGCTTGCGTTGCGCTGTTGTTTTATCTATGATTGTAAGTATGCATATAATTTTGCTTATAGTATTCTGTACAGAAAAACATCTGATAAATACTGTTTCAACTCATTTGTTTATTAAGAAAAATTTTACCACCAGATGGCAGGTTAATTTACTTCTTCGCTGGCGTGCATTGCTTATGATTCAATATTTGTAAGAGCTTGCATCTGTTATTTACGCCATTTTGTTTTGGTACAATATTTTAGTATTTTACGCTTTTTTTTTTCATTTATACCCCTCCTTTAACTCCAGTGGTCATATCGGCGGCCGTTCTCCTTTGGAACATATCGAAGGTGTTAACTCGTATTCGTTGGGTTTTAATCATTACATCACGCACACATTCGCACTCTCATTCATACTTCTAGACTCTGAGGAAGATGACGAATTATCTAGATCGGAGAAAATTTCCCACCCCCACCGTCGGGTATCCAACCCGGGACCCCTAGCATGGCAGGCAGGTGCTCTACCGACTGAGCTACGTTGCCAGCCCATTTAACATTTGTGTTAGCGGAAAGCGAAGAAGATAATATCGCTAATGTAGCGAATTTTGCTTCTCATTTATGCAGGTAGTCTGTATTGCGCATGGTTAGTAGCGGTAAAATTGCCATATTTGTTGTCATTTCGGGATTATTCCGCTCTAAAAGTAAATGTCGTAAAATTATGCAGTAATTTATCTAAATTTCATAATGGTTACAAAACAACCATCTAAACGTTATATTTATCTGCAATGTAAGTTGATTTGTCTTATAAAAAAAAAAAAAACTTGGAATCGTATAGCACGTTTTCGTATTGTTTTATCTATGAATGCATCTTGTATAGGTTATGGATTTCTTTACAGAAAAAACAAGTGACAAATATTAAGTTTTTAGCGGAAAGCGAACAAGAAAATGTGTCTGATGTAGCGGATTTTGCTTCTCATTTATGCAGACAGTCTATATTGCGCATGGTCAATAGCGGTAAAATTGCCATGTTTGTTGTCATTTCGGGATTATTCCGCTCTAAAAGAAAACGTCCTAAAATTATACAGTAATTAATCTGAATCTCATAATGGTTACCATAAAATCATCCAAACATAATATTTATCTGCAGTGTAAGTTGGTTTGTTTGGAATCTTATGTTCACGTTTTGTATTGTTTTATCAATGAGTGCATCTTGTATAGGTTATAAAGGTGACAAATATTAAGTTTTTAGCAGTGATGTTCCACATTGTTTTCACAATTCTGTTGAATTGATGCTCCAAACGTTTAGCATCCTGCCGTTGAATTAGTTACACGTGATTTCTAACCTGTTCAAAGTAATATTCAACGTGGATAGCATGATAAAATACTATATGAATACTCTTTAAGATAACACATCAGTGTGAGTATGACGTTGGTAAATACAATCATATGAATGATCTAAAACCTCTGTGATTTTTAAATAATATTCCGGGCTATCATAAAAATACACGTATAACCAAAACACCATCTAAGAAATGCAAACACTGGAGTTCTCTTTTATCTGAACCTTTCGGTAACTGAAGAAAATCACGTAGGAGGGATAAAAATATTATACATCATTCCAGAGCGCGTATTCTTGTGTAAAATACGTGAATACACATGTATATATGGGATGAAGGAAGAAGAGGCAGGTATTCAATTAAATTCGCTCATTACTCTTTCACCCATCCGTCGTGATGAATGGCAGCCAATACATTTGGATCCGGGGAGGGAAAAAAAGTTGGGTTTAACAAGGACAAGGTATATTACATAGCAACGAACCCTTTGAAACATCTCTGGAAGAGCGAGCCCAGCGCCCTCTAGGCCAAGTGTTTGTTAGACCTCTCTGTATGCTGCTGTGAATCATACGCCGGTGTGCCTGAGGAAAAACAGCGTGCAGCGGTGGATCGTAACCTTGTGTTCGCAACATTACAGTTGGGAACATTCGTTATTTTTTTAAGTAACAGTTCCGACACTTCTAAACAACTGCGATGTGTTACATTTACATGATTTCCTCTACCCATTATATGGAAAACAATTCGAAAATGTCGATTCAGAAAAATAACTGCACGATTATTATTAAAACACCAAATCCTTAAAGTACCTTCGTGACAAATGAAATGTAGGTCTTAAACTTTCTGGGAATTTTCTTTTACCTGACTGATAAACTGTAGGAATTAGACAAAAATTTTAAGACAAACGTGCGCAATTGTTCAAATTAATGAAATAAAACGTAGGCTTCATGTTGGCAGAAGAAGCACACGACTGGACATTGAAGATCTGAATGTCAGACCTACGGTCTCAAGCTAGATCAGGGCTAGGCCCTCTACTGGCAGTGGAGTGTTTTGTAAGGAAGGATAATATGCGGCAGAAAATAAGGTTGAAGTTATATAGTAAGCCATCTGATGTGTTATTTTATGTGCCTAGAAGCAGCCTCGGACGTTTGTAGCGCTCTCCAGGATCGATGTCGTACTCACCTAGACCGCAGATGAGAGAGTTGAAGTTGTGGGAGAGGTTTCGATAGAAGGAACGTAAAAGGGTATGGCTGTAGTCTGTTATTGTGGTGATACGTAGGTCACGTCGCATAACTAGATTGAGGATGTACCAAGGGAAGTCTGTGGCAATGCGGAGGAATCGGGATTGTAGAATTTCAAGGCGGTGTAGGTGAGACTTGGCTGCTACTCCCCATATTTCACTGGCGTATGTGATGGCTGGCCGGAGTACTTGCTTATACAATAGCAGTTTTGTAGGCAGAGACATGACTGATCGTCGGTTATAGAGGGGGTAGAGCATACCCATTCTTTTGTTAACTTTATTAGCCACATATGTAATGTGGTTCATGTTGGGAGAATGATCTATGAAATCAAACTTAAGACTTGCGTCTAACAGATGGCGCTGAGTGTTAAATACAAACAGTAAACAAATAATAGCAAAAATGTATATATTAATGAACGTAATCTCTCATCAGATGGTTAATTCCTGTTCATTTATATATTCTTGGCGTTTATGAAGATTAGGAAGGACTTCCAGAGAGATTGTACAGAAAAATTCTTAATTGTTTGAACGGCGTAATGAAACGGTAATATGGCATTGCAGTTATAAGAGGAATTGAGATATGGAATATATTGCCAAAGAATATGTTAATTCGTTCCTAACACTACAAAATTCAGTTGGATATTCTCAGAATTATCATATTATACAGTTATTTCGCAAGAAAGCGGCAGGATAAAATAAAACCCCTGTGTTTGCAGATCAGTCCTCGTACAATGTCAAAAAAGTAAATTTAATTAATTAGTTATTCCAGATTATAGAAGCAATAGAAGCAACATGATTGTGAAAACAAATGAAAGTAACAAATATACTAAGCTTGCAACAATATGACTCGATGTGGTGTTGTAAAAAAGTAAACAAAATGCATTAAACATTCAGGGCAGCAGTACACGCCAATTATAGCACAAATTATGAAAGAAATTTTACAGCCTTTATTTTCCTATGTTTCATTGTGATAATCAAAGAGGACACCATTTTTATGTGGTTATCAGGATGTTTCTGTTGTGAGGAACCCCTGAGAATTAAAGAGTTTGTATGTACATGAGAGTTTTCACCACAGAGTAATAAATTATTAGCATGGTAAGCTATGTGTTCAAGAAAAGCCATAAATATTAGTCGAAGCAGCTAAGATGACTACACGTTCCAGTTAATTCAGCCATTAATGAAATCCAATATCTCAAATTTCTATTTCTAAGATTTAGAAACAGTTGAATTCCACATCCTCAAAGCTCAACGCTGGTTTCAAATATCTCATTTATTATCCATCATTAAATGTATTATCCATAGCGTTTTATATTCTGACACGTACCAACGTATACCCCTGAAGCAGACAGTCCGAAAATCTGTATAAAAAACAAAACAAAAAAAACTGAAATTTACCAAGTGGCGTTGTCATGGCGATAACTTTGGTTTGATACCCTCATGTGTACATGGGCGTCGGACATGCATCTGGACTGTTCGGGATGAGCAAATAGAAGGGGATGAACTCTCGAAGACTTTGATGCGTGAAATGCCCTCAAGGCAGAGCATATGCGTTAACTAACAGAAGGGTTGAGTATGCAAGTTCTGCACGCAAATCCCAGGGGGCGGTAGGGTCGGTAACCCTAAGGCAAAGATGAAAAAACAAACCCTTCCAACACCGAATCATCAGAGTGGCGGTATAGGCGCGATCATTCTACCCTCTTCCATTTCCTGGAGTTATGTGGTTCCGCAGCACTGGAATGATGTCATAAAGCAGGCTGAACCAAAAACATTACTATCCAGACATGGTAAAATGGAAATCTTCACAATGTTTGTGAAGTTTGCTCTTCAAATTTGACAAATTTAAGAGTATCCCTGTAAAATTTTAATCAAAGGTCCAGGAAATAGTATGTATTTTGAGTATTTCAACTCAAAACTCATATTTCTGAGGAAGCTATAGAAATAAATCACATGAGATGACGTCAAGAGAAAATTCTGGCCATTTTAATGTCTCCCAATGTCTCCGGAATGTTCTTGCATCATGTAAATTGAACTCCGTTCAAGGAAACCTACTGACAATGTGATAGGCAGCTGGTGAATGAATCCTCAAAATGCCCTCCGCTGTAGCATACACAGTACCATGTATTCTTTGCGTTCAAGGGAACCGGAGTTCAAATCTGTCAGGGTGAGTTATGTGGATAATGGTTTCCCCGAAGTTTTCTCTTATTCTGAAAGATGAATGTCTTATAACCCTAAGCTCTATGCACTCTGGGCTCATTTGAACATCATTTCATTCGTCGTCCGTTATGGCTTAACGTTGGAGGTTTTCCCTTATCCTGACAGATGAATGTCTGGTAACTCTAAGCTCTATGCACTCTGGGCTCATTTGAACATCATTTCATTCGTCGTCCGTTATGGCTTAACGTTGGAGGTTTTCCCTTATCCTGACAGATGAATGTCTGGTAACTCTAAGCTCTGTGTACCCTGGAATAATTTGAACCATTTCATTCATTCTTGGATATGACAACGTTGGAGGTTTTCGCTTGTCCTGAAAGATGAATGTCTGGTAACTCTATGCTCTATGGACGTTGAACTCATTTAAACATCATTTCGTTCATCGTCCGTCATGACTTAACGTTGGAGGTTTTTCCTTATCCTGAAAGATGAATGTCTGGTAACTCTAAGCTCTATGTACCCTGTACTTATTTGAAAATTGTTTCATTCATCGTCTGAGATGACTTAACGTTGGAGGATGTAACAAAAATCTTCAAACTGAAGCTTGGACGCTAAATTACTTGAAGTTCAAAAGAAACTTACTTCCTCACATTTCCTAAAATTCCCTTCATTTTATATCACTGCCTTGGTATACTTCTTTTCCATGTTGATTCTCAAGCTAAAGCTCTCGAAATAACTGTTTAGCTTAAAGGTGGCTGAGCAAATAAAAAAATTTCAATAAGTATATTACATGAAGTGTCACAACGTTAATCTATGAATATGAGAGTCGAGTGTTGACAGCCACACAATAGAAAAAATAGAAGTTGCCAATATGATGCTTTTGTTATATATGTCAGGTTACAGAATCCTGGAAAAGAAAATAAAGAAATAGAGGGTTTGAATGAATTGAACTCAGAATATTAAGAATTCTTCTATGAAAAATAGAGAA
Organism: Mantis religiosa; assembly: GCA_030765055.1. Lineage (NCBI taxonomy): Eukaryota > Metazoa > Arthropoda > Insecta > Mantodea > Mantidae > Mantis > Mantis religiosa. The sequence goes on from CM060954.1 coordinate 148,532,048, forward strand.
TAATGTATTTTACTAGGTGTAAGATGATATTGGAGGCTTTGAATAGTGAACAATCGTAACTATGGTGATAACAAATGGTAAACTGCATGTCAAAATAGTGATGCAGGCGACAAAAGCTTTATAGCTGAAGAAATTCGAGGAGAAGCTCAAATTGCTAATCTTAGTTTACTGCCACAAGAGTCATTTGCACTTTAAAACTATTTATGTTTTAGGAATAGTTAAAAAAGTGTTACGAATATTCGCGAGCAAGTGAGTTTAGCATATTTTTCAGGTAAATCAGAGATACTAAATTCATCTAGCCTGTGGTCGAAGTATTCGATGGTGATATTGCATTGTCGATTAAAGATGGAGTGGATATTACTACGGTAAATATTAATTATGCAACGAAACCAAAATAATAAAATTCAATTCTGCACATCGTATATCTCATATGTTTCTTGTTTTTCAAATAACTAAAGAAAAATTGAACATCGGAGATTAAGCCATATAGGAGGTTATCGATAGTCAAAGAGATTATAATATAATGCCTTTGAATTATGTTAGAGTAGGCGATGTGTTTTTGTCTCGGAAATTTCAACTTTATTCTTCTGTTTGTTCTGCTATATTGACTCTGGTAGGGATAATTCGACTCTTTGCAGAGATCATTCATGTCTAACCGTTAAAGTCCTACCTTTCAGCAGCAAAAGTATAGAGTAATCATGTGTATTTTCTTATGGGGCAGATAAACTTAATTTTAGTCTAGTAAAAGCATACAAAGGAAAACACGTATCAATTCTAAAAGAAACTGTGAAAACTACCAAAAAAATATTTGCAGAGAACTAGTGTAAAAATTTAAGCTGTTCAGAAGGCGCTGAAAAAAATGTTAGTGATGAAAGATGACGAAAACGAATAAAGCTTGTGCGCAAGTAAAGTTATCAAGAAGTAATTTATCAATGAGTGTTATAAATACACTTAAAAGTTTTATAAAAATAAAGTTCAAATAGTTATTAAATGTTAATGTGTTATTTAAAGCACCGGAGTTGATGGTGCTCGTGTATTTGGACTAAAGAAACGTGTAAGTGGTACAGAAAGTTTAGCAAGACCAAACAAGAGAAGGCTACAGAAGTTGGAGACCCTGTTTGAGGTTGAAACCCCGACACTGGTAACATTGATAAATGTATCTCGTGGCAAGAGACAGGCACAGATCCATACCGTAACCCCGTCAGTTGGAGCGCGGGGGGGGGGGGGGAGGTTGATCGAAAAGTTGAAAAGTCTGCTGGAGCCCATAAATCTGGGCGAAAAAAGAAAGCCATTTTCTTCCTCTATTCCACTTGCCCGAGTTTTTCATCTTTCTCTCGTTCAACAAGTGTTACAACAGACACATCCATCATTCTGGCATCAGAAATTAAAATCTATTTATATATTTACTTCCCATTGCCTTGTGTTGTTATGCTACAAGCATAGAATATTCAGAAAGAGGAAAGATAGCCAAAAATTCTTATATTTTAGTTCTACATTATTTTCTTTAGGCATTCCTCTACAAAGATTCTTACGAAAGTTTATTCATCCACCTACATCACGTAAATCCGCATAAACGTTTACAAAAATGCTTTTATCCTCTACCAAAAGAAAAACACGCCATTACGCGATAATTTTGTTACTGAAAAGTAGACCTCTTACTGTAAATGGTAGAATTATCTCTACCAGAGTCAATATAGCAGGTCAAATAGAAGAATAAAGTTAAAATTTGCGAGAAAAAAGCGTCTATTCTTCAGGAATACTCTTATATAATATGAGGGGATGTTGTAATATTTTAATTATCACCCATTTAAAAGTGTGATAGAGAGTTTGTGTTGATATGTGCTTGTCAGTTCTTCTATACGTAGTCATCATCCAGATTTACATATTTTTCCCAGCGTTTCTTGACCTTCCGAATACCTTGATTGTGCGAGTCTGCAGAATTCGCTTTAAACCACTCTTCCACTTTATTATCTACGTCATTTGTACTGTCAAATCGGCGACCACTGGAAACAAGAAAAGGTCACTTGGTACGAGATCGGGCGAATAAGGTGGATACTGTAAGGTCTCAAAGCCACATTCTCTTGTTTTATCAACTACAACTTGAGAATGGATGTGTTGGTGCATTGTCAGACAAAAGACGAACAACTTTGGACAGCATACCGCGTCGTTTCTTTATCAGAGCTTCTCGTAACTTGTAGTAGTAGTAGTATCTGATTGCAGTAGTATCTGTCAATGATGATTTGACCCTTAGCAAGATAATGTGTAAGGATGACTCCACGACAGTCACAGAAAACTAAAGGAATGACCTTCCCAGCTGATTTTTACACCTTTGCCTTTTTGGGAGTGGGGGAATCGGCATGTTTACATTCCATGCTCATGGTTTTTGTCTCTGGATCATACTGATAGATACAACATTCATCCATGGTTACCAGATGATCAAAAACTATCTTCATCCTGTTCCAAGAGCATCAACACATGTCTTGAAAGGTCACGCTGTGTTTGCTTTTGGAAAGGGGTTAGCAAACGTGAGATGTATCCCATTCATAACCATTTGGATTGCTGCTCGTCTGTCTTCCAGTATTAAACACCCCACTTTCTTCACTGTGACAGTATTGTATGTCATTGACGGTCTACCAGCTCTTGGCTCATCTGTCAGGGACATGTGACCAGCTTGAAAATTCCTTTTCAACCTCACAATAGTGTCATACGATGGGCAATCATTTCCATAAACAGCCGTCATCTCGTAATTGAGTACGCGGGCAGTTTTATCCTTCAAATGCAGGAAATTGATCACACTAGGAACCTCAATTTTCTCCATGTTACACCTCAGTCCCCTGTGGCACTCACTGTATAAAAAAAACCGGATTCAAATCACTGAAACTAGCAACATTATGTCTTGAGGTATCAATGATGAAATTGAAAAATGTTCATCACTCTACCATAAAAATACTGGGTGATAATGGAAACTTTAGGACACCCCCTCTTGTCAAAGACATATTATTATGGTCTCTTTGACTATCGATTACCTCGTAAATGACTTAGTGTCATTGTTGTTCAATATTTCTTTTTTATTTGTACTAAATCATTCTCCACATATATTGCTAACAATTTTTGAACTGTACCAATTCTTAAAACATAAATATTCTTTGTCATAAAATGCAGATGACTTTGTGACAGCAAATTAAGATAAGCAATTCCAGCTTCTTAATGAATTTCTTCAGGTATAAAGTTTTAGTAGCCTGAATCACTCATTTTGACATATAGTTTACCATTTGTTAACTTTGCATCACCATAGTTACATTCTTGGTTATTCAAAGCCTCCAGTACTATTTTACACCTAGTAAAAACATTGATACTAAATCTTTTGTAAACAGATTTTTAATATTTTTGTAATTCATAATTCAAGTTGATTTTTTTTCTTGGATAATGGATAAAATTATGACTATCGAGGTTTGATATATTCATTCAAGTTCTGTCATTTTTGAACGAAATTGACGCTGAATTGCCTGCACAATACTGAGTTACTATTAACTGCCTTTAGGTCAACACAGAATATGCCTAATTGCTTTTCTTTGCTGATATAAACGCAGCTTTGCTTCTTATATTTTAGACTGATTTTGAAATAATTATGTAAATTTTCTATCCATGTCTGTAACATTCCTTTACAAAACAGAATTCCTTTATTATTATTTCGATATCTGTTATAGTTAAGTGAAACGGGTAGTAAGAACATCGTGCCAATGTTTTAGCTTGGAATGCGGAATCAGTGGTACAAGTTTGTAGTTATGTTTTGATCTCCACTTCGACCTAGCACCTTTGAAGTCGACCTCAAAGTATTTGTTTGCAGAGAGAGGAAGGGGGGGGGGTTCTTCTGCGTTCGCTTTGGACACACAGTAAAATACAAACAGTCTGCTACAGTCTGATTCAAAACAGTCCTCATCGAAAAATGATACATTCTCCGTGACAAATAATCTGACGTCGTAAGTAACGCAAAAGAAATTTTAGAAAATAGAAAACGTTGTATTTATTTGAACTACGCCACCAATTAAATATTAGGAAAATGCTTAACAGATCTTGATGATTATTTTGCTCCGTTTTTGGACGGTCATAGCACACTTCCAACGTTTTAAATTTTAGAGATAGAGGGTCCGCCTGTGTTGTTCAAATTCATTTCATCCATTTTCAAATCCAAATCTCTTAACTCTTGTGATTAATTCAGTTCCCTCTGACACTTCACCGATACTATTTACTTCAGTTTTCACTGATGTTTGATTAAGTTGAGTTAGTTTATTTTACACCGACACTTCACTGAACGTTCTCATTATCAGTTCACTCAATACAATAGTTATTAACTCTATACTTAAATGATTTAGTTCAGTTTTCTCTGACACTTCACTAATTGAGTTACTTCATTCCCACAGACACTTCCCTTTTGTGAAGTAGTTCAGTTCTTACTAACACTACGCTGAAGTGATATATTTCAATTCCGACTGTAAATTTACTTATGCGCTTTAATTCAGTTCTCAATAAAAGTTCACTGATGTAATTTAGCCTACTGCTCGTGGCACTTCAGTGATGTTATTAGCTCAGACATTACGGTCACTTCACTGATGACATTTAGTTGAGCTCTCACATTCACTTATCTAAATTATTTCACCTATGCCACTTTTCTTATGCGTTTTAGTTCAGTTCTAACCATCAGTACGTTAGTGAAATTTACTTCAATTTTCACTGACACTTCATCAATGTGAATGACTTTAGTTTCACTGACACTTCACCAATATCAGTAACTTCAGTTTCACTGACACCTCACCAATATCAATAACTTCAGTTTCAGTGACACTTCACTAATATCAATAACTTCAGTTTCAGTGACACTTCACTAATATCAAAAACTTCATTTTCACTCACACTTCACCAATATTGTCACTGACTCACCGATTGCTGGAGTTTTCTAGAACGTTGGAAAGACATGGACAAGAAATTTACGCGGAATCCAAGCTCCTTTTAATCCAGGGAGAGCAATAATGCCTCTTTCCTTAAGGACAATCCCAGGAGTCTATAAAGCGTCCCCGAAAGCAAACTATCACATCTTCTCTCAGATCTCCAGGCAAGTAACATATCGCAAACAACTTTCCATAGGTTTCGGAAAACACGGCACCACCAAGACCAATAGCCCGCGTCGGTTGCGTAGATGGTAGCGTGTCTGCCTCACGTTCAAGAGGTTCCGAGCTCGAATCTCGTCAGGGTGAGTTACCTGGATAAGGTTTTACCGGGGTTTCCCCTTATCCTTATCCTTCAAGACGAATGTCCGGTAACTCGAAGCTCCAAGAACCCTGGACTCATTTGAGCATCATTTCACCCACTTGATTCACCGTCCGATATGACTTAACATTGGAGGAAGTAAATCACAAAAAAAAAAAAGCAATACAACATGGGAAGGTTGAGATCCTGGCCCGGGGAACCTCGGCAATGTTAGTTTTGACTAAAACTTCTGGCAAAGCAACGAGGGAAGCTTCCACCGGGTTTGAAATAACTGATTTGTTAGGACAAATAATTCTGCAAAGATATGCTCCATTCTTTCAAACTGCCTTATCCTTAATGTTATTGTGTGTGTAGTACGAATAGGTTGTCATTTTTTTTCTATAAAACTATGAGAAAGTCCTATTGGAAAACTTTTATTTCGAATTTGGGTTATTCACACAAAGGAATTTCCTAAAATATATTTTCTTCAAATTTTCATATCGAAAATTTGGGTGGAATGCAATACTTCCCCTGGTTACTATAGATAACAGAGAAAGTTTGAATAGCGACTTGCTATTTGAAAAAGCATAGAGGCTTAAAATTTAAAATTACTACCTAAGGAATATTTCGAAATGTTTGTCTCTCAAAATATACACACTGTCTCGTAAGTAATGTCCCACATAGGAAAAATAATTATTTGGAATGTATTCTTAGAAGAAATGAACTAATGGACCATTATATTATATGGTCTTGAGCCATCATTCAGCGAGGTTTACTATCCCAGATGGTACAAGTCTCTGATTTTTGATGCCAGGAATTAGGTGACACCATCTTGCACTGCTTCAACGTTGTCAACATTTCTTCCACGTAGAAAATGAGCCATGTATCGAAAAAGATGATCATGTGATGGTGCGAGATCAGGGCTGTATCCTGGATTTCGATTGTTCCCAATTCCTGAATTTTTTCTATGGTTGTTCGTGTAGTATAGAGTGTTACACTGTCCTCCGTCTCAACATTTCATGAACTCGTTGCAGTTGTTAAGAATAAAGATCCGAATCAATCGCCCGCCAGTTTGGAGCAAACTCTCAGTGAATCACACCTTCACAATTCCACCAGAAATAAAGCATTACTTTGGGATCGAACTGATGACTTTGGTAGGTTGGCAGGGATCAAGCCACTGTTTCTAGGCATCAGGGTTTCGGTAATTTACCCACTTTTCATCGCAAGTGGCAATTTTCCTGACAAATGTAACATCCATGGACTTGTGAATAAGCTGACGACAGATATACACGCCAGTTCAGCCTGTTGAGGTGTCAGTTCACGAGGTACAGATCTAAAACTTCTCTATGATTTTCCAAGTGTATTAATTTGGCGATATATGGTATCTTTTGATCCACCAAGTTCTTCTGAAAGACCAGGGAACTTTCGTTTGTATTTTCTCGCAAAAACTTGGCGTGTGTTTTTTAACTTCCAGAACATGGTAAATCTTTATTGTTTCCGTTTCCATTGTTGAAACGTTGGAACCATCGTTGAGCCACGCGCTCACTAACGACACCTTCTCCTTCCACTTCACATATTCTTTGAGATGCGGCAGCGACTTTTCCAATACTGTTTTAGAAGGAATCTAAAAAATTACCGACTTTACTTTTGAGATATATATTCTGTGTTTTAATGAAGTCTATAGATTTTTTATTTGAGTAGTAAGATGCTGTTTATCTTACGGTTTATCTTAAAGTACGCTATTTGAATTTTAGTCGAAATTCTCTCAACATTTTAAGCAAATAAAAATTTGAAATAGCATTTCTACGTGGAATTCTTTTCCAGTAAGGCATTCTTTCCTTGGTTCCTTCTTTGTGTCGCAACTATCACGTTTTATATTTACTCGTAACCGTCTATTCGGTTTTAAGATTACATTTTCTAGACATGCATCTGTTGGATTCAGGAGGTCTTAAAACGTGAATTTCCTCTGAAATCTGGGAATGCAATTGTAAATGCTCTGACTATTCAACGTCTTGGTGTAAAACAAATGACATGAAATTTCGTGCGTCATTTCAGGCACCTGAGTACGTGTGCAAAAGGTACAGAGAGTTGAATACCCTTAATTTATCTAGAAGCGGAGCAGAGCTCTGCTGAAGAATAAAAATGATGATGCAGTGAAACTCATCTCTGAACTAATGCGGCCAGATTTTCTGCTCGGAATGAGCTGGTAATGCCAGCACATACCTCTGTTGTCGTCTATCAAAGCGACGTGTTAAACCAACACAGTGTTCCCCATCATTACTCCGTCTGTCATGGCGTATAAACACGAAGCGGTACTGCAATATTCCGGTACGTTTGCTCCCTCCCAAGGAGTTAACGTGAGAACACTCCTTCAGCACTACATATAAGTCGTTTGAAAAATTAGACCAAAATATATATTTTTTTCGTGAACACCTGATCGTATTAAATACGTAAAATATGAAGCTATTAACAGTGAAACAAACAAATATAACAATTTCTAACTTAAAACTTCACTTATAAGAAATGATGACACTTTTTTTTTATAAATTGTTCGGGATCGCAATTTCATGGAAATTCTTCCACATCCTCAGCCGGAAACAAAGCTGTCGTCGTTACAAACTCTAGATGTTAATATTGGCACCTAATAATCGGAAGGCCCGACCAGCTAGCAGCCGGGTAGGCGACAGAAGGCATTGGGCCCACGCCTACTCATTTATCTTCCAGCGCTAACGAGGGGGATGGTTGGAAACTGAACCGCGAGACTTCCAGAAACGGCGATCTTCCCTATATAAGTCCTGCAGTGGACGAGTCAATCAGTATGTGTGACCTACCCACGGAACCGCGCACTGTTTTGTGTCAGTATGCCGACGACGTCCTCATACTGGCACAGAACAAGAACGTCCGCTACTGTCCCCCCTCTACAGCGTCAGCTCCACGCCATTGGCAGGTGGAGTGAGAAGAGGAGGAAGGCCATTAGCTCCGCTCTCATGCTGGCTAAGACCCGTAGCTGGCGCCCGGAAGGAGACCTGCGGTTACGGCGGAGAAGAATCCCCTGGGTTCGAACCGCGAAATACCTGGGGATCCAACTGGACCGCAGCCTCACTTTCACTCCGCATGTCAGGGCAAAGGCCGGCCTCGGCCACGCTGCACTCAGGCAACTCTACCCCATCTTTCGATCCACCATGCCCATCCGCCTCAACCTGCGGACGTACCGTGCGATCATCATGTATGGATGCGAGGTCTGGGGTTCGGTGGCTCATACCACCCTCCGCAGGCTGCAAGCCGTACAGAACAGAGCCTTAAGGATGATCTACGGTACCGACCGCAGGTTCCCATCTCACTTCCTGCACACACAGTCCGGCATACCATACTCGTAGACGTCGTGCGTGAACGAACACGCACGTTGTATGCCAAGATCACTCCTCACCCTAAACAGCTGGTGAATTTACTTGGTCAATACGACAACCGTCTCCCCAGGAGACGGAGGAGCTATCGCCTACCCAAGGATGCACTTGGGTGGTACAGTCTGCCTCTCCTCCTGCCCCTACCAATCACCGCCAGGTCACCACGCACCTTGGCCGCGGCTGGAGGGTTAAGACCTGCAGTCGTGCCTGGAGCGCGCGCACGACCTGGTCTTACTCAACCCAAAACTAATTCCCATCTGGTCTCTCGCTACTGCTTCCCCCTCTGCTTGACGGATCGCTAGCGACCGCACAAAGCAAGGTGGAACGGGCACTGTCCCCCTCCCAAGGGGGAATATCCCGGTACCAGAAGCAACAGTAGAGGCCAACTGTGCCGTCTTACTAAACGACACGCAAGCTTGCGCATAAACATTTATCTATTATACCGCACGGGTAAATCCGCACAGCGGATAGGTACCGTGGCGAAAAAACCCTCCGCCCGGGAGAAACCGGGCGACCTGCACCTGCTCTTGGCTCTTGGAGTCAGTCACTTCTTGGCGAGCAGCCGGAGGAGCGCCGTGCTAGTGAACGGACTGGAAGACTGTGTACGTGCATCGGAGGAGTTGTACGTAATTGCGAGTGCAGAGTGGACCTGTGACAGACCAACTGGTGAATTGTAATTGTGTGCGCTACGTAATTCTATGTAATCGGCAAGTGTTCCAACTGTAACTCGGTGGAAATAACGAACACTTTGAGTTTGTGCAATTGGACTTTTAATTTCACGAAGCCACAAAGTCACAAAATGTTCTTGATAGTAATATCAAAATCTGAAAATTAAAAAAAATTTAAAAACAGAATCGACTGCCGGTATTTCAAAATTCATTACGCGAAATTTTTTTTTTTTTTTAATAAATATATTTTCCCAAACCATTAAATCCATTGGACCATTTAATTGTTTTAACAATTTAAAATCTGGATTTATTTCATGGTTAAACGAGCAAAAATGATCTGCTACGGCCAATTTATCAGTTTGCTTATACTTAATGTTACGAAAATGTTCTTTCGTTTCTGGTTTCTTTCGTTCTGGTTTGTCCTTCCAATATAAACTTTATCAAAATCGAAACAATTAAATTGATAAATACCGGATGTTTTATTATTAGGAATTTTATCTTTATTAGAGAAATGCAATAAAGTTTTAATACTATATTTATTTTGAGGAACTAGGATTATATCAAACTCTTTAAAAAAAATTTGAAAAGTTTTATAACCCAAGGATGGTAAGACTTTTTTTAAATTATACTCGCATTTTCTAAGGGTATAAGTATCATTAACAGCTTTTTTATATTTGAATTTATTAAATTTTTTTATTTATAAAGTCTTTATTAAAACCATTAATTAAAGCAGTATTAATAATATGTTTATATTCTTTATTAAATTAATCTTTATTCAAGTGTATATTTATTAATCTGTAAGTCAAACTATTGAAAACAGCAAATTTATGTGAAAAAGGGTTAAAAATTTTATTTTTTTATGTAATTATCAATATGAGTAAACTTCCTATAAATACCAAAGTTTAATTTATTAGTATTTCTTATTACTCTTAGATCTAGAAGTGTATATTTTATAGCCTTATCTTGCAAATTTAGTAATTTTAAAGCATCTTTTATGAGTTTATTAGGAAGAATAGCATAAATATCATCAACATATCTATACCAAACTTTAAAAATTAAAGGGAATGCTTTAGTGACATGCATTTCGAAAAAAAAAAAAAAAACATAAAAAATCAGCAAGAAGGTGAAAAAGTATTACCCAGAAGTTTGTTGAAAAAAAAATTGACCATTAGGGGAAAGTAGCCTAATATGGGGTGGTGTGCAATTTGGAGTACCATGGTAAAGTCTGTCTAGTCAACGGGTGTGCAGTTCGGACTCAAAGGAAACTCACCCTACCGCCCACTAATGGCCGTCATAAATCTATCTCCACACTTCAGAAATGGAACCCTGTCGTTGAGGACCAATAGCAACCCTGATTTTCTTGAACTGACAGTCGCATGTCTACTCCACGTGGAGTCTCAGTTGCCAATGTTCCAACTTCCAGTTGTTCTGTTTCATTAGGTGCAGACATTCGTTGTGTGTTACGATGTGGAGACCGTGAGACGGAAATGCAGTGGTAAATACAAATGAAGTACTAGATAATTTTCAGTCAAGTGAAAATAATCAAAGTAATGAAAATAGTGTGAATAAATTAAAAAGTGTTGCTGGGCAGAGTTATGTTATTGGAAAAGCCTGAAAAAACAAAGTTATAACGAGAACTTTTTCTAAGCAAATGCAAGCGTTTGTTTTGTACACATATAAATATGTGCTGACAAATAATCTTGGTAAGGGGTCGTGCAATGAACCTGATGATAAATTCTGGATATTCACAGAAATACAGTAAGAAATATTGTGACGAAAGGAATACCAAAGACGCCGATCAAGTGTGAAAACAAAAGGAAACGTTTCTCTAAAGTAGATAATTTCACATGCGATTTAATTCTTCGAGAAATTTATAGATTCTATGCAAAAGGGAGAGCGCTCACTTTAGACGATTTGGTTGCATATCTGCAAGAAATTTGTGATTTTCTTTATGGGTGCTGCACTTTGCGCGGTCTCCTAAAGGAGCTGGGTTTCAAATACCGCACTTTAAAAAAGTTAAGGGTTATTATGGAAACCAGTAGAATTGTAGCTTGACGATATATATGTCGTAACCAAGGAAGTTTCGCAATAATGGACATAAAATAATTTATTTAGACAAAATCTCGCACGATGCCCATGACGTATCGAGAAAGGTGGCAAGCTTGCAGAACGGCCAGGGAAAAGGAGGGTCAGTGTTGTAAAACGATTATAAGGGTTCGTCAAAGGAGTTGGCCGACGTGCACACGAGTTAACAAAACAGACTTTATCTCAGCTGCATAGTGCTGAAGCTTGCTAGAAATATCATGGACTAAGAGAGTTTTGGCGACTAAACATCCTGCGGTTACGTCATGGCATTCCTGCATATGATGTCACGGTGAGCCGACGAAGGAAGTTTGCTCCTTGAAGTTATTTGCGTCTGTTGACATCTGTGTATACAAATATAATAATATATTTATTGTTTTAAAGACAACTTTACTGAAGTTGTAGTATTAAGATCAAACTATCTTTTTATTCTTAGTCCTTTGCCTTACTTCAATTACAAAATGAGCCGGAAGAACTAATAAATTAAAAATGGTGAGTTCCCTATTATGGGGTACCATGGAAATCTTAATTTGGGGTACCAAATATTAGGGCCTACTATTATTCTTTTAATATTTATACTAGAAACTAAACTTCTACTGCCAGGAAATCGAAACATGGCTGAAAATTCATACAGTATATCTCTTTGGAAAAACCTATATACGTGGAGCCACTGCAGAAACAGCTAGTAGTGGGTTCCGCAAAACGGGAATATATCCATTCAACCCCAACATTTTCAGGCCACAAGATTTTACAATTCATGAAGAATGAAACGTGCAATCACCACGATGAAGCTTCTGAATCCAAAAAATGTGTCACAAGTGACAGATTCACCTGCTTCCCAGAGGAGATTGATCCTGGCGGCAGATAGCAGCCCAATCCCAACACTTTAGCAGAAGCCAAGTTCATCAGAACGAGACAATCCATCTCGAGCAGGGATATTTTGTCTAATTACAAGCTCTCCATACAAAGCTCAGCTCACTGAAAAGAAGTTAAAGAGGGCCGACAAGACTCCGCCAAAAGCCAGATGGGCCTTAGCATAGAAACCCCTCCCCCCAAAAAAAAGAAACAGAAAAGGAAGTGCACTACTGAATTTTTGTCCTCCGAAGACGAAGAGACTTTGTGCTTCTGGAATCGGAAGAGGAGTGGGGAAACGAGAGTGACGATGATGACGACGACGATGATGATGTTGAAGATGTGGAGTGACTATATTGTAACTTTGTGGGTTCGTGAAATTAAAAATACAATTTCACAGACTCAAAATGCTCTTTATTTTCATCGAATTACAGTTGGAACACTTGCTGATTACACAAAATTACTTAGCGCACACAATTACAATTCACCAGCTCGTCCATCACAGATCCACTCTGCACTCGCAGTTACGTACACTCCTCCGATGCACGTACACAGTCTTCCAGTCCGTTCGCTCACTGGGCGCTCCTCACGGCTGCTCGCCAAGAACTGAACTGACTCGCCAACTGCAGCCCCTTTTTATAGAAATATCGCTCTTTCTGGAAGTCTCGCGTTTCAGTGAATTTCTCCGAAGGTTCTAGACGGCAGGGGGAGGGGAAAGAGATGGCCAGTGATGTTTTTCCAACCATCCCTTCATTAGCGGTATAAGACAAATAGGTAGGCGTGGTAGAATGCCTCCCGGCCCTCACCCAGCCGCCAGTTGGTCGCGCCTTGCGATAATTGGGTGACAATATTGTGCAGGCTTGTTTTGGAGGAGAGACATGGATAAAGTGCTGCAAATGCTGCAACTGGGCACACACGTTTTGTGCAGGTGATACTTCCAATAGGTTCTGTTGTGAAAAGTGTATGAGAAAAAGAGGTAAATAAAAAATATCTGTCTAGTAATTAGGCATCAAAATAGGAGGGCAAGTCGGGATATGAACCTTGGACGTTCACTTCGGGTATCAAAAAATCATATTTAATACAGGCATTAAGTAGTGTAAACTTTTGTATTTATAATGCTCTAACTTAACACCAGAAAATGTATCCAATATTAGGAATCACATTTTTGTAATTTAGAGAATTTCATTTTATTTGTATAACAGTGTATTTAAGCTTGAGTATTACATTCTAAAAGAGAGGTAACAAGTTGGAATGTACAAATATATAATTTATAGACGCTAATTTGTGTTACTATTGGTCATACAAAAAAAAATTACCCATATTAGGCAACTTTCCCCTAAAAGTGAAAAAATTGTCACCTTATTTCTTGACACAGTCTCCATTAATGGCCACGCTCTTGGTCCAGCGATGCTCCAGCTTCTTTTATCGCACCGGAAAAATAAGTTCCGTCAACGTCTGCAAAATACTCGTTGACGGTGACTATCACTTTTTCATTCGGTTAAAATTTCTTACCACCAAGCCAAATTTTCAAGTTTGGGAACAGGAAGAAGTCACTTGGGGTTAAATCCGCTGAATAAAATTGATGAGGAACCAATTCAAAGCCCAGCTCGTGCACTTTCACCATAGCGATTGCTGATAGTGCATTATCCTGGTGAAAAAACACTTTTTACGTTTCAATTTCGGTCTCTTTTCAGTCATCTCATGTTGCAAACGATCCAACAGTGAGGAATAATAGGCTCCGGCTATGACTGCATTTTTCCAAGTAGTCTATGATTATTATTCCTACAGAATCCCAGAAAACAATGTATAGCTGACCTTAACAGCTGACAAAATTGTCCTAGCCTACTTTGGTGCATTTTTACCAGCCTTTGTCCGTTGTTTTGGCTACCATTTTGACTCTGGTGTGTAATGATGGATCCAAGTTTCATCCATGGTCACAAATCGGCGTGAAACGTCTTGCGGATTGCGACTAAACATCACCAGACACTCGGTACAAGTGTTGCTCCAGATGTGCTTTTGGTGGACTGTGAGCAATCGCGGCGCCCATGTTCCACACATCTTTTTCAGTGCTAATTTTTCATGCAGGATATTGTGTACTTGCTCAGTTGAGATGCCTACAGCTACAGCAATCTCACGAATTTTTATTCGGAGGTCTTCCATAAGCAGATCCTGGATTTTTGAAGTGAAAACTTCTTTAGGTGCGTTTAGCAGTTTTTGTGGCTAGTGAATTAAAAGTGAGTGACACGCTAGAATATGTGACGCTTATTCGTGTGAAGTCGGCTCAATTCGAACTAACGCCCCCTCACACACACACACACACACACACACACACACACACACACACACACACACACACACACATTCGTTATTTCAGCCTTATGCTATACAACGTAGATCTTCTGTTGCACTCAACAGCGTATGTACAATACGCATCTAGGTGTGTTTTAACATATTTCAAATACTATGAAAAATTCAGAAAACCCACAGGAGTTTCATTAAAAAAATAAATTTCTTAGGGCCATTGTTACAAACGTCTGTCAAGTGCCAGTAACCGATCCGGTCAGATAACCTTCTGTCATATAACAAGTCGACAACATGTCAAATTCCACTTTAAGGAATAATAATAGTCAAAAGAGAGATAATATCACCGAAGTTGGGTATTTGAATAATTAAAACCATAATAACGAAAAATAAAACGTGTGTCACCTAATTATCGGAAGGCACGGCCAGCTAGCAGCATGGTAGGGCCAGACGGGAAGTATTCAGGCCACGCCTACCCATTTATCTCGTGTCACTGAGGGGATGATTAGAAGAGCGGCACGAGCCCTGTAACGTCTCTTTCCCCTCCCCTGACGCCTGGAACCTTCAGTATGATTCATTGAATCGCGAGATTTCCAGAAACGGCAATCTTCCCTATATAAGGCCTGCAGCTGGTGAGTTAGTTCAGTTCTTGGCGAGCAGCCGTGAGGAGCGCCCAGTGAGGGAACGAACTGGAAGACTGTGTACGTGCATCGGAGGAGTGTACGTAATTGCGAGTGCAGAGTGGAACTGTGACGGAGAAACTGGTGAATTGTAATTGTGTGCGCTACGTAATTCTATGTAATGGGCAAGTGTTCCAACTGTAATTCGGTGGAAATAAAGAACATTTTGAGTTTGTGCAATTGGACTTTTAATTTCACGAACCCACAAAGTCACATTATTGGAAATAAAAGTGCTAGCAATTCGTGGAAGAGATGTTTCATTTAAGAACTGGTTGTTTTTATTGACAACTTCCCTTTCTTGTGAGTATAAAACGTGAAACATAAATAAATTAAATGTAATAACACGTAAATAATAAAATTATTACGTATAAAAATGACGTTTTTTGTTTATTTTCATTTATAACTTGAAGGCTATATTTTTCCATAAACTGAAAGACCAAATGAGGGCCAAAAGATTCGATATATACACTTGATTTTTACAGAAAAAATATTTAAATATATATTATTTGGTTTGGATAGTAAAAATTTAAATACAAAACATCGGACAAAAACATCGATGTTATAAAAATATGTGTATCAGTAAGCAACAAAATGTGATAAATGATTGTGAAATAGCATGTATTTTAATATAAAAGTAAAATACATGTAAAACAGTATATTGTGCGATTTAAGTTTACTTCCTTTATACATTGTTTATGTACAGGGTGTCTCTAAAATCACTATATATTTCAATGAAGGAAGACAGTGATTGAAAAATCAATATTATTTTGAAGTCTTACACATATTCTAGTGCCCTTCTACATGACGTCCATCTAGCTCAAAACACATACGCCATCTTTTAGTAGTGGAACGAAATGTAGACCGTAACATGTCAACCGTAATTCGACCTACTGATACGATTCCGTAACTCAGGCAGGTGTACCCCCATGCAAAAAAGTCTAAAGGAGTAAGATCCGGTGAACGGGAAGCCCACAGCCGAGGTGAACCTCTGCCTATCCATCTCCCTGGAAAGGTTCTGTTCAGATAATCATGGACGATGTTTGCAAAATGTGGAGGCGCACCATCTTGCTGATATACAACTGTATCCAGTATGCCATCCTCTTGAGGCTGCGGTTCAAGGAACAGTTCTAACATGTTGAGGTACATGTTACCTGTTATTGACCTTTCGGCAAATAAAAGTGGGCCACACAGTTTTGCGTTTGTCATGCCCAACCTAACATTGACTTTCAGTCCATCACGTTCCCACTCCTATACCCCATGTGGTTCTTCATATTCCCATATTCGGCTGTTGTGTCTGTGCACTTTCCCAGAAACATGTAAAGTGGCTTCATCGGAGAATAAAATGTTGGCCATTAAATTCTCATTCTCTACACATTCCAGGAGGTAATAACACATTGCCCGACGACAGGCGAAATTCTCAAGATGGTGCAGAACTTGAATGTGATACGAACGTTTTCGTAGAGTGAAACGTAGGATTTTCCACAATATGTTGCGAGGGAAATTCAATTCCCTACTGAGGCGTCGAATTGATACCTTCGGACTCCTTTCACTGGCAATTTAAACCTGCTGCACTGTTTCTGCCAAGACGTGTGGTCATCCAGGACGTGTCTCATCACACACACTGCCGGTACGCTTAAATTTGTTCACAAGCAGACGAATGTGTGCCCTTGCTGGGGCTGATTTGTGGAATTTACGGGTAAATTCCGCTCTGGCGTCTTTATATGCCAATCCACGTACCCGTGCACAAACAATGGCAACCCGTTCTTCTATGCTAAACATCTTGTACTAAGATACCAGTATCTGAAAAGAAAAGAAACAAAATATTGCGTTTTAATTAAAATTGGCAGTGACTTTAGATCCATCCTGTATAACCCTGTTCACACGGTCGTAAGTCCGTGGTCAGATGAGTATTTTCATTTGCGAGTACACTTAGCGTAAGGCATGAAATGTTTAGCTCGCAACTGGCCTCTTTGCACAGCAATGTCAACATTAAAATTTTGAAAATAAGTTTTAAAAATAATTTATAATGAATAGTTTTTAAGTTTTCACTTCTTTCGTGTGGCCTTAAGCACACACATTTTTTTTTTCAATTGTGTCCTGTCTGAAGTGCACGATGAAGAACGAAGTGGGCGTCCATCTTTGGTTACAGAAGAACTGGTTCACGCGATTGATGACAAAATCCAGGAAAACCGCAAGTTTACAATTAGTGCTCTCGCTATGGAATTTCCTCAAATCTCACGATCACTAGTTCATGAAGTTGTTACCAAAATACTGAAATTTCGTAAACTTTGCTCACGTTAGGTGCCAAAGATTCTTACAGAGCAACTCAAAGCAAAACGAATGGGTAGTGCACTTCAGTTTTTGTCCCTTTATGATGAAGGCGGCGAGGAATTTCTGACACAGATAGTCGCAGGAGATGAAACTTGGTTTCTTACGACACCCCTGAAAGTAAGCGTCAATCAATGGAATGAAGGCACACCACATCTCCAGCAAAGGTTAAGCCGAAACAAATGTTGACACCTCGAAAAATGATGTGCACAGTGTTCTGGGGCAGTTAAGCGCAGAGGTTCCACCCCATTAGGCCTGAACCCGTAGGAACAAGACCCGGGCCTCTTGCTACCAGGGAGCTGTCCCAAAGGGCGCTCGGCGTCCTCCGTGGGTCTTTCCATAGGGCAGGACCTTGATACCTAACAAGCCCTCCCATCTGGCCCTGTGGACTCAAGACGGGATGGAAGTGGATACGCCACTTACGCGCGTCAACACCAAAGGTGAAGACTACCGAAAACCTCGGTGGGGCCACCTGGTGATCTAGCACACCTTCTACTAGCTTAGCAGGCTAGCACCCAGGGAATTATTGGCTTCCCTCAACCCCGTCCGAAGACGTACCCGATTCCCACCGGTATCGAGAACCACTGCCCCCTCGAGTCCATCCCAATCCAACAACTCCCGAAGGAGGGGCTCAGATGTTCGGCCCGAGGTTCCTCTAGTAACGTTAGAGGTACCACGAGTGCTAAGGGTCCGCAGCGCCCGCACTTTGGCAGCTGAATGGGACGGATCCCCTCCCCTATGGGCAGTGTTCTGGGACAGGAAAGGCATCTTAATCATTGATTTCTTACCTCGTGGTCAAACAATGAAAGCAGATGTTTATTGCGAGACACTTAGGAAATTACGCCGCGCAATATAGAATAAGTGCCGAGGAATGCTGTCAAAAGGTGTTGTGTTTCTTCACGACAACGCACGACCACACACTGTAAATGCGACAGAAAACATCATACAGGGATTTGGCTGGGACGTGTTTGACCACACCCCGTACCGCCTGACCTCACTACTAGCGACTTTCATCTGTTTTGCATCTCAAATCTCGCGGTCAACACTTCAACAATGGCGAAGGGCTGAAAGAAAATGTTGAAGACACAGGCGGCAAACTTCTATGAAGAAGTTTGAAATGCCTGTAAAATGCCTGCAAATGCCTGAAAAATTTCGGCAGTTATGTGGAAAAGTAGCTTAAGAGTTGTGTAGTAAATTATTTTTCTGTATCTGTACACAATTTAATTTTATTACCAAAAAGAACTTACTTTCTGGACGTACCTCGTATATTGATCCAAAATTAGATGGTGTTCAATCTTGGTGCTGAGTCCACGTGAATTTCATACAATTCAGTTTTGATCTGTGTGGCAGTCCAGTCCTTTAAATGAAAATGTTTCTTTCCCTCCTTCTCAGTCGGAGATATCACACCGGCCAGTTCAGATGGCTCTCAACAATGAACTGTGTACTGTAGCACATTCAAATTTTCTGTACAATGTTTTGAATAATCAAGCTTACCACCCACAAAGCTGCAACAAAAAATTCCCATCCCTTTATGGAAGTTAACCAGACTTATCAAATGACCCTAGTACATTGTACTATTTCTACCGTGTACCAATTACTAAGGGCTCGTCTTGGTAGTTTCGAGTGGAGTAATTTTATTGAAAATAGTACAGCATTTTTGTCACATATGGAACTTAAATACGTAATTTGGTATTGGAGTCCTGTATGTGTGTAAAAGAAAAGAGGAATCAAGAATTTTAGTGACAATAAAGGAGATTAAGGTAAATATATCTTTTTTTTTTTTGTCACAACAAATTGCTTCTTCTACTTGTAAGTGAATATTTCCGAATTATCTAAAATGATTTGCATGTTAATAAAGACGGAATGACCAGGCTCATACGAGGGTGGGTCAAAAAGTAATGCCTCCTATTTTTTTCTCTTTTAATTGCCAAGAAAATTGAATCCAATTTACATAGCTTGAAAACTACAGCTTTGATGATTCATTTGTCACTATTCAATATAATCTCCGTCCTTTTCCACAGTTTTGGTCCACCTTTTAACTAGGGCATGTATTCCAGTGTGGTAAAACACAGGGTCCTGCTTCCTAAGCCATTGACGCACGCACACTTTCACAGCCTCCTCATCTTTAAAATGAATCCCACGATGAGTTTCCTTTAGTGGCCCGAACAGATGGAAGTCTGATGGTGCCAGGTCAGGGCTGTATGGGGGGTGAGGTAAGACTAGCCATCCCAATTTCTCAATTTCTTCAATGGTGTAACAGCTGGTGTGTGGTCTTGCATTGTCATGCAAAAGAACATCCGCCATAGTTCTTGTTGGGTGAACTCGCCGAAGAGGTGTTTTCAGCTTTTTAACAGTTCTGACGTATTGGACAGAATTTATTGTGCATCCTTGCTCCAAAAAATCAATCATAAGCACACCCTTTGCATCCTAAATCACTGACGCCATAACTTTCCCTACCGACTGCGAGTTTTGAATTCCTTTTTTTTTTTTTTTCGGTGACGTGTGATGCCATTCCATTGACTGCCTCTTTGATTCAGGTTCAAAAAAATGAACCCACCTTTTGTCTCCAGTAACAATTTTTTCCAGAAGCTCCTCTCCCTCCAAATTGAAGCGCTGCAAGTGTTCGGAGGTTATTGTTTTCCTTGTTTCTTTGTTTTGGGCAGTCAACATTCTTGGTACCCAACGTGAACAAACTTTTGAGTAACCCAGCTGTTGAATAATCGTCATCACACTGCCCTTACTGATGGAGGTAATGCGACACAATTCACCTGTTGTTACCCGGCGACTCAATGTTGCATGGAGTCATTGCAGTTACCGGCCTGCCGCTTCGCTTTTCATCTGCCAATGGTGTTTGCCCTTCAGCTTCGTTACAGCGACGAACCCATCGTCTAACAGTGCTGACATCCACCGTTGTATCACCATACACATTTTTTAGCCTTTCGTGAATGCGAATTGGCGTTTCACCTTCCGCAGTCAAAAATTCAATCACAGAATGATGTCTAATACGAATGTCGATGTCAGCCATTTTGCAAGAAGATGCAGGGCTGTCACCTGTTGACTTAGGAAGTTACTACTGCAGGGGATTGGAGAAGAAGGTTTCAGGAATTGCGCCACATATAAGGTTTTCACATAACTTATTTAAGGGGGACGTATGCAAATATTCAGGATCTTACATAAATAGCCGTAACATCCAAAGTTTTCAAGTTACAGAAGTGAAACTTAGTATACTGATTTAAGATTATACAGTTAATATGCGCTATTGTTTTCGTAGTTTTACATTGTTTATAGCTAATGCTACATATTTTTTCTATATGCAGAGGTATTTACAAACTTAAGCCCATTTTTTTTTCAAAATTCACATAAGCTATCTTTCTGAAATTTGGTATGTTATTTTAAAACACACTAAAAATGAATTTGTTGGATATAGATTTCTTATTGAAGCTATATAGAATTTAAAAAAAAAATGTTAATCATATGCATACTTTAAAAATTAAAGTAATTTCATATATTTTGTATCATCACATTCCATCTGGAGCTTAATCTTAAATTCTAGAACCAACAACATGTTCATTGTGGCATAAGAAATCCGTGTGTTAAATTGCATCACTGTAGATGAAGTAGTTTGAGTGAAAAATGGGTTGAAGTTGTAGAAAATGCAAGTTACGGGGAAAGGCAATTAAAATACAATAAGTATTATTCATTAAATTTAACACTGTGTCATAACAACACTGTTTTCAACACTTCCAAGGAAGGAATTGAAGTATTATTCAGTTTGCCTATTAATTTTAGGTCAGAACTTCCCACATCCATAGTCTGTATCCTCATTCTCGTCTTCTTCAGCCTTTCCTCTTCTGTCTTGCTTATTTATAGCTCTTTCAACCCAGCGATGCGAATGTTGTCGATACTCTGCAAAATTGTTTCCATAAACACACCAGGTTGATACCCTAACTGATGCATAACTTTCTTTCTGCCAACATTCCCATCATTAAACACTATTGCAGCATCAAATGTAGCAATTTTCACCACTGTGGAAGACACAAATGATGTTTTGGGACATCTTTTCCATATAAAACTGTTGAGGCTTTCATTTGGGTTTTGTGTCTCTCCATAGAGACATTGTTTAGCAAGTCTGGGTGTGCTAAGAATTCGTAGGTGGGCTTTATAGATTCCAAGACAGCTGGTGGAAGACTATGTGTTGCTATTATGCTACTACCCAACTTTAGGGCATTTAATTTTTTAAAAGGTACATACAGACCACGTGCAGTCATAATATTTTGTTGTTTGATAGCTAACACTATATAATATTTTACAAAACAATAAAACAGAATTAGATTTTTTGAACATTTTGTCGTTGGTCCCCCCTTAAGGGAAAAAAAGGAGTCATTACTTTTTGACCGACCCTCCTGTAAGCGCCGCCGATGTGCGGGAGTTCCTTTCCTTAGGAGTTCTATTACATATCAGTGTATCTACTAACCTGGGGCTGTCACATTTAACTACGCTTAAACCCAGCGAACAGCGCGTAAGAAAGTCGACTTTGGTACGCTACCGCCACTGATGTTTTGTCATGCAAATTTTTGCGAGCAAGTTAAGGTTACGACGTCTTACCGTTAACGCCGCGAAACAGCCCCGTAACGTTGATTACGATAATGATATGAGCGTGTTGGTTGCGCTAGTCCTCGGGATTTACGACAGCGAAACAATGCAGGACGGCCGAGTTTTTGCTGGTATAATTGTGCTGCTGCAGTTCATTCCGTTAAGCTGGTGGGAATACAGAGAGCTCTGTGAAAGTTTATGTAAAGTAGCGTAAGATCTACACACAAGCAAGCTCCAGAAGGGCGTGAAATTACCACAAGGAACTTTGTCTTAAAACATACGAATATCATCACGTCGACAACGTAGAGATTTGGAAAGAGTAACGTTTATGTAAAGGCGACAGAAATTGTAGAAAAAATTAGATAATAAAAACAAAGAGTAGATAAAAATAACGTTAATTTTAACAAAGGTCACAAGAGCCTTATAGTAGCCGGAACCATGCCAAAATATTGCGTGTACCATAAACAAAGTCGGTTTTCTATTTTAGTGTTTTGGAAAATTTATTGGTTTTCTTTGCTTTAGAAATGATATCTACAGTACGCCAAGGCACAGTGTTACGTTCATTGTGAAAATGTACCAGTCTTCAATTGTTAATAAACAATCACAAAATGGAGATAACAAAGTTTGAACTTAGAGTTATAAAACACTACTGCAAACAAGATTATAAAGCCACTGTCGCAGGTTGAAGAATATGTGAAGTGGAAGCAGAAGGTATCGTTTGTGACCGTGTGCCACGATGGTTCCAACGTTTCAACAATGGAGACGAAAGGCCGAAAGTATGGAATATTGAGCATACACGCCAAGTTTTGTTAAAAAATCCGCAATAAGTGCCCTAGTCTTTCAGAAGTACTTGGTACAACAAAATATATTATATTACATTCCCTCATTAAGACACTTGGAAAATTATGGAGAAGCTGCAGATCTGCACCTCGTGAACTGACACCTCAACAGGCTGGACGTAGAGTGCATAACTATCGTCAGTTTCTCGCTAATCCCATGGATGATAGATTCGTCAGGAGAATTGTCACTTGTGATGAAAAATGGGTATATAACAGAAACCCTGATGCCCTGAAATAGGGGCTA
The DNA here is from genome assembly GCA_030765055.1 of Mantis religiosa. Taxonomy (NCBI): domain Eukaryota; kingdom Metazoa; phylum Arthropoda; class Insecta; order Mantodea; family Mantidae; genus Mantis; species Mantis religiosa. Next base: position 148,555,283 of record CM060954.1, read on the forward strand.
GATCACCGCCAACCTGCTAAAGTCATCGTTTAAAAAAATAAGTTCGGTCTCAAAGCAATGTTGTGTGCCTGGTGGAATTTTGAAGGTGTAATTCACTGGGAGTTTGCTCCAAACGGGCGGACGATTGATACGGATCTTCATTCTCAACAAAGAGAAGGAGTTCATGAAATACGAGACAGAGATACCCAGCATTAGTTAACCGAAATAAGAGTTATATTGCAACAGGACAATGCAGCAACCCATATTGCAGGAACAACTAGGGAAAAAATTCAGGAATTAAGAGGAATCTAACTGCTACCACACCCAGCGTACAGCCCTGATCTCGCACCATCAGATTATCATATATTTCGATCCATGGCCCATTTTCTACGTGGAAGGAATTTTGACAACTGTTTTAGTTTTCTAAGAAAAACGATTAATTAAACTGCGTCGTAACAAGCAATTAACTAATTTTCTAAGTATAGAATATTAAACTTTATGGTCTTGACCCATCGTTCAGCGAGGTTTTTTATCCCACGATGGTACCAGTCTCTGGCGTTTGATGCGAAGAATTTGGTGACACCCACTTGCACTCCTTCAAAAGTTGCAGACTGCAGACTGATACATGCTCGTAAGGTAGGCAACACTGGCTATGGCATTTGTAAATAGCTTTGCCTAACCAAAGAAACCCAATAATTTAACCAAAACACCAGAATAAAAAGGAACTTTAGTTATGAGACAATACCAAGACTATAAGAATCTCAAGCGGGGCTTACATTTGAGCTGTGCGACATGGTGGTGGATCTAAAAAGGCCTTAGCTGACGGGCCGCTTGACGACCCTGGTTTCAAGTTCAAGAATGCCCCCCCCCCCCCGCAAAGGTGATGCATTGGAAAAGGATGTCTCTCAACACGACGTACCTGGTGCCAAGTAAAGCCAACCAACTCCCAAAGCCTCGGTTACATCAACCAATCAAAAGCAAGTATTCAAATTGTTCTAGAAGATTCTGTCCGACACATGAAAATCAGAGTGCAAATCAGCGCCGTGCACACCTACATAAAAACAACAGAAAGCCGATGTCATGATGAGTCATGGGAACGTGTTATCTTGAGCTGTCCCTCGCGCCAACCAAAAGACAGAATTTAGATAAATTAGAAAATATATAAAGGAGTCAAGAATAAAGAATCATTCGTCAAAAATAAAGTTCTGAATTTCTATATGTTTTCAAGCATCCCAACCATCCACGTGACAATACTTTACTCCAATTGGACGCTATTCGTTTTCGGCCAGCAAAGAATGGAGCTGCACACTCAGGACATAGAACCAGTGGAGTAAAACATTTGACTGTCACTCAAATTCTACTGTACCCCCTTCTACCAACAATAAGGTGATGTTTATTTTGATTAACCTGAGGTAGGTAGAGGAACAAGTGTTTGTTCGAATAGTTTGTACAACAGTAGAGAAGGTCATGTGAGTTTGGAGTAATTACCAACTTTTCTTACTGAGTTGTTACTCCGATTTTTTAACTTTCTCTAATCTTGTTTCCAGTAATGGGAAAGTGTTATCTTGAGCTGTTCCTAAGCTTCAGCCAAATAAGAGAGAATTTAGATAACATACGAGCGCTGTTTAATAAAGAATGACCACATTCTTTTTTTGACAACGTGCCTTTACTCATCCTCATAATTTTGATGGTCCTTCTCAAAATAGTCTACCCTGAATGCAATGTGCCTGTCCCAGCGTTTCTGCCAGTCTTCAAAGACATGCTGGAAACAATTTTGAGACAACCCTTCAAAATAACCTCCGCAGCCTTCACCACTGCTTCTGATAATGGATAATGCCTCCCACGAAGGCGTTTCTTCAAGTTAGGGAATAGAAAAAGGGTCACATGGGGCTAAATCCGGACTATAGGGAGGGTGAGGAATGCACTTCACGCTGACTTTTGCAAGATATTCAGCAACAACATTGGCAATATGCAGCCGCGCATTATTGTGGTGCAGCATCCAGCCTGCTTCACGGAAATGTGGTCTTTTGCGCCTGATATGGGCTTGCAATGTTTTCACGACATCCCTGTAGTATTGCCCAGTTATTGATGTGTGTGTGCAGGTACAATATGCCGATAAACCATTCCATGAATATCAAAAAATGAGATGACCATAACTTTCTCAGCAGAAGCAACCATTTTTGCTTTTTTGCGAGTTGGTGATGAAGGAGATTTGCACACTGAGCTTTGCTGTTTGCTCTCAGGATCAAAATGATGTAGCCAAGTTTCATCAGCAGTGATTACGTTTGAAAGAAACTCTGAATCTTCCTCTAACATCAAATTTAACTGCGTGTTACCTCCATTGCATCGGTAGGCGATACTGAACATGTCTGAACTTGCTGGTTCTCACATGCGGGAACCAGAAGTACCAACAATGAAACTACTACGGCGTGTTTGTTTTACATTAAGCTAACAGAATATAATAAGATTGAATTTTAGTGCGAAAAATTATGACCGTAAACAAATTATGATCATTCTTTATTGAACAGCCCTCGTAGATAATATGTATAAAGGAGCCAAGAATAAAGAATTTTCCATCAAAAATATAATTCTGAATCTCGATATGCTTTCCAAGCATCACTAAACCATCCATGTGACAATAGTTGACACAGATAGAACGTTATTCTTTCCTGGCCTCAGGACATAGCAACCAACTGTCCAAAACATTTGACTATCACTCAAATTCTACTCTATTCCCTTTTACCTACATTAAGATAATATTTATCCAGATTAACCTGAAGTAGGTAGGCAAATAAGTGTTTGTATGAGTAGTCTGTACATGTGTAGAGAGAGACATGTGAGTGTGGTATGCGTACTAGGTTTTCTTACTGTGTTGTTAATCTGGTTTTTTAACTTTCTATACTTTTGTGTAAGAAACATACGTAACTAATTATCTTAATTCCTTAAGATTGTTTCTCTTGACTATTTTGCTTTTTCTGTTAGCTCGCGTTGTGAATTGCACCACTCTATTTTACGCGGATAATTTTCTCTGAATGCTGTAGAGCCCTTTGGATGGTACCAGCAGAACACAAGGCCCAACTTCCTAGCAACTTACTCGGGGCAAAGTGTTCATAATCAATAAAGCCGGCAGTTCACTGACAGTAGATATTACTTAAAGCTCTCTAATACCTTACCTACCTGGTAGTAAACCTCTTAAACGGTTCCACTTCATTTTATAATAACACGGTGTTCGAGCATTACAGTCCTACAGCCTTACGCATGACGAATTGTGTTGAATTTTTCATATCTACGGGATGGAACAGAGCAGAAAACGCTTTCTGTCTACAATAAATATTGGAACATTTTAAATATAAGTGTCATGTCTGATTTAGTTTCAAACTTATTAAAATTCAATATGTTACATGCAAAAAGCCCGTCTCTGTAGCGTGGTGGTAGTGGTCTGCTTCACGCTCATGAAGTCGCAAATTCTAATCTCGGGTAGGATAAGTTATCTGGATAAGGATTTTCATTTATTCTGAACAATGAATGCTAGTAACTCTAAGCTCTATGTATCCTCGGCTCCTTTAAGCAGCATTTCATTCCTCGTCCCATATGACTTAACGTTCAAGGACTTTACACAGTCCACTTTGTAATATATCACTGATTATAAGACACAAATTTGTAATATAATTTTCTTCTCGTGGCAATATCAGTTGAAAAGAAAACTATTTCTAACTCCGTCATTGTAAAGTTTAAGCATTTTAAGCCTCTATGAATTAAAAACTGAAATATATATATATCTGAGAGACCCTTCTGCTTGTATTTTTGAAAAGTGTATTCCAACTGTCAGTTTTTACACATATTAATAATATTTTACTATGTTTGTTGTGTAAATACTTCATTCTAATTAAAAAAATTAAAATAGTCGTTTTTAGAAGCATTCCATTGAATAATTCAGGTCTAAGTGTGATATGCACTTTTAAGAGTAACTATTGCTCACCTCTGCGGTATGTTGGTAGCGTGCTTGCTTCACGTTCAACAGGTCCTCAGTTCGAATCTCCGTCAAGGTGAGTCATCTTCTGGTTCCTTTATCGGGGTTGTATGCATATACTGAACCATGAATGTCCGGTAACTCTAAGTTCTATATACCGTGCACTCATTTGAACATCATTTCATTCATCGTCCCATACGACTTAACGTTGCAGGTTTTACCTTATCCTGAAACATGAACCTCTGGTAACTCTAAGCTCTATGTACCCTGTACTCGTTTGAAAATCATTTCATTCATCGTAGGATATGACTTAACGTTGAAGATGTTCCCTTATCCTGAAAGATGAATGTCTGATAACTCTAAGCTCTATGTACCGTGTACTCATTTGAACATCTTTTCATTCATCGTCCGATATGACTTAACGTTGGAGGTATTCCCTTATCCTAAAAGATGAATGTCTGGTAGCTCTAAGCTCTATGTACCCTGTACTCATTTGAAGCTCATTTCATTCATCAACCGATATGACTTAACGTTGGAGGTATTCCCTTATCCTAAAAGATGAATGTCTGGTAGCTCTAAGCTCTATGTACCCTGTACTCATTTGAAGGTCATTTCATTCATCATCCAATATGACTTAACGTTGGAGGTATTCCCTTATCCTGAAAGATGAATGTCTGGCAGCTCTAAGCTCTATGTACCCTATACTCATTTGAACATCATTTCATTCATCATCCGATATGACTTAACGTTGGAGGTATTCTCTTATCCTGAAAGATGAATGTCTGGTAACTCTAAGCTCTATATATCCTGTACTCATTTGAACATCATTTCATTAATCCTCCAATATGACGTAACGTTGGAGGTATTCCCCTATCTTGAAATATGAATGGTTACTTTAAACTCCATGTACCCTGTGCTCTTTTCAGTATGGATTCGTTCTTCGTTCTATATGACTTAAATTTGGAGGAAGTAAATTTTAAAAAATTGTATAATATTTAAAGTATACTCTATATTTACTGTGATTAATTATGTAGCCACTTTGGCTCCTAAGTGGTGAACATTATATTTAAATTACTGCTGTACAAGATTAGAATAAACACAACTGGTCCGTAGCCTTTAGAGTAGCTCTGACGTGACTGTTGTACACATGCGGAACAAAGCAGTGCACCCGGCGCTTCTTGGGCGAGAACCCAGGCCTACCTTCCGGACATGGTGAAAACGAATGCCGTAGAAAAACAGTAGATGGCAGGAATTCCCTATGGCAGAAAAGATCTGCTCCTTTCTCCACAGAAAGAGGAAAGTTGTCTAACTGTAGAGAAATTGCACAGGAATTTTCATCTCTTTGAACAAGAGAGAATCAATTGCTTATGCGCACCTTGTTCTGGAACGGTTCCTTTGTCGAGATTCTCGTCAGTGCCACTTATACATCTGTCGCTTTCATCTTCCACACGCATTAAAATGACTCGCAGCTAAAATGCGATCTGTCAGTATCGATATTTGATGCGTCGCTTGTAATCACGGCGAGACAAAAGAGCAGCTGACAATTTTCACACAGCTGTGCTGATTGTGTGCGCCGGAGGACATTGTTGCTGACAAGTGATTGACCAATAGCACCTACTTTCTGTGCTTATCGCTTGACTATGTGGTTTTTATCTCGCAAATCCTTTTCGCAGTTCTAAAACTCCATATTAAATTTCAATTTCCCGGCTAATTGATTTCAGCCCACCGCTGTTCTAGTGCTGCGACAAAAAAGTTGACAATCGACCGACTCTTTTTGTGCCAAGTAAACTAGCGAAACACGGAATAATAACAACCGGCGCTGTTTCGAAAGTTTAAAATGAATTCTGATACGTGACAGTCACAGCACCTTCTCTCCTATTTAGTTTCTATTTTCTAAATTCCCTATTAATTTACTCCCACTAAACAGCGGAAGTATTGTACTCCACCTGTAAATTAGATAGCTAGATTTCTTCGGAAGTTCTGTTGAGATTCTCTGAATAAAAACAAAAAAACAGTTTTTACTAGAGATGCGTCCTCGTGATACCTCGATACACACGATATTTGAATGGTATCGACTTTGAAAGTTACAGTGTGATCCATATAAAGCTGAACCACTTCAATAGGCCATAGCTTTTGAAGCAATAATTGGACACACTTGCAAGTTTGGGAGAACATAATACACAATTGGGAGATTACATTACACTATTTACTTCTCAGAGAAAATGTTGCAAGTGTCCTCCAATAGCAGCTGTACATGTTTGCGCTCGTCTCACCATATTCTCTGAAGTTTTACGGAGAGTATCCTCGCCAATGTTACTTATTTCTGTTCGGATGGATTCCCTGGGGACATCAATTGTCCGTGGCATATTCTTGTACACTCTATTTTTAGATACACCCACAAGAAAAAATCCGGTGGGGTTAGGTCAGGGGATCTGGGGGCCACAGACCTTCTGAGATTATTCGATTATCCAAGAAACTGGTTACAAGTTCCATGGTGTCATTCGATGTATGACACATTCCATCTTGCTGGAAATAACCTTCTCTCAATTCCATATTATCCAGCTGCTCCACAAATGTCTTGAAGATACCCATATAAACTTCAGTGTCTTCAGTCGTATCAAAGAAAATGGGACCAACGATCCTGGAAGGTGACACCGCGCACCATACTCCAACCTTTTTATCATGTAGTGGGGTTTCGTGGATTACTTGGGGGTTTACAACAGCCCAATATCTGGTGTTTTGTGTGTTTTTGTAGCCTGACAGATGAAACCATGCCTCATCTGTAAACCACGTTATGGAGAGGATGTCTGGACGTGGTATAAGAGTACTCTGAAACCATCGACAGTAACTGATTCATTTATCATAATCTGCTTCTTCCAGTTGTTGCACCACATGCACTCTGTAAGGTCGTATCCCGATTTCTTTTCAGCTGTTAGACGTGTTCCATATGAATACCCTGATTCCTGGCTGAGGGTATTTGTTTGGAACATTCAATAGCCTTCTGTGAACATCAGCAACAGTCTCTGCATTCAATGGCAGCCTATGTTTTCCACTCTCACTAATGAGTATGGCAGTTGTCTCCAGCTTTCTTACAAGCGATAAAATTGTTGTCTGTGTCGGAACATCACGTACATTAAATTCTCTTCGAAATCTCCGCAAATTCTTAGCAAGGAGTTTGTCTTCCAACATGTTTTCAAAATGAAAACACGCTCTCGTATTGAGCACTACATATTGTGACTTTGTGGGTTCGTGAAATGAAAAGTCAAATTACACAAACTCAACAATGTTCTTTATTTCCACCGACTTACAGTTAAACACTTGCCAAATACACAAAATTACGTAATGCACACAATTACGATTCACCAGTTCGTCCGTTACCGTTCCGATGCACGTACACAATTACGTAAATTCTTCCGTTGCACAGTCTTCCGGTTCACTAACACGGCGCTACTTCGCTAGCACGTCAAGCACTGACTGACTGACTGACTCAATTCACTCACTGCAGCCCTTTTTATAGGAATATCACCGTCTTCTAGAAGTCTCTGGTTTCAGTGAATCCACGGGAAGGTTCCAGATGGCAGTGGAAGAGGGGAAGGAGGTGGCCAGTGACAAGTGACATTTCCATAATCATCCCCCTCAGTTAGTGACAGAGACTAATGGGAGGGTGTGGTTGGCTGCCTTTGGCTCCCTTACTCAGCTGTCGTTGGTTGCGCTTTCCGCTAATTGGGTGACAATATTGCTGTTATAACCTCACATTTGAGACTGTCAACAATTGTCAGTGTTGTCAATTCTCCCAGAGCCACTGAGATCATTAAAATAAGTTTGTACATTCTACGAGCTCTCAAAGCGCAATTATGCCTTATTGAAATGGTTCAGATTTATATGGATCACGGTATATTTCAGTAAATTCGCTTGATACTTTTTCCATACTTCCGTGGAGATTCTCCAAATGTAAATTAGATAGCGAGATTTCACCGGAAGTTCTGTTGAGATTCCGTGAATTAAAAAGCCAACAGCTTTTAAAAGGGATGCGTCCTGGTGATACCTCAATACTTACGATACTTCCATGGTATCGACATTGAAAGATACAGTGCGATCCATATAAACCTGAACCACTACAATAGGTCATAACTTTTGAACCAATAATAGGACACACGTACAACTTTGGGAGAATATAATACACAATTGGGGGATTACATTACACTATTTACATTTCAGGGAAAATGTGGGAAGAGTCCTCCACCAGTATCTATACATGTTTGTACTCGTCTCACAATATTCTCTGAAGTTTTACGGAGATGATATCGAATTGAAAGAAGGTTATTTCCAGCAAGATGGAGCAACTAATGACACTAATGACACCATGGAACTTGTAATCAGTTTCTTTGATAATCGAATAATCTCAAAAGGACTGTGACCCCCAGATCCCCAGTCCTAACCTCATCGGATTTTTTCTTGTGGGGGTATATAAAATATAGAGTGTCCAAGAATAGGCCACGGACAGCTGATGTTCCCAAGGAATCCATTCGAACCGAAATAAGTAACATTGGCGAGGATACTCTTCGCTAAACTTCAGAGAATATGGTGAGATGAGTACAAACATGTATAAATGTTGGCAAAGTTTAGTGACCTCTGTACAGTCTTTCCTCCTTGGGAAGTCGGCCTTGTCTCTTCTCGCCTAATCCTTCCTCCGGGCGAGAGCATAGGTACAATAGATGAAAACTTATCTGTGTGCCGAATCCTAAACATCGCTTAGGCCTACTATACGAGGGTGGTCTGAAACTTTTCCGACCTCAACATGAAGATGGTAGCACTCGTAAGTAAAAGCTAGTGAATTTCGTTCTTCATCTGTTGACAGTTACTCACCAAAGTTTCAGCCGTTTTGGATGCTCAGTTGTTATGTAACAGTTGTTTAAGTGGGTTGATATGAGTGTATTTATGAAAATGCACAAAATCCTGCATCCAGTTGTCATTGTTTAGTTTTGAAAGGAAATACGTCTACGCAAATCAAAGATGAGTTGGATTTTGTGTATGAGGACTGTGCACCATCATTTACCACAGTAAAAATTTGGACAGCTGAATTTAAACGTGGCCTTAAGAGCTTGGGACACTATGAACGTTCGGGACCTCCAAAACTGTAACTATCAATGAGAACATCGCCAAAGTTCACCAAATGCTGCTACACGACCACCAACTTAAAGTGAGAGAGATGGGAGAAGCTATGAACATGTCAAAAGGACGTGTTTGTTACATATTCAATCAAATTTAGATATATGAAAGATGTCCGCGCGTTGGGTGCCGCGTTTGCTCACGTTAGACCAAAAACGTGTTCGAATGAACGTTTCCAACGCTCTGTTGGCGCGATTTAGGCGCGATAAATTCGAGTTTTGACGCCAATTAAGTATCGTAGATGAAACTTGGTTACACCATTATACGCCCGAAAAAAAAATACAGTCCAAACACTGGACTGCAAAGGCGGGCTGCTTTTTTGTTTGCTGGGAAAGTGATGGCGATTGTTTTTTATATATATGGAGTTACTTTAATCGATTGTTTTCGAAAGACAAAAACAGTTACAGAGGCATTCTACGCATCATTACTTGGCAAGCTGAAGTCAGAACTTGCGGAAAGACGGCCACATTTGCAGATAAACAAAAACCTGTTTCGCCAAGACAACACCTCAGCGGTAACAATGGCAAAGCTATAGGAATTATGGTTTGAAGTACTTGCCAGCCGCCTTACTCACCAGATCTAGCCCAAAGGGACTTCATTTTGCACCCTTATCTCAAATATGCGCTCGGAGGACAGAAATATTCGTCAAATGACGAGGCAATCACCTTCGTGAAGAATTAATTTGTAGAGAAACACGGGGAGTATTATATGGACTGGTTACAGAGATGGGAACATCGCTGGGAGAAGTGTGTAGAGTTACTAGGAGACTATGTTGAAAAAAAAAAAAGGTTCTGAAAAAATGTCTTGTATCCTTATTACGTCGGAAACTTTTCAGACCACCTTCGTAGATAGCTTTTATGGATAATTTGTTCCTGAATGAGAAAAGAAAAATTCTTTACATGTTCCATTTATTTATGGAAGTTTTAACATCAGGTGACTTTTCACCTTTGGAACCAATATTACTGCAGTGATACTGAAACACTAAATTTCTCTCTATCTCTCTCTTTCTCACACACACACACACACACACACACACACACACACACACACACACACACACACACACACACACACACGCACGCACGCACACACATACACACACTTACACTCTCTTCAAACTTCAACAGTAGGTAAGTAGGGAAACATGCTGGCTAAAGCAAAATTCCCACCCTGCAGACGAGAATCGAACTCGGGTGCTAGATTTGACGTAATGTTCGTAGATTCAGATTGAAATGCCTAGTGCAGTTTATATAGCTCAATTTCAGATGCTGCGTTCCAAATTAAACCCCTACAAAACCTAAAACCTCAGCTCTAATATAACATAAAGGTAGAATGGCAGAAAATTTCATTTTACGGGTCCAACATAATGCTCAGTTTAAATGCTCGCATTTCTCTTAGATTTGTTTTTCTTCTGTAAAAGATTCCACGTTTATGGCCCACGTTCTTTGAGAAACATATATCTAGGCATTTGGATGAAAAAAAGCAAACAAAAAGGACTTTGGATGATAGTGGGCATAAAGACGACCGAGATGAACGCCAAAACGTATTGCGGTTTTATTGGGAACTGCAAATGCTATAGCAAATGGGATACAGTAAAGCAGTTGTGATAAAAACAGGAATAGGGAAGGCAAAAATACACACGCGAATACTCTCAAAAAATCTGATGGGTGCTTCCAATGATCTGTGTTTTGAGTCATATATACCTACAATGAATTAAGTGATGTTCAAATGAGTACAGGTTACATAGGGCTTAGAGTTACCATACATTCATCTTTAAGGATAAGATAAACCCACCAACGTTAAGTCATATCAGACGATGAATTAAATGATCTTCAAATGAGTACAGGGTACATAGAGCTTAGTTACCACACATTCATCTTTTAGGATAACGTAAACCCACCAACGTTAAGTCATATCAGACGATGAATGAAATGATCTTTAAATGAGTACAGGGTACATAGAGCTTAGAGTTTCCAGACTTTAATCTTTCAGGATAAAGGAAAACCTCCAACGTCAAGTCATATCGGACGATGAATGAAATAATGTTCAGATGAGTACAGGGTACATAGAGCTTAGAGTTACCAGACATTCATCTTTTAGGATAACGTAAACCCACCAACGTTAAGTCATATCAGACGATGATTGAAATGATCTTCAAATGAGTACAGGGTACATAGAACTTAGAGTTACCAGACTTTAATCCTTCAGGATAAGGGAAAACCTCCAACGTTAAATCTTATCGTACGATGAATGAAATAATGCTCAAATGAGTACAGGGTACATAGAGCTTAGTTACCACACATTCATCTTTTAGGATAACGTAAACCCACCAACGTTAAGTCATATCAGACGATGAATGAAATGATCTTTAAATGAGTACAGGGTACATAGAGCTTAGAGTTTCCAGACTTTAATCTTTCAGGATAAAGGAAAACCTCCAACGTCAAGTCATATCGGACGATGAATGAAATAATGTTCAGATGAGTACAGGGTACATAGAGCTTAGAGTTACCAGACATTCATCTTTTAGGATAACGTAAACCCACCAACGTTAAGTCATATCAGACGATGATTGAAATGATCTTCAAATGAGTACAGGGTACATAGAACTTAGAGTTACCAGACTTTAATCCTTCAGGATAAGGGAAAACCTCCAACGTTAAATCTTATCGTACGATGAATGAAATAATGCTCAAATGAGTACAGGGTACATAGAGCTTAGTTACCACACATTCATCTTTTAGGATAACGTAAACCCACCAACGTTAAGTCATATCAGACGATGAATGAAATGATCTTTAAATGAGTACAGGGTACATAGAGCTTAGAGTTTCCAGACTTTAATCTTTCAGGATAAAGGAAAACCTCCAACGTCAAGTCATATCGGACGATGAATGAAATAATGTTCAGATGAGTACAGGGTACATAGAGCTTAGAGTTACCAGACATTCATCTTTTAGGATAACGTAAACCCACCAACGTTAAGTCATATCAGACGATGATTGAAATGATCTTCAAATGAGTACAGGGTACATAGAACTTAGAGTTACCAGACTTTAATCCTTCAGGATAAGGGAAAACCTCCAACGTTAAATCTTATCGTACGATGAATGAAATAATGTTCAAATGAGTACAGGGTACATACAGCTTAGTTACCAGACATTCAACTTTTAGGATAGCGTAAACCCACCAACGTTAAATCATATCAGACGATGAATGAAATGATCTTTAAATGAGTACAGCGTACATAGAGCTTAGAGTTTCCAGACTTTAATCTTTCAGGATAAAGGAAAACCTCCAACGTCAAGTCATATCGGACGATGAATGAAATAATGTTCAGATGAGTACAGGGTACATAGAGCTTAGAGTTACCAGACATTCATCTTTTAGGATAAGGGAAAACCTCCAACGTTAAGTCATATCAGGCGATGAATGAAATGATCTTTAAATGAGTACAGGGTACATAGAGCTTAGAGTTACCAGACATTCATCTTTCAGGATAAGGGAAACCGCTAGATAAGTCACCCTAACCGAGATTAGAATTTCATGTATCTCTAGGCGCTATCAGCGTGCCACAGAGGCGGACTGATCTAACATTGTTTAAAGTTACACCTGAATTGGTGACAACATAATCTTAATTGTTAGAGATGTTGTTGGCTTGGAGGCAACAATGGTCACCTTAGGTATATCACTTTCCTTATCAACATGTAAACTAACTGGAGGTACCTAAGGGTTGGCAATACTGTTTGTACGATAAACACTTACTGCCATACACGTTCTAGCGGCGTGGACTGTGTATAATTACAGTGTAGACACGCAATCCCACGCACACTGCAGCGCTTTACCGCAGTGCTTTACGTCACCATGTCACGGTAATCAAAGTTTTACTTTCAACGTCTCTGTGCGACACTGGTTGCGTCAAAAAATGTTACAAGGAAATAATAACACATCACTTCACAAAATTTTATTTGGAGAATTCCTCGATCTTCATTTTCTCAAAGTCGGCTCAATGATTTGGATCAAAATAAAAAATGTTAAAGATACTTTTATGATAAAAGAAATGCACATCTTGAATTTTCTAGCAATTTCCTCAGAAGTACTCTACATTCTGAATGAATTTTGTATAACTGATAAACCTTAATTGATACAAAAAATATTACAGGGCTGTTCAATAAAGAATGACCATATTTTTTTTAAAACGTACCTTTACTCATAATTTTGATAGTCCTTCTCAAAATAGCCTCCCCTGAATGCGATGCACTTGTCCTAGCGCTTCTGCCAGTTGTCAAAGACATGCTGGAAACCATTTTTTGAGAGATCCTACAAAATCGCCTCCACAGCCTTCACCACTGTTTCTGATGATGGATAATGCCTCCCACGAAGGCGTTTCTTCAAGTTAGGGAATAGAAAAATATCACATGGGGCTAAATCCGGACTATAGGGAGGGTGAGGAATGCACTTCACGATGATTTTTACAAGATATTCAGCAACAACATTAACAATATACGACCGCACATTGTCGTGGTGCAGCATTCAGCCTGCTTCGCGGAAATGTGCTCTTTTGCGCCTAATATGGACTTGCAATGTTTCCAGGACATCCCTGTGGTATTGTTCGGTTACTGATGTGTGTGCAGGTACAACATGCTGATAAACCATTCCATGAATATCAAATAATGAGATAACCATAACTTTCCCAGCAGAAGCAACCACTTTTGCTTTTTTGTGGGTTGGTGATGAAGGAGATTTCCACACTGAGCTTCGCTGTTTGCTCTCAAGATCAAAATGATCTAGCCAAGTTTCATCAGCAGTGATTACGTTTGAAAGAAACTCCGGATCTTCCTCTAACATCAACTTTAACTGCAAGAACACCTGCATGCGAATGTCCTTTTGTTCGGGAATCAACGGACTTGAAACCCATTGCACACAAACACGTCCCAGGTGTAATGTTTCTGTCACCATCGTGTGGGTGGCATCAAATGAAATGTTCAGTATTCCAGAAAATGATCTTGATGTAATTCGTCGATCCTCTCTCACATCGGTGTTGATGTTTCCTTCCGTAAGAGCAGTAGCTGGTGCACGGGGTCCACCTTCCTTTGAAATTGTCTCCCCTCTTTAAACATTTTAAATCGCCCACGAGATGCTGTAGGGAAGAACAGAATCTCCATAGGCCTCCTGTAACATTGTATACACCTCTACTGAAGAGTGTTGAGACGAAAGCAGAATTTCAAAGCCTCATGTTGTTCCTCGCGTGTTTCCTCCATTGCAGCGGTAAGCGATACTGAACATGTCTGAACTTGCCTGGTTCTCACAGGCGGGAAGAAGGAGTACCAACAATGAAACTACTACGCCGTGTTTGTTTCACATTAAGCTAACAGAATATAAGTTTGAACTTAAGTGCGATATATTATGATCGTAAAAAATATGATCACTCTTTATTGAACAGCCCTCGTATTACACAAAAAGCACTTATTTCTAGTTAATGGACTGAATTTGTGTTTGATAGGTCTTTTTGTGGAGTGGACCGTCTCAGAATTACTCTTTATTATTTGGCTGAATTGTGCAATACTTGTAGTTTTCTGTAATGGAAAGACGTTATTTACTTCTTATACTCTTTCCCATGAAGAGAGAACGAAATTTAAAAACAAGCGCATATAGACCAGTTTTAAAACAATTGAATATCACTTAAAGTCTACTGGGTTCCTCTTCTTATGATTATGACAAGGCCGGAGGTAGGAGGCTCACTTCAACCAGTGAACTCCTGTTTACTAGAATACTTGAGGTCAATTCCATTGGGTTCCGTATGGTTAAAGGCTACGTTAGTGATTTCAGGGTAGATGCATCTTAATCCTAAGCTAATGAGGATTACTTGGCCATCATTGAGTTTTACCTACACTAATCCTTCGGCTGGGCTTTCCCATCGCTTCGTTCGAAACCTGTTCCTCTACTCTGCTTTGCAGCTTAGCGCCCTCAGTATATTTTCTCTATCTTTGTTGATAATTACGCGCGTATCTCCTTATAAAGGAATTCTCACATATCTTACATTTCCACAGAAGCCACTTCTAGAATAGAAAAGATGTGTCTCAATGAACCCAGGCTCATCTGAGCACCATTTCAATCATTTTATGCATAATAGGGAGAAGCAAGAGCTTTTGTTTTTAACGAGCTTTTGGGAATTTTCGCGTATTTTTCCTTTCTTTCGAGAGCAATATACTTTTTTTAGCGATAAAAGAGAAAATTTATATTATTCTTAGTCTGCATAGAAGCAATTTACATATACTACAAATTACATAAATATAACTTAAATTTAAAATTCATGTCTTCATATTATGAAGCTATAAGCCGTGAAAAATATGTTTACAAACTTAAGGGTATGTATGACTGAAATTTCATGAAAATCGTGAAAATAACGACTTTTTTTATTTTAATTCTATAAAATAATTTAGACATTCCCGAATGTGAAAAATGCATAATTTGCCTCCGGACGCCATTTTTAAATGCTTATTTAAATGTCGGTGGCCTTTAAACTCTGTCAGAGTCACGCCCTCTTTTGCCTACATCCACATTCTTTGTCTGTTTTCCGTTGTTAAATTTTCAATTCAAGAAAAGAAAAATAAGGCTTTCACACAAAATAGTTCCTAACATGTTGCCAATATATCAGAGGCTGGCTTCTACAACATTACTAGAGAGGTGCAAAACAGGAAAAACACAGAATGCCAATGAATCTTTGCATCATGTCATATGGAATAAGTGCCCAAAGGAAGTTTTCATATCAAAACAAAAATTGGATCTTGCTGTTATTAAAAACATCAGTGAGTTTAACATGGGTAGTCTTAAGTCATTGGAGCTGCAGCAAAATATCAGAGGTGAAAGTGTAGTAGACTCAGCAAGGAAAACTTCAGTGCAGCGAGATCAGACTCGTATCCTGCAAAGCAAGAAACGAAGTTGTGCAGAAGAAAAGCAACATCTAAAGAAGAAAAAGGTGGAAAAAGCAGCAACAGAGGAGAGGAAAAAGAAATCTGAGGGTCCAACCTATCAGCCTGGTGGAATTTAATGTGAGTTATGCAATCAAATCTTTAATCGCTGTTTTCTCAATGTTCATATTTTCAGCATTTTTCTTCCTGTAAAATGCTCCTTGCGATGCAGTTTTTGTACTACATTCATGAAATTTCCTACACAGGTTCAGAATATCATGAGGAATGGAAATTGCTCTAGGTTTTATAGTGAAATGTATATAAGCATATATTTTTAATTTTCAAACACAAAACTTACAGTTTTTTAGACAAAAAAAGAATTTTGTAAATTAAAAAATTTTTGTGACCTAAACTAAAGGAGACACAGAAAAACCCAGAGCAATTTCAAAAAGTATGTGTATTATGAACATAGGGTTAAAATATTAGACCAAAATTCAAAATATTTTGTCGCAAGGGACTTTTTTAGTGACGTAAAAAAACATACAAAATTTATCATAATTTCTAAACTACTGGAGAAAAATGGTTTAAATTTAGGTTGTAACATGTTTACAATATATTACACCTATGGTGTAAATTTGAAAAAGTTAGCATTATTAGTTCAGAATTTGAAAATTTCAGTCATATATACCCTTAAGGAAAGCAAGATAAAATTTAACTCTTAACAAAGTCAATACAGTGGCATCATTATGCGCACAGAAATAACAGCTAAGCGGTGCAACAATAAACTGACACCACAGCATTCGACTGGTCCATAATACTAAGAACTGTTTGTCGTATGCTAACTGGAAATGTTATTTATTGGATACCACACCGTGCAGAAAACACCTATTATGATGACTAAAGGTAGTGAGAAGATTGTACTTCTCGGAAGCTACTCTCAGATATTATATTAAAATGAAAAGATTGTCCCTCAAGGCTTAAGAATGTGTTCCGAAATACCCGAAAGTTAAAAAATGAATACAAACAATACCTCACTGAAAACCACTCAGATTTAGAATTTAAACTGTTCCCATTGCCTGTACTGACACGCTGGTCTAGCTGGTTTAATTCAGTAGTTTACATTGCCAGCTATTTTGATGCAATTGTCGATTTCTTTTCTAAAAGAAAAGCTTTCAATTCCTTCGCGTAATTTCTTAAATGACCATTTCTGCGATTCCAAGTGCTGCAATATTGTAAAGGTACAGGCAGCATTTGTTTCTGAAAGTTGCAGATTGATAACAGATCCAATATTAAAATTTCAATCTGGACTAGAACTTATGGTTCATTTTCTTTTATCCCAAGTTAACTCTCTGAGAACCAAATGTGAAATATTAGAGAGTAATCACTTTGGAAACATAGTAAGTGCACTTGTAGATCATATCATGGATCCCAGTTTTATAGAAGCAGTAGAAGAAAATCTAAAATTTTGCTACCGAATGACTGTCTACAGTGAACTCTATTATGGCAAAAGAAACTGATGATTTAATAACCATAAAAGCTTTACCTCATTTGTTTGAACCTTGTAGGCTAGTTACAAACCAAGTATAGTAGATTTAAATCATGCAGTGGCAGCATTTAAACAACTAAACGCATTAGAAACCAGTGGTATTACTTTTGATTGTGATTTGTTTCTTTGTTACAAAGAAATTTGTGACATTGTTGAACAGCAAAGCCATGATGTTAACGATAACAGATTAGTTTTAGTAACAGCACTCTTGGCATTGAAGGAAAAAGCTGATCGTACTGCGATTTCTGTGAAAAGTCCCTTCAATGTCTTTGTTTGCCGATGTCAAACGCTGATAGTGAGAGATTTTTCTCTACATATAACTTAGTTGTGACAGACGAAAGAACAAGTATGAAAAGAAGAAATATCGCAATAAGCCTAAACATCTGCCAGGAAGCTATATTCCTATCAGTCTTCTACCCACACTGTCGAAACTCTTTGAGAAGGTCATCCATCGCCTTCTCGTGCGGTACCTCACTAATAATAACATTATTCCTTCTTTTCAATTCGGGTTTCGCCCTAAACACTGTACTGCTCATCAGCTATTGAGGTTAACTCAACACATTGTGACTGGCTTCGAGCATCGTCAATATACCCTGGTTATTTTCCTTGATGTAGCATAGGCATTTGATAAGATATGGCATTCTGGCTTGCTACTTAAACTCTATCGTACTGGTCACCCGGACTTCTTAATCCACGTTATTACCAGTTTTCTCACCGAGCGCACTTTTGCGGTGCGCATTGGAAGCACTCTTTCAACTAAGCGTCCTATTACAGCAGGCGTTACACAAGGTTCAATATTGGTACCAACGTTGTTTAGTATTTACACCTCTCATATTCCAGACATGGCTCCAACCTCAATTGTCCTTATGCTGACAACCAAGAGCTATTTTGCTCTCTCTCTCCGAACTACATTCTGGTGTACAAAACTTACAGCTCTCTCTTGATCGCCTCACTCAATGGTTTCGAACTTGCTGCATCTCCCTCAATACCCAGAAAAGTGAAGCCAAGATTTTTACTTTAGGCCGCTATAATCCACCTCCGTCTATACCCCTTAGACTGATCATGTGCCGTGGCTCCCTTCACCTACACCATTCAAGTACCTTGGAGCGTTACTGGACACTCGGCTTACGTGGAAGCCTCATATTGACTGCACCATTACCCTGGCATCTGCTCGTCTTTCACAACTGTCTCCATTATTTCTCAAACACACTTCACTTGGTTTAGAATCTTCACTGCTGCTGTACAAATCTCTGGTTCGAGCTCTTATTACTTATGACTGCCAGGTCTGGGGAGCTACTAGTACTTGTCACCTGAGGCGTCTAAAGGTCTTCCAGAGTCGATTCCTGCGAATCGTCACAAATGCTCCTTGGTTTGTCCGCAACCAACAGCTACATCACGAGCTGGGACTTCCTCCTCTCCACCATTACATCCGACAGAATGCTCGACGCTTCTTCTACAAATCTACGCCACGTTCTAGGAGCTGTGAGGTATAACATCGGCGTCCGAAGTCGCCGGCCAACGCGACTGAAGGGACGACTACCACAGGACCTGCTTTACAGTGATGTCACTTCCACTTATGAATGATCTACTGTTCCAATTTGCTTGTCTATTCTTCTGTTCCACGGTGTAAATTCTCACTATTGATGTATACCATTTTATTAGTTCAGTATCACATTTGTATTAGTGCAGAGGAGGCACATTGCCCTACCTCTACAATGTTTTTACTCTGATTATGTTGTATCTGTTATCCCAGGTCTGCAAAGCATGTATTATTGCTGACCGATCTAAAATAAAAAAGAAATTAAAGAAAATGTCACAATTGTATGCTGTTGTTTGGTGATGTCTGATGTTTAATATTCGATTGTATTCATGTTACCTACTATCTGCTGATTTCAAATAAAATATTTTAATTTGGAAAAAGGTGTTTTTAACAATTGTGTTACTTAGTTAACTGTAACTTTTCATTTCAGCCATGTCTACTCATTATTTCTCCCCGAAAATTTGTGCGAAATTAATGCAAATTTATGGTAAAATATTCACCACAAAATAGCACCAATTAAAATTATTAATCCGAATTTTATAAATAATTGTCACCACAAATTCTTGCCTCTGATCATAGGACTTTATATTTTCCAGTTAAATTTTTTGTAAACGTACTTAACAAGTCTATAAACATTTCTTCCATGTAAGGGCTATTCTTTCGTGAGAAATTTTCTTTAAATCTATATCACATCGTACAAGAATGCTCTATTTAAGTAACAAGTTTGATGTATTTCAACACTGAAACGTATCTAATTATTGGGCGGAGTGCAGTAACTAATCTATCGGCATCCAACACAACAGAGAAGATCTGAGATTCACTTCACACATTAGCATTTCGATATACGTGGAGTTTCCATTGCTTTGTGTGGTTTTTCTGCCTTTCTGCTTGATGAACTGAAAAATCAGCCTTCATCCGAAAAGCCCAAAGCGGCTCTCTTTGACTTTTCATTTGCATCGATTTTAAATACCGGCCCGAGCACGGATAAACAAGAAAGGAAAAAAGTTCAGCTAAACGTAACAGACGAGCTAAAAAATTAATTATCATCTTCGGAGTTTCTTTCCTCTTCAGTCCGTCCTTAGCAAAGTTCCCTTTTCATTCATTAATTTCTGTGCTTCTTCAAAAGAAAAACCATTAGAATAATGATAGAGCCAAAGAGAGAGAATCCTACAAGAATTTTGTGTTAGTAAATCTCAGCATTTAATCACCACCTTACCTATATTAATAATGAAGATGTCTATTGGAATATTTAAAGAATAGAGCTTAATACAGAGCTAACCTCTTCTACAGGTCTTGCGCTTCAAGCTTCAACTGTCTTTACACTCAACTCAATGTATGCCTTTATATAGCCTATTAGAATTAGTATGTTTTCCAATTGATTAACGTTTTTCTTATTTTTTTTTTTAATTTTACGTGCTGCAACGTTAAATCATATCGGACGATAAATGTGGAGATGATCACATGAGTCCAGGGTACATAGAGCTTAGAGTTATCAGACATTCATCTTTCAGGAAAAGGTAAAACCTCCAAAGTTAAGTCATATCGGACGATGCATGAAATGATGTTCAAATGAGTACAGGGTACATAGAGCTTAGAGTTACCAGACATTCATCTTTCAGGATAAGGTAAAACCTCCAAAGTTAAGTCATATCGGACGATGAATGAAATGATGTTCAAATGAGTACAGGGTACATAGAGCTTAGAGTTATCAGACATTCATCTTTCAGGATAAGGTAAAACCTCCAACGTTAAGTCATATCGGACGATGAATGAAATGATGTTCAAATGAGTACAGGGTACATAGAGCTTAGAGTTACCAGACATTCATCTTTCAGGATAAGGTAAAACCTCCAAAGTTAAGTCATATCGGACGATGCATGAAATGATGTTCAAATGAGTACAGGGTACATAGAGCTTAGAGTTACCAGACATTCATCTTTCAGGATAAGGTAAAACCTCCAAAGTTAAGTCATATCGGACGATGAATGAAATGATGCTCAAATGAGTACAGGGTACATAGAGCTTAGAGTTACCAGACATTCATCTTTCAGGATAAGGTAAAACCTCCAAAGTTAAGTCATATCGGACGATGAATGAAATGATGTTCAAATGAGTACAGGGTACATAGAGCTTAGAGTTACCAGACATTCATCTTTCAGGATAAGGTAAAACCTCCAAAGTTAAGTCATATCGGACGATGAATGAAATGATGTTCAAATGAGTACAGGGTACATAGAGCTTAGAGTTACCAGACATTCATCTTTCAGGATAAGGCAAAACCTCCAAAGTTAAGTCATATCGGACGATGAATGAAATGATGCTCAAATGAGTACAGGGTACATAGAGCTTAGAGTTACCAGACATTCATCTTTCAGGATAAGGTAAAACCTCCAAAGTTAAGTCATATCGGACGATGAATGAAATGATGTTCAAATGAGTACAGGGTACATAGAGCTTAGAGTTACCAGACATTCATCTTTCAGGATAAGGTAAAACCTCCAAAGTTAAGTCATATCGGACGATGAATGAAATGATGTTCAAATGAGTACAGGGTACATAGAGCTTAGAGTTACCAGACATTCATCTTTCAGGATAAGGTAAAACCTCCAAAGTTAAGTCATATCGGACGATGAATGAAATGATGTTCAAATGAGTACAGGGTACATAGAGCTTAGAGTTATCAGACATTCATCTTTCAGGATAAGGTAAAACCTTCAACGTTAAGTCATATCGGACGATGAATGAAATGATGTTCAAATGAGTACAGGGTACATAGAGCTTAGAGTTACCAGACATTCATCTTTCAGGATAAGGTAAAACATCCAAAGTTAAGTCATATCGGACGATGAATGAAATGATATTCAAATGAGTACAGGGTACATAGAGCTTAGAGTTACCAGACATTCATCTTTCAGGATAAGGTAAAACCTCCAAAGTTAAGTCATATCGGACGATGAATGAAATGATGTTCAAATGAGTACAGGGTACATAGAGCTTAGAGTTACCAGACATTCATCTTTCAGGATAAGGTAAAACCTTCAACGTTAAGTCATATCGGACGATGAATGAAATGATGTTCAAATGAGTACAGGGTACATAGAGCTTAGAGTTACCAGACATTCATCTTTCAGGATAAGGTAAAACCTCCAAAGTTAAGTCATATCGGACGATGAATGAAATGATGTTCAAATGAGTACAGGGTACAGAGAGCTTAGAGTTACCATACATTCATCTTTCAGGATAAGGTAAAACCTCCAAAGTTAAGTCATATCGGACGATGAATGAAATGATGCTCAAATGAGTACAGGGTACATAGAGCTTAGAGTTACCAGACATTCATCTTTCAGGATAAGGTAAAACCTCCAAAGTTAAGTCATATCGGACGATGAATGAAATGATGCTCAAATGAGTACAGGGCACATAGAGCTTAGAGTCACCAGACATTCATCTTTCAGGATAAGGTAAAACCTCCAAAGTTAAGTCATATCGGACGATGAATGAAATGATGTTCAAATGAGTACAGGGTACATAGAGCTTAGAGTTACCAGACATTTATCTTTCAGGATAAGGTAAAACCTCCAAAGTTAAGTCATATCGGACGATGAATGAAATGATGTTCAAATGAGTACAGGGTACATAGAGCTTAGAGTTAGCAAACATTCATCTTTCAGAATAAGGGAAAACCTCCAACGTTGAGTCATATTGGACGATGAATGAAATGATGTTCAAATGAGTACAGGGTACATAGAGCTTAGAGTTACCAGACATTCATCTTTCAGGATAAGGTAAAACCTCCAAAGTTAAGTCATATCGGACGATGAATGAAATGATGCTCAAATGAGTACAGGGTACATAGAGCTTAGAGTTACCAGACATTCATCTTTCAGTAGAAGGAAAAACCTCCAACGTTAAGTCATATCGGACGATAAATGAAATGATGTTCAAATGAGTACAGGGTACATAGAGCTTAGAGTTATCAGACATTCATCTTTCAGGATAAGGTAAAACCTCCAAAGTTAAGTCATATCGGACGATGAATGAAATGATGCTCAAATGAGTACAGGGTACATAGAGCTTAGAGTTACCAGACATTCATCTTTCAGAATAAGGGAAAACCTCCTGCATAGTCATATCGGACGATGAATGTGGAGATGTTCAAATGAGTCCAGGATACATAGAGCTTAGAGTTACCATTGGTCTTTCAGGGTAAGGGAAAACTTCCAATGTTAAGTCATATCGGACGGTGAATGAAATGATGTTCTAATGAGTACAGGGTACATAGAGCTTAGAGTTATCAGACATTCATCTTTCAGGATAAGGAAAAACCTCCAACGTTAAGTCATATCGGACGATGAATGAAATGATGTTCAAATGAGTACAGGGTACATAGAGCTTAGAGTTATCAGACATTCATCTTTCAGGATAAGGAAAAACCTCCAACGTTAAGTCATATCGGATGATAAATGAAATGATGTTCAAATGAGTACAGGGTACATAGAGCTTAGAGTTATCAGACATTCATCTTTCAGGATAAGGAAAAACCTCCAACGTTAAGTCATATCGGACGATGAATGAAATGATGTTCAAATGAGTACAGGGTACATAGAGCTTAGAGTTACCAGACATTTATCTTTCAGGATAAGGTAAAACCTCCAAAGTTAAGTCATATCGGACGATGAATGAAATGATGTTCAAATGAGTACAGGGTACATAGAGCTTAGAGTTAGCAAACATTCATCTTTCAGAATAAGGGAAAACCTCCAACGTTGAGTCATATTGGACGATGAATGAAATGATGTTCAAATGAGTACAGGGTACATAGAGCTTAGAGTTACCAGACATTCATCTTTCAGGATAAGGTAAAACCTCCAAAGTTAAGTCATATCGGACGATGAATGAAATGATGCTCAAATGAGTACAGGGTACATAGAGCTTAGAGTTACCAGACATTCATCTTTCAGTAGAAGGAAAAACCTCCAACGTTAAGTCATATCGGACGATAAATGAAATGATGTTCAAATGAGTACAGGGTACATAGAGCTTAGAGTTATCAGACATTCATCTTTCAGGATAAGGTAAAACCTCCAAAGTTAAGTCATATCGGACGATGAATGAAATGATGCTCAAATGAGTACAGGGTACATAGAGCTTAGAGTTACCAGACATTCATCTTTCAGAATAAGGGAAAACCTCCTGCATAGTCATATCGGACGATGAATGTGGAGATGTTCAAATGAGTCCAGGATACATAGAGCTTAGAGTTTTCATTGGTCTTTCAGGGTAAGGGAAAACTTCTAATGTTAAGTCATATCGGACGGTGAATGAAATGATGTTCTAATGAGTACAGGGTACATAGAGCTTAGAGTTATCAGACATTCATCTTTCAGGATAAGGAAAAACCTCCAACGTTAAGTCATATCGGACGATGAATGAAATGATGTTCAAATGAGTACAGGGTACATAGAGCTTAGAGTTATCAGACATTCATCTTTCAGGATAAGGAAAAACCTCCAACGTTAAGTCATATCGGATGATAAATGAAATGATGTTCAAATGAGTACAGGGTACATAGAGCTTAGAGTTATCAGACATTCATCTTTCAGGATAAGGAAAAACCTCCAACGTTAAGTCATATCGGACGATGAATGAAATGATGTTCAAATGAGTACCGAGTACATAGAGCTTAGAGTTGCCAGACCGTCATCTTTCAGAATAAGGGAAAACCTCCTGCATATTCATATCGGACGATGAATGTGGAGATGTTCAAATGAGTACAGGGTACATAGAGCTTAGAGTTGCCATTGGTCTTTCAGGATAAGGGAAAACCTCCAACGTTAAGTCATATCGGACGGTGAATGAAATGATATTCTAATGAGTACAGGGTACATAGAGCACAGAGTTACCTCTCATTCATCTTTCAGGATAAGGAATCCCATCCAGATAGCTAACCTGGACCGACAACAACAACAACAATAACAATAAAAGTAATGTGATCTTGTGGGTCCGTGAAATTAAAAATCCAGGTTATAAACACTAAAAATTGATCTTTATTTCCCTAGAAACACATTTTGTCAACCTTTACAGTCTCTGAATTACGTCACGTACACAATAGAACTTGCAGGGTCAACGACCGCAACACAGCTCATACAGCTGTTCACGCACGCGAGTTCAATAATGACTGTCTGACTGACTGACTGACTGACTGACTGACTGACTGACTGACTGACTGACTGACTGACTGACTGACTGACTGACTGACTGACTGACTGACTGACGGGCGTTGGCTTCCTTTTATAGCTACTAACTATTCCGGAAATTCGTCGAATATTCTCAAAAAATCAGGACCGTGTTAGAAGAAAGACGAGGTCTCCAGAAATCCATCTCCGTCCCCCCACCGTTTCGGCAAGCTTTTATCTCCCCACTGCACTATCCGTCTCTTTGAATGCCTCGCCGCACCGCCCCGTCGCAACAATGCATTCGTGACACTGCTCCCTCCTCAAGGCTGGTCGTCCCGAACAGTACAATCGTAGTGCGCCAGACGATCCAATTGTACCACCAACATCTTTCCACGGAGCACATTCTGGATGCGGTAGACCACGTCATTAATCATCTTCACCACCCGGTACGGTCCTTGCCACGTCTGTTGAAGTTTATGGCAGCGTCCCTTGGTCCGTGTAGGGTGGTACAACCAGACCAGATCACCTTGCTGGAACCCTTGGCTGTTGGCTTGCCTGTCGTATCGGATCTTCATGCGGTAGCTCGCCTTCTGGATGTTCTGACGAGCCATCTCGTGCATGTCGTGGAGACGGTCCACTAAGTTCTCCACATACTCGGTTGCTGGCTGATTCCCTTTCGGGGGTCTCGCAAAAGCCAGGTCACAAGGGAGGCGTAACTCTCGGCCGAACATTAAGCTGGCTGGCGTCATCCCAGTGGTGTCGTGTGTTGACGAAGAGTAGGCTAGCAGGAAAGTGGCACCTTGACGTCCCAGTCTCACTGATGGCTAGCCACGACTTCCCTCAGGTGTTCTACTAAGGTCTTGTTCTACCTCTCAACCATGCAGTCCGACTGCAGATGTAGGGGTATTGTGCAGGTCTTGTTCACCCGAAGTCTTTCCAGTGCCTCCTTCATCAGGTGAGACTCAAAGTTGGTGACCTGGTCGCTTTGGAGCTCTAACGACATCCCCAAAACAGCAGAACAGTTTCTCCACGAGGCAGTCTGTAATTGTCTTCGCCTCCTGGTTCGGGATGACATATACCTCCGGACA
The DNA here is from genome assembly GCA_030765055.1 of Mantis religiosa. Taxonomy (NCBI): domain Eukaryota; kingdom Metazoa; phylum Arthropoda; class Insecta; order Mantodea; family Mantidae; genus Mantis; species Mantis religiosa. Next base: position 148,581,662 of record CM060954.1, read on the forward strand.
CTTGGTGAAGTAGTACACGACCACAATTAGGTGCTTATTGCCTTGGTCGGACACTGGGAATGATCCAGCTATGTCGACAGCGATGCATTTGAATGGTGCTCCAGCGCTGTACAGCTGCATGCGACCCTGGCTCCTAGTTTGGGGTCCGCGACTCACCGCGCAAACACATGGCATTGACGGCAGCATCTCTCAGCCTCTGCTCGGAACCCCAGGCAGTAGTAGCGCTGTCGGGTTTATCGATAATTTGGTTTGCTCCCAGGTGTCCTCCTGAAGTACTGGCGTGCACGTCCTCCAAGACCTCCGGGACCTTACTCCGGCGAGGGAACAACTTTCCTGCGTCTTCCCATCGGGAGATTCCCAAACCTGGAACAGCACACCCTCTTTGATTTTCAGCGAATCCCATGGGGCCCAGTACGACTTGCATGTGGCGCTTCTTGGTGCGATGTCCTCCCAGGTTGGTCTTGTCCCTGCATCCACTTCTCTCAAGAGTGGCCTCAATTCGGCGTCCGCCAGCTGCTTCCTCCTCAGGCCTGCGCTGCACCAGCCGTCCGCAGGCACTGCCGTGACCACCCCACAGCTGCAGCACGCTCCCTCTCTTCCATTCTTGTGCATTTGCCGCACTCTGCTTGGCAGGTTCTTCGGGACATGTCGTCTGCGTTTCCTTGGGTCTACTCTTTACGAAGTTCAGAGATGAAATCGTACTCCTGCAGCCTCTGGACCCAACGGGCTGTCTGGCTTTCCAGGTTTCTAAAGCCGAGTAGTCAGGTTACGGCGGAGTGGTCAGTCCTCAGGTGGAATGGCTGACCGTACAGGTACTTTTGGAAGTGTTCCAAGGTCTTCACTACCGCCAATAGTTCTCGCCGGGTAACAGTAGTTCTTCTCTGCCTTGGATGGCGCCATGCTGTAGTAGGCTATCACCCGCTTGTGGCCATCCTGGACTTGGGATAGGACGCCTCCAATACAATGATCGCTGGCGTCGGTGTCCACAATGAAGGCGCCACCTGGTTGTGAGAATCCCAAAATTGGCGCACTGCACAGTGTCTTCTTCAGGTGCTGGAAAGCGCCCCAATTGATTAGGCAGTCCTAGATTTACATTAAACATTTAAAAGGAAGCGAGTACTGAACTTTCAGACGCTACGCTGAAAGCGCTTTGGTTTATGATCACACTTCGCTTTTATCATCCAAAAGCTGCGTTTTCAAAAGATAACGTCCTTTAAGGTTCACCTAACTTCTGTTTTTCCGCTCCCAAGGAATGAATGGTTACCAGCAAAATGATTAGAAAAGAAAAATCACACGCTATGGTCGAACTTGAACACAAGTTCACGTCACCTTTTCAATCCGCACTCTGCAGAAACAAGTGAGAGATGATATAATCTAATGCATTTCCACGCCTGCCTAATCTACAGTTCTGAAGCAATTGATACGGGCGCAAAGTGAATTCTAATTTCGTATTCTATGCATAAAAGCGATTTATGCTTCGGATTTCTTAGTGCTGTTATGATGGCCATGCATAATGCATTTATTTTAATATATTACTGCACGCGTCCTGTGTCGTTTAAATGCATAACATGCCCTCTGTAATAAACAGATCTTAAACGCTAATGCAAATTTGGGTTATTGCATACGAAAACGAACATGGGAGTTCAAAACTGAAGAATATCTTAGGTAATTTCATATCACAGAGTAAACAGTAACATTGAGAGCTTACAGGATTTTTTTTGACATCACATATTTATATATAAACATACAGTTTCATAAAACACACCAATTTCCTATACTTTTTTTCTTAATTTACATCTTCCAAAGTTCAGATACACGGACGATGAATGAAAAGATGCTGAGTCAAGGGTCAATACAGTTTAGAGTTGCCAGATATTCATATTTAAGAATAAGGGCACACCTCCAACGTTAATTCATATAGAACGATGAATGAACTGATGTTCAAATTAGTACAGGCTACATAGAGCTTAAAGTTAGCAGACATTCATCATTCAGGATAAGGGAAAACCTCCAACGTTAAGTCATATCGGACGATGAATGAAATGATATTGAAATGAGTAAAGGGTCCATAGAGTTTAGAGTTGCCAGACATTCATCTTTAAGGATAAGGGAAAACCTCCAACGTTAAGTCCTATAGGACAATCAATGAAATGATGTTCTAACGAGTACAGGGTACTTAGGGATTATAGTTACAAGACATACATCTTTTAGAATAACGGAAAACCTTCAACGTTAAGTCATATCGGATGATGAATGAAATTATGTTCAAATGTGTACAGGGTACATAGAGCTTCGAGCTACCAGACCTTCATCTTACAGACAAGAGAAAACCTCCAACGTTAAGTCATATCGACGATGAATGAAATATGTCCAAATGACTGCAGGATGCATAGAGGTTAAAGTTACTAGACATGCATCTTTCAGGATAAGAGAAAATTTACAACGTTAAGGCATTTTGGTCGTCGAATGAAATGATGTTCAAATGAGTACATGATACATAGAGCTTAGAGTTATCAGACAATCATCTTTCAGAATAACGAAAACCCTCCAACGTTAAGTCATATCAGACGAGGGATGAAATGATGTTCAAATGAGTTCAGGGTGCATAGAGCTTAGAGTTACCAAACATTCATATTTGAGAATAAGGGAAAACCTCCAACGTTAAGTCATATGGGACTATGAATGAAACGATGTTCAAATGAGTACAGGGTACATAGAGCTTAGAGTTACCAGACATTCACTTTTCGGGACAAGGAAAACCAAATGAAATGAAATGTGTAGTGTTTAACGCCCGCTTTTACTACTTGCGGCACCACAGGCGATGACACTGATGATAGATGAGATGAAGATGGAGCACCGGTGGAATGAGATGGCGGGGGAAACCGGAGGTCCCTGAGAAAACCCGCCCCAACGCAGTGTTGTCCACCACAAATCTCAGTTTGCGGTAGCCTGGGATCGAACCCGGGCCGCCTTGGTGAGAGCCAAGCGGTCTAACCACTGAGCCACGGCGTGGCCTAAGGAAAACCAAAGTTAAGTCATTTTGGACGATGAATGAAATTATGTAAAGGAGGTTGAAAGGAGCACAAGGTGCATAGAGCTTAGAGTTACCGGATATTACTCTCTCATGATAAGGAAAAACTTGCAACATTAAGCTCTAACGGGAGATGAAGGAAATTATGCACATATGAGCTCAGGGTACCTAGAGCTTAGAGTTCTCAGTCATTAATCTTTTAGGATAAAGGACAAACTTAGAAAAACGCCTATTCAGGTAACTGACCCTCACAGAGATTCGAACTGCAGACCCTTTGAAGGTGAGGCAGAGAGGCTGCAAAGGCAGTCAGTTTCTACCCTAACTAGATTAATCGCCAGATTAGACCAAATATTTCCTTACAAATTATTTGAAATTACCATTTAAACCAGTATTTCTGATTGCGTAAGCTTTTGGAGACATTTTGAAGTGTTCTACTTATCTAAAAGTAAAGCTGATTGAATTCTAGCATTAATTTAGCGATTTAGTCACAAATAGATTAATTTTGAGATGTACTTTGTGGTATTTTGTCACATTGTACAAAGAGAAATCTTCAGAAAGGGGAATTATAAATATGAAGGTTAAGGAGGTATATATAGCTCGAGTACAAAGATATAGAGAGAGAAATTGAAGGAGAGTGGAAGAATGAAAAAAAGTGAAAATGTTGATATTTAACACAGTAATTGGGATACAGTTGCGAAATATTCTAGTTATAAATTACCTTGATAACGGCATTAAAATATTTCCAAGTTGGCAGAGCAGATGAACATTTCAACCTTTTCAGATTGAAGAACGAACCACTGTGGCAACGTAATTCATTTATTTTTTGTTTTTTCACCAGTTTTAATATTCTTTCAGTAAGACTTTTTCCCCGTCACTTTTCGCTCCATGCAAAGTGCCAAGAAAGAAAGCAAAAAAAGACTAACGCTCTCCAACCAATTAGCAGAAAGTAGCGTAGAGAGATTTTTTCACGGTCTGCGGTTAGAACAAGATGAAAAATAGTGCGATATCTGTCTAAAACGAGCAAGAAAATAGCCACAAAGACGAGGAGCGGATGTGTATTTAGTGTAATACGTGCGCTCCTCTCAGCATTAAAAATATATTCTTTCACGTTGGTACTGGCAAATGTGTAAGATGAACACTTCACTGAAGTATTCCTGGCCGTACTATGCTTGTGTAGTTTTTGTTTATGTGTAAACCAGACTTTATAAGATTAAAGCTCCAACATAAACTGCAATTATAAATGTACTTCTTGTAGATAACTCCAAAGAGAAATTACAAGAACTGTTAAATAAGGAATGATCATAATTTTTACGGTCATAATTTTTCACTCTAAAATTCAATCATATTACGAGGGCTATCCAGAAAGTAGATTACGTTTTGGAATAAAAAGTAAACAAAGTATAGGAAACAAATTTTATTATATACAGAGGAAAGCCACACTCAAATACTACTTTTCGACATAGTCACCATTCAAATTAAGGCATTTATCGTAGCGATGTACGAGCTTGGAAATTCCTTCGTCGAAAAATTCGGCCGCCTGCGCCTTCAACCACTTCGTTACCTCTTCTTGCAGCTGTGCGTCGTCATCAAAACGCTGCATAGCCAGCCACTTCTTCATTGCTGGGAATAGGTGGAAGTCGCTCGGTGCCAGGTCGGGACTGTACGGCGGATGAGGAAACAACTCCCACTTAAAAGATTCAAGAACTTCACGAGTGACATTTGCCGTGTGGGGCCGGGCGTTGTCGTGAATCAACAAGATCTTAGAGCTCAACATTCCTCTGCGCTTGTTTTGAATGGCTCTTCTGAGTTTTTGGAGAGTTTGGCAATACCTTTGAGAGTTTATTGTAGTGCCTCTTTCCAGGAAGTCCACCAAAATCACACCTTTTCTGTCCCAAAAAACAGTCGCCATCATCTTCCTTGCCGACATTGTTTGCATGCATTTCTTGGGTTTTTGGGGAGAACTTGTGTGCCCCCACTGCATTGATTGCAATTTCGTTTCACAGTTCACGTGTTTCACCCATGTTTCGTCACCAGTAACGATGCGATCGAGTAAAGAGTCACCATCCTTATGGTAAACGTCCAAAAAGTTCAACGCTGCAGCCATTCGCTGATTTTTGTGGTCCTCTGTCAAGATTTTTGGAATCTATCTTGCACAAAACTTGTGGTAACCAAGCTTTTCGCTGATGATTTCGTGCAACAAACTTCGCGAAATTTGTGGAAAACTCAAAGAAAGTTCCGTTATTGTGAACCTTCGATTTTCACGGACTTTAGCATCGACTTTTTCGACAAGTTCGGCAGTCTCTATGCTGGGTCTCCCACTTCGATCTTCGTCGTGAACATTGGTTCGGCCATTTTTAAATCTGATGACCCACTGACGCACTCACCTTCAGTGATAATGTTGTCCCCATACACTTCACAAAGCTGCCGATAGATTTCTATCGGTTTACAGTTTTTTGCAGTCAGAAACCTTATTACTGCACGCACCTCGCAGCTCGCGGGATTTTCAATTAACGCAGACATTTCAAACCATCACAGTATCTGAACGGAGCACAGCACGAACCTCTCACTAGCACGGCTAGATGCCGACTGAGCTGCGCAACGCTCTGACCCCAAGATGGCCGTGCTAGCCCCGCCCCTAGCGGAAACAGACGAAAACGTAATCTACTTTCTGGATAGCCCTCGTATATTCTGTTAGCTTAATGTGAAACAAACACGCCGCAGTGGTTACATTGTTGGTACTCCTGGTTACGGCCTGTGAGAAACATGCAAGTTCAGACATGTTCAGTATGTCAGTGAACTGGATATTTGGGAAAAAATTATATACTAAATAGAGAAAAAGAAAATATTTTGAATTTTGATATACCAGCATGCAATAGTGTTCTACAATTTATTAACCAAGTTAATTACGTTAACACCGATGAAGCTCAGTCAACTATTATGAAAACATATACTATAGATAAAGTTAAATTTAACTCAGATTTCAACAATCTAGGACATCCATGAAGCAGATGGAAGAGAAAGTAGTCTACTTCAACAGACAGCTAGTAACCAGTGTATCGTTCCATACACGGAGAAACAAGAGGAAGTAAAACTCCACCAACAAACATCCAACAGTTTAACTTCTTCAAGTCCAGAGACGATGCAACTCCAATCTGTTAATATCACAGGTGACAACTAATCATCTGTGCCTAGTAAAATTTGTACCAATGTTCTAGTTCCAAAAGTTGGCATTAGAAATCAGAAATCGCACGTTCAGGGTGAGAGTGGAAGGAAAGCTTTCCAGTGTCAGGCTCATAGCTGCGGGGGTCCCGGAGGGTAGTGTACTATCACCGTTGCTCTTCGCGGCCTACATGTCTGACTTCCCTACTGAGCCACAGACAGTTGCGTGCCAGTATGCGGACGATGTTCTCATTATGGCGCGTAATAAAAATGTCAAGTTCTGCTTCCTGCCTCTGCAACGACAGCTCCGAGCGATCCGCCGCTGGAGTAAGACGTGGAGGATGGCAATTAGTCAGGGGAAGAGCTCAGCTCTTCTACTGGCTAAGGTCAGACGCTGGCGACCGACGGGAACGCTGAGGCTGAGGCAGAGGCAAATCCCATGGGTTACCTCGGCTAAATACCTGGGTGTCCTGCTTGATCGCGGGCTAAACTTCACTCCCCATGTCAGGGCTAAGGCGGGACTAGGCCATGTTGCACTCAGGCAGTTGTACCCCATTTTCAGATCCAGTATGCCTGCACACCTCAAACTACGTCTGTGCCGGACGATTATTCCACCCATGATTCTGTATGGGTGCGAGGTCTGGTGATTGGCGGCTCCGACCACCATCCGCAGACTGCAAATCGTGCAGAATCGGGCATTAAGGATGATCTACGGTACTGGGCGTAGCTTCCCTACGCACATCTTACATGGATACTCCCAAATCCCTTACATAGAGGATATGGTAAGAGAGAGATCTCGAACTCTCCATCAAAAACTCTCTACCCATTCCAACCAGCTGGTCAACACCCTGGGTCGGTATTACCACAGAGCTCCTCGCAGGAGGAGGAGGTACAAACTCCCCAAGGACGCCATGGGCTATTAGCCAGAAGGTGTTCTCTCCATCGTGCTGTCTTCACTCCGACCTTCTTCAAGCGGAGAGTCGGGTGAGGACGGCCTTGGGAATATATACCCCAGGCGGCAGCCTGAGCGGCTTAACCCAACAGATCAGAGAAACCTATGCCCCGACATAAACGCTTGAGACAAAACACAGACTACTACACTACCCAGATAAAGCCGCAGTAAGCGGCTAGGTGCTGGGCGAAACCATTCCGTCCAGGTTAACCGGTATGACTCGATTCTTCTGCTGGTCTGCTAGAAATCAGGAGACCTCCAATGGGCGGAGTCTTAACTTTCTTGGAGAAGAAGAAGAACGTTCTCATGCTGCAGCTGTAGCAGACATCACCGAAGATGACTCGGACTCGAGTTGAAAAACACTTTGAAGGAAGGGTGAACATCGACCAGTCTGAGTGAGTACTCTAATAAATTAAGATTGCCAGCTACTTATATTCCTATGTTCAGTATCGCCTACCGCTGCAATGGAGGTAACACGCGAGGAACAATATTGGGCTTTGAAATTTTGCTTTAGTCTCAACAAATCTTCAGTTCAGGTCTATACAATGTTGCCGGAGGCCTATGGAGAGTCCGTTCTTCCAGCAGCACAGCTCGAATGTGGTTTAAAATGTTTAAAGAGCGGAAACAATCAATTTCAAAGGAAGGTGGACCCGGTGCTCCAGTTACTGCTCTTACGCAGGAAAACATCAACAGTGCTGCTGCCATTGTGAGAGAGGATCGACGAATTAACCTAAAACAACTTTCTGAAATACTGAACATTTCATTTGGTGCCACCCACACGTTGGTGACAGAAACATTACACATGAGGCACGTGTTTGTGTGCGATGTGTTCTAAGACTGTTGATTCCTGAACAAAAGGACATTCTCATGCAGGTCTACATGCAGTTAAAGTTGATGTTAGAGGAAGATCCGGAGTGTTTTTTTCATACGTAACTGCTGAAGAAACTTGGCTACATCATTTTGACCCTGAAAGCAAACAGCAAAGCTCAGTGTGGAAATCTCCTCCATCATCAACCCTCAAAAAAGCAAAAGTGTTAGCTTCTGCTGGGAAAGTTATGGTCACCTCATTCTTTGATATTCATGGAATGGTTTATCACCATGTTGTACCTGCACACACATCAGTAACTGGACAATACTACAGGGATGTCCTGAAAATACTGTAAGTCCATATCAGGCGCAAAAGACCACATTTCCGTGAAGCGGGCTGGATGGTGCACCACGATAATGCGCGGCCACATATTGCCAAAGTTGTTGCTGAATATCTTGCAAATATCAACGTGAAGTGCATCCCTCACCTTTCCTATAGTCCGGATTTAGCCCCATGTGACTTTTTTCTATTCCCTAACTTGAAGAAACGCTTTCGTGGGAGACATTATACATCACCAGAAGCAGTGGTGAAGGCTGCGGAGGCGATTTTGAAGGATGTCTAAAAATGGTGTCCAGCATGTCTTTGAAGACTGGCAGAAACGCTGGGACAAGTGCATCGCATTCAGGGGAGACTATTTTGAGGTGGACTCTCAAAATTATGAGGATGAGTAAAGGTACATTGTGAAAAAAAATTGTGATCATTCTTTATTGAACAGCTCTCGTACAACAGGGAATTTGTAAAAGTACTTTGTTAAGGAATGGAGAGCAAAAGTCCTGTGAGACGTGTGTCAGAAATATAAACTTCTCTATATAAATTTTAGGTCATACAGTTTGCTCCTTCTAGGAGGAAATAGAGAATGGAAAAATAGGTTATAAGTTGAGGATATAAACTCCTTATATCGCTCTTTTTTAACTTCCGGTAAACATCCTGACATATTTCCTGTAAAATTAAAAGTTTCTCCAGAGGTAGATAGGCACACAAAGAATGGAAGGCTGCAGGTAAACAAATGCCGTCTGCCAGGCAATTCCGGCTTCTTGATTTTAGGATGTTGATGTTTTCCCCTTTTTCTTTGGAAGCTGTTATTCTTTTTTTCCCCTCTCTCTCTCCTCCTGCCTGAGTGTAAGTAAATTGCTTTCAAATTACCTTTCACGACCTTTCCTTTATTTTTTTTCCAAACGCGACCCTAAACTCTCGCCCTCAACCCTGCCTTCACATTTTTTTCCCTCGCCCCTTCACACCATAACAGGTAAAGATAAAAACATCTGCACAGCGCGAGCAGAGATTCGTTCCAAACGTTCTTATCGGGTGAGCTAGCGAGGTGGTCACTGGATTTATTGTCGTGGATAGTTACAAAGTGCTGCCTGAAGCCATCATGAATCTTCTCTGAAGTTTGTTCTAATGTAATTTAAGCTATTCGAGTTTCTGCTTCGCCTTTTTCTATGATTTATTATTTGTGAAATATTTTTCTAATTCTTCTATCACGTACGTTGCACTCAGAGAAGAAAAACTACCTTTCGTATAGAACAGTTTACGAAGATTTGGTTTTTTAAAAAGTTATTAATTTTGATTACAGTACACTGTGTTAAAATATTTACATGAAAAATAAATTTTCTTGTATTTTCTGGAAATTCTTTATGAATTCCTGTAGCATATTTTTTCTATAATCGACATAATTTCTTTTTCAGTGTCCTGTCGTTGAACTCAAATAAAATATGTTCCATAAATGATACAGGTTTATTTCTTTCCCTTTTTATTTTCAAACATACTGTCATTACGTATGGAAGAGAAATCAGTTAAGTGACCACTGCGCCTTGCTACTTTGCGGGTATACGATGATCTAATTATTAATGACAGATGAAAGTAATTTAGGTCCAACTTCAGAAATGTTATGTCATTCGTAAGATCATTTCCTCTTTTTGACTTGTTGGCATAAACTGTAAATTTAACGCAACTCCACAAGAAATAATCCAACGGCGTTAAATCACATGATTTCGGGGGCCAGTTAACATCACCACCACGGAAAATGATGAAACGTCTGACACTGTGTCTTTCTTCATTTCGTTCTCATTCATCTGTAGGGTCTTGGGATGTTGAAGGTTCACTGCCACCTACATCATGATTTGAACTCGATGCATCGTATTCTTCAACACATGCCCTTGGGGGATCAGGCACCGTTATATCGTCGCTATGAGGAATTGGTCATTTGTTTTTCTCTGTGGCAATCTGTTTCAATGCCTCTCTGTGCGTTTGTTATCAATGACTTGGTTGGATGCCGGCAGGTCAGTCGCAATCTATATAGAGAATGGCGGACGGTACGAACTGCCTAGCCCTAATCATTACACACCAGAGTTAAAACAGCAGTCAAAAACATGGACAAAGTCTGGTAAACCAGAGGCGCCCCTATCGCCTGTAGGGAGTTCAATAGTTGACATTTCTGAGGATGTTAGGAAGATCTACGTTCTAAGTAAACACTAGCGATATATGAAGCAATGAGTACTAGTTCCACTTAAAAATATATTTTATTTACTCTTAATGTCATTCACTTGCGAAATGTAGTAGAACAAGCAGGACCTGTGTGGGGTAAACGGATGTAGGACGTGGATGCAAGGAAGCTCACAGCGACTGCCGGCCAAGTTTTGTAGCATACGTACTGTACATTGCTGCTATTACTTCATTTTCAACCAAATATTCACATCCACCATTTAAATCGCTTAGTAAATAACTTGTGACTATGCCAATGTACGGAGAAGTTGCTTCGTATGCCTAAGCCACTGAGAGGAGGTAGGGATGAAGTAAGAACGCGCTAAGGATGTCAGTTCCGCAGTGATGTCTCCTACAAGCATCTCCTCTCGTCCCTTCGAGACTTGGACACCTACAAAGAACAAATTCCCTACCAATCAGTAGCGAGGCGTGACATTCAAAGAGAGGGAAGCTGCAAAGAATAATTGTCATTAAGGTATGACAGAATAATAACTCAAAGAACTGATGCTAATCTTCAGTATTCTTTCTATTGTACAGTCACACGTAGGTACAGTAGCGAAGCAAGACCTTCAAAGCAAGGGAAGCCCCAAATAGTAATTTTCATTAAAATAAGAGAGAATAACGACTCAAAGAACTAAGGCTACTCTTCAGTATTCTTTCTATTGTACAGTCACACGTAGGTCCAGAAGCAAGGTGTGACTTTCCAAGTGACGGAAGTTCCAAATAGTAATTTTCATAAAAATAAGAGAGAATAATGACTTAAAGAACTAAGGCTACTATTTAGTACGTTACTATTGTACAGGGACACGTAGGTCGAGTAGCAGGGCGTGACTTTCAAAACGAGGAAAGCTCCAAATAATAATTATTGTCATTAAAATAAGAGAGAATAATGACTCAAAGAACTAAGACTACACTTCAGTACTCTTTCTGTTGTACTGTCACGCGTAGGTCCTGTAGCGAGGCATGAATTTCAAAGTGATGGGAGCTCGAAATAGTAATTTTCATAAAAAAAATAAGGGAGAATAATGACTCAAAGAACGAAGGCTACTCTTTTGTACTCTTTCTATTGTACAGTCACACGTAAGTCCAGTAGCAAGGCGTAACTTTGAAAACGAGGGAAGCTCCAAATAATAATTTTCATTAAAATAAGAGAGAATAATGACTCAAAGAACTAAGGCTACACTTCAGTACTCTTTCTATTGTACAGTCACACATAGGTCCAGTAGCAAGGCGTGACTTTCAAAACGAGGGAAGCTCCAAATAGTAATTTTCATTAAAATAAGAGAATAATGTCTCAAAGAACTAAAGCTACTCTTCAGTACTCTTTCTATTGTACAGTCACAAGAAGGTTCAGTAGCAAGGCGTGATTTTCAAAGCGAGGGAAGCTCCAAATAGTAATTTTCTTAAAAATAAGAGAGAATAATGACTCAAAGAACTAAGGCTACTCTTTAGTACTCCTTCTATTGTACGGTCACACGTAGGTCGAAGAGCAAGGCGTGACTTTCAAAACGAGGAAAGCTTCAAATAGTAATTGTCATTAAAATAAGAGAGAATAAAATACAGACTCAAAGAACTAAGGCTACACTTCAGTGCTCTTTCTATTGTACAGTCACAAGTAGTTCCTATAGCGAGGCGTGACTTTCAAAGCGAGGGAAGCTCCAAATAGTAGTTTTCATTAAAATAAGAGAGAATAGTGCTCAAAGAACTAAGGCTACTCTTCAGTACTGTTTTTATTGTACAGTTACGCGTAGGTCCTGTAGCGAGGCGGAACTTTCAAAGCGAGGGAAGCTCCATATAATAATTTTCATTAAACTAAGAGAGAATAATGACTCAAAGAACTAAGGCTACACTTCAGTACTCTTTTCTTTGTACAGTCACACGTAGGTCCAGTAGCGCGGCGTGACTTTCAATAATCCTCATAGAGTACTTGGAAAAAGACAGAACCATAACTGGAGTCTATTATGTTCGTTTGCAACATGAGCTTTCTGAAAACAGACCGAGATTGGAACGCGAAAAAAGGTGATTTTTCACCAGGATAATGCACCATCAGCAATCGCGGTGGTGAAAGTGCATGAGTTGGGCTTTGAATTGCTTCCTCATCCACCTTATATACCAGACTTAACCCAAAGTGGCTTCTTCCTGTCCCTAAACTTGAAAATTTGTGGAGAAATAACGTGAGATGTCGGAAAAAAGGTCATTGTTTTTTTCTTACCGCACTTATCAAATGATCCTCTTATGCGGTTCTGTGTCGAAACTTTATCTCAAGATAATTTTAATTTCATTCTAGCACACCCATTTAAACACGATTTTAATAGTACATTTGCTTATGAATCTTACGTTACAGAACATTTTTCTACTTATTTCAAATAATGAGCATTTTCTTTACAGGTGTAAAGTATTATTTAATAACAAAATGGCAATAATTTTTAAGTTAATATAAGTTTGTATCAACGCATTTCTGTAATCTCAAAAACATTACGTGATTCAGCATTTTAAAAAGAATTTTTGGAATCAAGGGGTCATTTTGCTTAAGAATGTGGTTATTTTATTTCAGGTATAAAATCGTGTTCCCTAGTATAATAATAATAATGATAATAGGAATAATTATGGTGCGTATTTATAGGCACCAAAATGTGTGAATTAGGCAGGCAAAAAGGCACTAAAATTGGCAAAATAGGCACTTAAATAGACACTTAAAATTTGCTAAGTAAACATACACACGCGCGCCAACTTCAAAACGAGAAGGCTACCGATATGAAGTCGGTGGGGCCACCTGGTGATCTAGCATCCCTTCTGCTAGCTCTGCTAGCTATGCTAGCTAGTACACGGGAATATTATGGCTTCCCTCAACCCCGTCCGGAGAGGTACCCGATCTCCCACGGGTATCGGCAACCACTGCCCCCTCGAGTCCAACCCAATTCGAACAACTCCCAATCAGGGAGAGGCTCGAATGTTCGGCCGGAGGTTCCCCTAGTAACGTCAGAGCTACCACGAATGCTAGGGGTCCGCAGCGCCCGCACCACGGCAGCTGAAGGGGATGGATGCCCTCCCATACGGGGTGCTAAGTAAACACATAGAAATACAAAATTTTAGTAAGATGGCTCCTAAAATGCACTATAAATGCACTATAACAAAGTGACAATCATCGCAACATATGCTGCAACAAATTCATTAAACACATACTATTTTTCGGTTCCCTAGACGAAATAGCTCTACATTTATTCCAAATTTCATAAATGGTTCCACAGCAACATAAAATAACAGATATTGTGGTATAATTAAAACACGAGGGCTGTTAAATAAAGAATGATCATAATTTTTTTACGGTCATAATTTTTCACAATACATTCAGTCTTATTATATTCTGTAAGCTTAATGTGAAACAAACACGTCGTAGTAGTTTCATTGTTGGTACTCCTGGTTCCCGCCTGTGAGAACCAGGCAGGTTTAGACTGGTGAGTAGCGCCTGCCGCTGCAAAGAGGTAACATGCATTTAAAGTTGATGTTAGAGGAAGATCCGGAGTTTATTTCAAGCGTAATCACTGCTGATGAAATTTGGCTACATCATTTTGCAAACAGCAAAGCTCAGGGTGGAAATCTCCTTCATCAAAAACCCCCAAAAAGCAAAAGTGGTTGCTTCTGCTGGGAAAGTTATGGTCATCTCATTCTTTGATATTCATGGAATGGTTTATCAGCATGTTGTACCTGCACACACATCAGTAACTGGACAATACTACAGAGATGTCCTGAAAACATTGCAAGTCCAGATCAGGCACCAAAGACCACATTTCCGTGAAGCAGGCTGGATGCTGCACCATAATGCGCGGCCGCATATTGCCAATGTTGTTGCTGAATATCTTGCAAAAATCAACGTGAAGTGCATCCCTCACACTCCCTATTGTCCGGATTTAGCCCCCATATTACTTTTTTCTATTCCCTAACTTGAAGAAACGTCTTCGTGGGAGTGATTATCTATGATCAGAAGCAGCGGTGAAGGTTGCGGAGGCAATTTTGAAGGATGTCTCAAAAGATGGTTTTCAGCATGTCTTTGAAGACTGGCAGAAACGCTGGGACAAGTGCATCGCATTCAGGGGAGACTATTTTGAGAAGGATCATTAAAATTATGAGGATGAGTAAAGCTACATTGTCAAAAAAATAGGTGATCATTTTTTATTCAACAGCCCTCGTACATATGCCTCCAATTCACTAAGTAAGAACCATAATGACCAGAAAGGTGTGAAGTAATTAACTATGAAAAAGCAAAAACATGCATTTGGGGGGAGGGACTGAAGGGTGAAAATTGAAATATCTGAAGTTTCTGTTAGATCTGTTTCAAATTTATACAATTTATTTATGTGATACATCAAGAATGGAATAATACCAAGTTTCATCTTTCTAGGTTAAGTAATTTCTAAGGAATTAACAGTTTATGTCTAAGTTACAGGCGATTTTCAAAATGTCCCACATATTGCAATTTCAAAAATTAATGCTTGGAGTATATGTTTCTGCAACCATTTTAACCTGTTAATGATCTATACCTATGTGAAATACTTATCTTCTCCACATCAACCAAGGGAAAAAGTAATCATACCTACATAACAATTTTTATTTTCCAAACGTTTTCAGTAAGAATTAAGTATTATAATTATTTTCAATACAAATAACAAAAACACAACAAATGTAAATGGGTACACTTAATATGCAGTTGCCCTTACAAGCATGCTTAGAATTTCATACAGACTAACAGAAAACTGCATCCTGTGGAATATTTTGAAATTAGGAAAATGTAGAAAATACGGAATCTCAGAAATCTGAGGTTAAAATGACGTAATAACAGCTACGATACAGGTGTAGGGTTATTTAAGTTTTCTGTAGTGCCGCTAGAAAACAAAATTATGAGGGCTGTTCAATAAAGAATGATCACAATTTTTTTGACAACGTACCTTTACTCATCCTCATACTTTTGACGATATTCTCAAAACAGTCTCCCCTGAATACGATGCACTTGTCCCAGCGTTTCTGCCACTCTTCAAAGACATGCTGGAAACCATTTCTTGAGAGATCCTTCAAAATCGCCTCTGCAGCCTTCACCACTGCTTCTGATGATGGATAATGCCTCCTACGAAGGCGTTTATTTAAGTTAGGGAATAGAAAAAAGTCACATGGGGCTAAATGCGGACTAGAGGGAGTGTGAGGAATGCACTTCACGTTGACTTTTACAAGATATTCAGCAACAATATTGGCAATATGCAGCCGCACATTATCGTGGTGCAGCATCCAGCCTACTTCACGGAAATGTGGTCTTTTGCGCCTGATATGGACTTGCAGTGTTTTCAGGATATCCCTGTATTGTCCAGTTACTGATGTGTGTGCAGGTACAGCATGCTGATAAACCATTTCATGAATATCAAAGAATGAGATGACCATAACTTTACCAGCAAAAGCAACCACTTTTGCTTTTAGGGTGTTGGTGATGAAGGAGATTTCCACTCTGAGCTTTGCTGTTTGCTTTCAGGATCAAAATGGTGTAGCCAAGTTTATTCAGCAGTGATTACGTTTGAAAGAAATTCCGCATCTTCCTCTAACATCAACTTTAACTGAATGTTACCTCCATTGCAGTGGTAGGCGACACTGAACATGTCTGAGCTTGCCTGGTTCTCACAGGCGGGAACCAGGAGTACCAACAATGAAACTACTATGACGTGTTTGTTTCACATTAAGCTAACAAAATATAATAACATTTCATTTTACTTTGAAAAATTATGACCGTAAAAAACTATGATATTTCTTTATTGAAAAGCCCTCGTATATTGTTTAAGAATGTCTATATTTATTTTAAGACAAAAAGGACTAAATGTTGTGTTATTGTAAGCTTTGGGCCAATTTGCACAGATGTGTCTCCTTAATAAAACCCCTTCTGTATATCCTATATGCAGCAGTAAGAAACTTCTCTTTCTCGAAAACTTCACGTTGAAACCAAGAAATGCAAAAGCTGTTGTCACAAATTGCAAGGAGAAGAAATTGACTAAGAAGGCAGTTTTAGACACTAATAAGCAGAATAGACACAAACGTATGAAATAAGCTAATAACACTGGGCGACAATGAAAATGTTTCGGACTTAAAAATAATGAATTTACATGTATTTCCATCTGCTTAATTAAAAAATCACAATGAAAATGATAGATTAGCCCTTGTTTTGAAGATAAAGTGACATTTCATTTTTAGATTGAAGATTTAAAGTAAGAGAAGTTGTAAGGGATCCTGCATTTGATCAAATTTTGGAGGGGAAAGAAAAGGAAGCTTGGGAAGCCTTCAAGGGTGTTGTTCATGGACTTTTAGGCAACAAAAGAGCTGACAACTACAAACATTTGGTGACAGTGCTTCTGCAAAAATACTGTAACCTCGGATGCAACATGTCCCTTAAGATCCACTCTCTCCAATGCCACCTAGAATTTTTCCCTCCTAGTTGTGGAGCTGTTAGTGATGAACATGGGGAGAGATTCCATCGGGACATTTCTGTTATGGAACAAAGATATCAGGGCCGTTGGAATGAAGTAATGCTTGCGGATTACTGTTGGCCTTTGTATAGGGATTCTGCGGAACTCCATCACAAGAGGCAAGCTAAAAGATGACGTAGTCAATAGGCCACCACATGATTCTCTTCAGACACGACTATCTGCGAAGTATTTTTGCAGTAATTTAGAACTCTTAGCATGTAATTAACAGTTAAAAAATCAAATGTACTTTCATTGTTGTTAGCAGGTATGTAATTGAAATGTATATTTTTCTCTCAATCCGTTAATATGTAATTCTTCCAGCTTGTGTATATCATAGAAACTAGAGCTAATAAAATTTTTTCATTGTCATATTTGTTTTCGTCAACCCAAAATTAGTAGAAATTGCCTCATGAAGTGCTTGAAACATTCAAATATTATTTTTTTTTGTTAACAGGTGTAATTGTAGGAAACATGGTTATAACTTATAAGCCTACGTTTCTGGACAACGGAGTCAAATAGGCAAATAGGGCAAAATGCGCCCCCTGTAGTAGTAATAGATCAGTTCATATTTTTTTTTTATTTATCCAGAATTATGAACCCTATTTTACACAGTGGTATATTAGTGTTAGAGTTGATACATAAAAATACACAATTTTAACAATAAACATTTTAAATACTAGAAGGAAGAAAATATTTCATAATCTGATGCATATTAATTTAAACTATTTCAGACGTTTAAACACTGAGTTTATAAAAATCATGAAGTACTTATACTGTTGTGGCTTCATTAACAAAGATGTGAGCGGAGCAGAAAATTCAGTTCCTAGAAAGTATAGCTTGAATATTAATTCTTGTCTTTCTCTCCAGAAAATGGGACAACAGAAAAGGAGATGAACCACAGTTTGAAATTCTTCACCACACATGCACTCGGGGTTAGATGTTAAGTGAAAACGTGATAAGTATTCACCAAATTTACCATGTCCACTTAAAAATTGTGTTAAAACAAAATTTGGTACAAGAGTTTCACATTTTCCTCTGTCATATACACTAGGGAAAAATAATGTTTTTGTTAAACTTCCATTTGGAGTTGTTAGCCATTGTTGGTTCCATTCTTCAAGAATATGTTGATGTATTATTCTCCTTACAGTAGAAATAGGACATTAAGAGTATGTTACAGGAAGATTGTATTCTGCAGCCTTCTTAGCCAAGCAATCAGCTCTCTCGTTACCTAAAATTCCACTGTGTCCTTTAACCCATCCCATGCAAATATGTCCTGGATGGTTTTGAAGCAAGGTTCTGATTTCATGTGCTAATGAATTTAAATTGTATTTATCATCAATAGCGAGTAGAGCTGATTGTGAATCACCAAGAATACGGGCACTGTTCCCATTAACAGTACACCATTTTATAGCTTCTTTAATTGCTAAGAGCTCCGACTGGAATACAGAACATTCAGGTGACAATTTAAAGATGGAATGAGTTAGTTCCGTTTAGTTTTCATAAACAAAAGCACATCCTACTGCAGGTACATTATCTTCAAATTGGTAACGCGAACCATCTGTATATATGTAATAATCATAAATTACATATTTCCTTTAAACAGGTTACAAAACTTGATGGGTGTCCTGCTGTGGTAGGATGCTCCGGGATTTGTAGTTTTAAGTGAGACAGATAAGACGCACATTCACGTTCATGTCTTAAATTCATAATAGTTGCTGTTGATAAACCAGTGATAGCCAAAGGTTCGATGTTAGCTATAATCTGAGCTGCATCAGTGGAGATTGTACGATACCCTCGAATTATGCGAATACCCTCGAATTTGTGCAAGCTTTTTAACTGCCCATTTTTTATTAAGAACATCCTGGAATGCAGATACACCATACAAGATCAATTCATATTAATTTGTAGGCATTATTGATCGGTTCCTGCGGCCTTGGGATGAGCAGTCCAACACACAGCCTTTCATATCATAAGTTTTCTGTAGTGTGTAGTAGACAAAATCATATGAATCACCGTCACTTACTTTTTCGTAGCGTTTTTGACTGATTGGGTTTGCACGCCAAGGTTATTCCCTATCGAACGTCGAGTTCAAAGCCGCAGTCCGAACGAAAAAGGGCCGTAGTGTAACCAATCTGTGGGCCGGCAGCTATTAGCATCACGCTGGTACATTCCGTTGCATCTGTGTTCCCTTTGTGTGCGTTAACACAGCATTACTTGTGTGCTTATGCCAAATGGCATCAGTACAAACACAATATGACAGTATATCAGGCTCTCAATTAGTGCTAACACCTGTCTACAGCTTAGCTCCCGCCGCTCTATGTACAGAGGCGAAATGCCAACAACAGCATCTTTTATCAATTTCGGTATACCGCACACAACATTCCTTTGACGACGTTACCATTCTTTCCCCTTTCCCGTGTACGTAAACAAACCTTGTGCAAGGCAATGATATAATGGTTTCTTTTACACAGTCTCACTTCTTGTCAAGTATATCCTTAAAGGCTAGTGTTACACGGTAATGCTCGATAGTTGCCATGGTTACTTACACATTGTAAGGCTGTTCGCTGGACTGTCACAACACTGTAGACGATCAGACTTCCAGCAGTTTCCTTACTTTATCCTTTCCTCATTATTTAGCACTTCCACATGATACCGAAATTATGGTTTTCCAGAAGCAAAGAATAATGATAGACGTAAAAGGTATGTTGGTTCTTTGTGACGACCAAGGGCAAGGTCAGTGAGTTGGGGAAAGTATTCTAACAAAGCCATGAATGAAGCAGTGTCGTTAGAAGGTTTCTAAAGGAATTGTCACTTGACGTATATGAATAGGGAATTCTTTGGATCGTTTACAATGGCGACCAAAACAGCCACAAAGGGACTTTGAAAAAGGAATTTGGAAAGTGAAAGTTAGAGATATATACACGCGCAGTTGTGGTCAAGGAAGCACTCTTCGGTGTGTAGCCGATATGGCTATAGCGCGGCTAGGAAGCCATTATAAACAGTCTTCGGTGTCAGCCGATATGAGGAGGAGAGTCAGACGTGAAGCCTATTAGAGCGGTCAACTTATTCTGTATTGAATATTTGTCGGGTCATCAAAACTTATCGAGAAATATAATTAGCATTCAGTCACTATAAACCGAGATTGGTAACCCTCGGTCGGCAGCTTCCATTTCTAGGTTTGAAAAGAAGAAGCAGTGAATAAATAATTTGGAGACGGGCATTCCAGTGTTGTAAAATTTCCTTCTCACACACATCTACGCATACCCTGAGAGAAACCTCATTGCTCACTATAATATTGCTTCACACATCAGCCCGTGCTTGGCCTGCTGGTAGCGTGCCTGCCTCCCATTCGAGAAGTCCCAAATTAGAATTCTTGACTTATCTAGAAAAGCTTTTCCTGAGTCTTCCCTCAACCTGAAAGATGAATGTCTGGTAACTCTAAGCTCTATGGATCCTGAACTCATTTGAACATCATTTCTTCACCGTCCGATATGACTTAACGTTGGAGGTTTTCATTTATACTGATGGATGAATGTTTGGTAACTCTATGCTCTATGTACCATGTACCCACTGGAAAATCGTTTCATTCATCGTCCGACAAAACTTTGGAGATCTTTCCTTATCCCGAAAGGTAAATTTCTAATAACTCTAAGCTCTGTGAACCCTATACTCATTTGTAAAGCATTTCATTCATCGTCCGATATGATTTAAAGTCGGAGGTTTCCCCTTATCCTGAAAGATGAATGACTGGCAACTCTAAGCTCTATGTACCCTGTACTCATTTGAACATCATTACATTCATCATCCGGTATGGCATAGTGTTGGAGGCTTTCTCATATCCTGAAAGATGAATTTCTGGTAAGTCTAAGTCTAAGTATTATCGTATACTAAGTATTCTACATACGGTCATTCTAAACAGTGAAATATTGATAACCGTGGTCGGCAACTTCGAGTTTGATGTGGTGATAAAAAGAAGCATTCATTAAATCAGATTGAAACGGGCATTCCGGAGTCATTAGAACCATCCTTACTCCCATACATATTCACGCAGGTCGTGGTGTTGAGTGAGTATTGCCATTCAGTTCGGCTCAATTATTTGGCAGGGGCTTGACTCCTAGGGTCGTCAGCATCGCCAGTAAAATTTGAAAAATATCGATGTCCTCGGCTGCTCTCGGAGTTATCCTAATATTAATGAACATAGGGTCTGTGGCAAGGATCTTTTGATTCAGGGCGTTCTGGGTGGATCAGTTAGGTTACTTGGAAAGAAACACAGGTTAATTCTCTTATAACGATCGGTTGTATTTCAATTACTCTCGAAATGCATGTTAATTAGGCGAACTCTGAATGGTGGGCTTCGCGCTGGCATGGTTGTACTCCCGTGTCTATAACACGACTCATCGGATTAGCACCCAGCTACTAACTACCTTTAATTGACCGCGAATTCTTTACCTTACTCGTCCGTTCAGTTTAGCCCACAGTAGCCAAAATAACCTTAAAGAACGCGATTTCTGTCTTCGTGCTGTCGCACGACGGTTCAGCTCCGCTCTCAGCCACCGACTGCTTTAATGAACGCGATTTCTGTCCAGGTGCTGTCGCACGACGATCTAGCTCGACCCCCAGCTAGCGACTGGCTATATATATATATATATATATATATATATATATATATATATATATATATATATATATTTGTTCCCAGATAGTTCATATGACACTTCGCTTCCCCATTCAGTTCATTATTTTTAATTAGTTGGTCGGTAGAACACATATGGAGTCCCAGTTACGAGAACATCCTCTAGACCACCTAAAATGTCCCCTTCCTGTCAAACTATGTTTGAAACTAAATGCTGGGTGCGACCCTTAAAAAGTTATGGTTGTGGTCAGCTTTCCTAGGGGAGAAAAAATCCCACCGATTCAGAGTCCGTAACAAGCTTGACAACGCACACAAAATATTTGTTTCAATACATGTACATATTCCTTTTAGCATTCAATTAATCTTCTATATATTCCTTAACAGTTAATTAATCAACTCGAGGAAGAGAGAACCGTTTCAACCCTGAGAGTAACCTCCTTGCTCAACCCTGCACAACCTTCCTGTTGTTGCACCATCCTTAATTCCACATTCACTTCCAAACACGACCACTTACCACTCCCTGACATATTATCCAGAATCTGGCTATACATCCACTCCTAATACGCAAGGGCGTAAGCAGGGCGTCGGTCATACTTACGTCCTGCCGCCTTCCTCACATTGGTGCAGGCTTCTGCCTGGCCAATATATCCCTTTCTCGAATCCGCAGGTGCTAACAGCGGTACTGCCAGAGCATCACTCCAGAATACTCACCGGTGGAGCTTTTTTAGTGGGTAGGGCTGGTGGTTCAAACCTCCAGAGGAGTCCCACACTCCAAACCCAGGGTTAGTACGTAACATACATTTTTCCTCCACTCGGAAAAAAAAATGTGCTGGTATAGAACATGTCCGGTAGCTGGAACTTTTACCCTAAATTAGATGTGTTACATAATCCCATGACAGATATATTATATGTTTTCCTTAGTTTTTTTACGCTCAATCTCAATATTCTATTTGACAAACTGTCGATCGTTAATTTCTCTTGAGATTCAGACTGAACTGTGTATACTTAATTTGTTTACAGTCAAACTCAATTACCTAATTGAAGCGCTTTTTATGAGTATCTATTACGGATGATATACAGAACAGAAAATAGTGCTTTTGCATGATTAATACCTGGAATCGCTCTGGGAGTGGCATAACACAGTAATAGAAGTCTAGGTTTTCCATTTTTATTAAAATCTTTTCATCAACTCGCTTTCTTATCAGTCCGGTTACCAAAGTAACGAATTGCTTAATTTGGTAATAAATGTGGACAATTGAAAGGTGATTGTGTTCCATTATGAAGACATCTGCAAGTAGCCTTTTCAGCCAGCCCTTGCAACACTGTCGTCTGCTAAAATAACTATAGTCCATTGTTCCTACCTGAATACATATTATAAACCTTTGAACAATAACCCTTAATGAAATTTACCCACCTCGCCATTGTTCTTATTATCGCCTTCATCGATGTTATGAAAACAAACTATGTTATATTATGGTGTCAAATTATAGTTTAGTTTTAGTCACTGTTGCACCACTTCTGTGATATTTCATAGCTCATACGACATGACAATTAGTTAATTAGTTACACGGTCATGTTTACAGTTTCTTTGGTACCAACTATAGTACACAGAGGTGGTATTATATTCCATCCAAAGATTCTTTAAACTTGTGTTTATAGAATTCTTCATTGCCACTTCCCTAATGTGGCTGGCCCTTTTCATTGCCACCTCACTTTTCTGGCGTGATTTCGTTCAGTTTTCAATGCCACCTCACTTTTCTGGCGTGATTTCGTTCAGTTTTCAATGCCACCTCACTTTTCTGGAGTTATTTCGTTCAGTTTTCAATGCCACCTCACTTTTCTGGCGCGACTTAGTTCAGTTTTCAATGCCACCTCACTTTTCTAGCGGACTTCGTTCAGTTTTCAGTGCCACTTCACTTTTCTAGCGGATTTCGTTCAGTTTCCAATGCCACTTCACTTTTCTGGTGTGCTTAGTTCAGTTTTCAAAGCCACTTCACTTTTCTGGTGTGGTCAGTTCACTTTTCACTGCCACTTCTACTTAATTTTCTAGCGTGATTTAGTTCAGTTTTCACTACCACTTTAGTTTTCTTGTACAACTTAATTTAGTTTTTACTGTCACTTCATTTTTGTAATTTAGTTCAGTTTCCTCAGGCACTTCACTTTTCTGGAATTATTTAGTTCAGTTTTGACTCCTAATTCAGATTATGATTAGAGCTCTTGTGATTGCATTCCAGGAGATCTAAAGTCCTGAAATTCCAGTAAAATTCTATTTTTATAGTTTATATTAGCTCCCATAGAATAACTGGAGGGGAATCAGACCATAGAGACATCTAAATAGGACATGGAAAAGTTTACATGTCACTGTGTAAATATCGTGGCCCGTTTTAGTCCTAATGGCTATTTACAAGATGAATGTAATGTTAAATAATATAATTATCCAAGTTATGACTTAAAGTTAACAAATGGGACATTTCACTCCATTAATGTCCATACGTGTAGCATTTGTTACAGAGAATGAAACGGGGTTAATTTGACTTCTACATGTACTGTGACAAAAGAAGTGCTAATAAACATAGCTTTTTTATTTCATTATAGAAGTACAAGGAAAACAAAACACGTTAGACGAAGAAGTAGTTTTACTTATGTACAATGGAATATGGGAATAGAGTAGGCGTAATTAACATATATAACTTTCGGCCTCCTCTTCAGTAATTAGGGGAAAATATTTTTTTCCTTAACTTTCTAGCTCTATTAAAAGATTTTAATTGAATATTTCTTATTATCTGTCAAAGTAAATAATATCTAGTAGAGAAAATCACATGATTTAGGTCATTCCATTAAGTAGCGGAGCCGCCACTGAAATAACTACCAACACACTCCAACAGATTGCGTTTCAGTGGACCAAACGTCTACTACGTAATTAATGTAAACCAGCATTTCCAAGATACAGAACCCAAAATGTTTTATACGGTGGGTGGAATGTTTTTCTATTAGTCTATTGTTTTTTTCTCCATTCTTGGATCAAGGGATGGTAGTGATATAAAAAAAGAGAGGGAAGAAAGAAAGACATACCCGCTATTACCATTCTGTCGTCGTGGTGGTGGCCAGAGGGCGTGGTCTCACAAGAAAAACAACAAACAATGGACCGCAGACAAACAAACGAATACCGAGTCGCGAAACAATGAAGGGTCATTAAGCCAAGCCTGTCATCATCACTATGGTTGTGGGCGCTACGCAGTGGCGGGCCCTGGTGGCGATCTTCAGTTTTTTGTTAACATAATCTTCAGATTTGTATGCCACTGGGTTTTAAACAACTGCAAGTTAGTATTTACTTAATTTTAAAACTGCCCTAACTACTTGCCAGTTTGTAAATACACAAAAAGCTAACAAACTCGAACTGACCCTATACTCCCAGATTCTAACTTTAAGGTTTTGATAGCACAGTCTGTTGTAAATGAAATCCTTGAACTGTTTCAAACATTATGAATATCCATCTGTAAATATTCAAAGAAACACAACCCTATGAGGTCTCGTGTTCGAATCCCGGCCTGGCTGAGTTATCTGGATAAAGACATTTTTTAACCATTTTGTAGGGTAACTCTAAGCTCTATGTAACCTGTTATTATTTGAACATCGTTTCATTCATCGTCCGATTAACGTTCGAGGTTTTCCCTTATCCTGAAAGATGAATGTCTGGTAACTCTGAGCTCTATGTATCCTGTGCTCATTAGAACATTTCATTCATCGTCCGATATGACTTAATGTTGGAGGTTTTCCCTTATCCTGAAAGACGAATGTCTGGTAACTCTAAGCTCTGTGGACCCTCTACTCATTCGAACATCATTTCATTCATTGTCCGATATGACTTAACGCTGGAGGTTTTCCCTTATAGTGAAAGATGAATGTCTGGTAACTCTAAGCTCTATGTACCCTGTACTCATTTGTGCGTCATTTCATTCTTCGTCCGATATAACTTAACGTTGGAGGCTTTCCTTTATCCTCAAAGAGAATGCCAGGTAAACCTAAGTTCTGTGTACCCTGTACTCATTTGAACATCATTTTATTCATCGTCCTATATGACTTAACGTTGGAGGTTTTCCTTTGTCCTGAAAGATAAATGTCTGGTAACTCTAAACTCCATGTACCTTGTGCTCATTAGAACATCATTTCAGTTATCGTCCGATGAGACTCAACGTTCATTTTCTGCTTAAATTTATAAGTTTATTTACGCTTAAATAGGTCACCTAAGACACAAATGTTACATTGCAAATGACATGATCTGTTATATGAGATTACAAAGACAGTATCACGCATTTTTAGGAAAATTATTATTTTATATTATATATTTTAGTCTGTGTAAAATGTGAGCTTCTTTTATTTAAGTAGTTAATAAAATTTTGTCTAGTCATTATTTGGAAAATAAACGGTTTCCACACGTTTTCGATGCACAAGGTATCTTTAATGTGAGGGATTTGCTTGAAAGTGAGTTAATATTGGCTTGTTTTCAAGTTCTGAGTTTATTTACGTTTTTCTTCGAAAGGAATTTCTTGGAAGTTAGTTAATATATTGCATGTTATCCAGTGCTGAGCAAAAGAAAACAAAAAACGTCAGAGAATAACAAAATAAAAGCATTTTAAAAGTATATCTTTGGAGCATAGAGGTTATGTTGTTCCCATGTGTAATATGAGACAGTAATGTACTACGCCACTGAGGTCACGTGAAAAGAAAACCATAAACGACTCTATTGTTGGCTAAACATAACCATTACGTATAATCTGTACTAATTCCCGTTTCGCAAACTACAATATAAAGCAGTCGGAAATGAATTTCTCTGTTATGAGACCAAGATGCGTGGTGTGCAATTATAGAACATTAATTAAATTGCTGATGCAGATCACCCGCCCCATTGCAGTGATAGTTGTTCGTATTTACGTAATTAGATACGTTGAAGCATCTCCGTCCCGTGTTTTTATGTATGTAACTAGTGATGCGGGCAAATTTTTCACGAATATAGCGCGTCGTTTGCGTAAACCGAACGACAACAAACATAAAACGGGTCGACAGGGAGGGGAGTTTGGAAAAAAACTACCTCTGTGCCCGCGTTTTTTTCCTTTTTTTAATTCGTGGAGTGGTAACTCGAGGGAGATGTGTATGAAGTTTCATGCACATTGTTTCATTTAAAGCAAATATTGAGATACATGATTGGTTTGCACCTGTCAAAAACAAAACCATAACGCGATGTACACCACTCCGTGCTGCGAGTGACACTGCGTGTCGAAATCCGCTTTCAGGTGGCGGCTAAATAAAAGACGATCAGATATACAATATGTCCTAAAGGAAAACAAGAGAGTGATTTATGCAAACACACTTTTTATTTAGTTATTTAAAAAAATAAGCGTTCCACTCATAGGATTTTCACTGCTGACTCTTCTACTCTCTTCTTACAGACGCTTCTTCTTGTAAATGTCTTTTGTAAAGTTTAGCGCCCGAGGCATTATCGCCGAGAGCATGATAAACATAAACCTCGCTAGTCTATTTGTAATTTCATTCGTTTCCTAAGAAAAAATCGACTAACATTATGAATTATAAGAATATTAAAAATTGTTATACAAAGGATTTAGAACGATCCTTTTACTAGGTGTAAGATGATACTGGAGGCTTCGAATAACGAAGAATCGTAACTATGCTGGTAAAAAATTAACAAATGGTAAACTGTATGTCAAAATGAGTGATTCAGAAGACTAAAGATGGTTTTTCTTTGTGATTTACGTCCTTTAACTTTTTAAGTCATATCGGATGATGAATGGAATGGATGGAGGGGGTGAAATTATACTCAAATGTGCCCAGGGTCCACGTAGCTTGGATTTACCCAACATTCGTCTTTTAGGATAAGGGAAAACACCGGAAAAAGTCTTATCCAGGTAACTCACCCTGACAGAAATTCGACCTCGGGACCTCTTACCGTGAGGCAGACACGTCGATATAATCTGCAATTATTGACAATGCATATTTATGTTTCAAGAAGTGGTGCAGTTCAAAATGTGTTTTAAATATTTGCACATTGAACTGTACATTGTCGATATATGTATGTTCCTTGTTTGTCAAGTAAAGAAAATCTGAACATCTACGAAGTAACGATAGTCAAATGTCTTTGATACCAGAGTATGCGTTGTGTTTTTGTCTCGCAAATTTTAAATTTACTCTTCTGTTTGACCTGCTATATTTACTCTAGAACAAATAATTCGACTATTTGCAGAAATTATTCATGTCTAACACTAAAAGGCCTACAGTAACAAAAGTATTGCGTTATGATTTTTTTTTTTTTTTTTTTTTTTTTTTTTTACGGTGGCGAAAAATTATTTTATTTCGAGGCGTGTCCATAAAAAAAGGTCTCCAATTTTATTTAATATAGAAAACATGTCTATTGTGAATGAATGCTACACTGATGGAAAGGCGGAACTTACAGTTATTTTTCAACGTAATCATCATTGCGATCGATGCACTTTGCAGACGCTGTGGTAGTTTTTGTATACCCTTGTCATAGCACTGTCCCACCAAGTTGCGCAGGTAGCGCTGAACCTCTTTTTCAAATTATCGTCGGTCTGGAAATGTGTTCCACCCAGGTGTGACTTCAACTCAGGAAACAAATGATAATCACTAGGTGCTAAGTCTGCACTGTAGGGGGGATGGGAGAGGATGTCCCATCCGAACTGGGCCAGAAGATCAGCCGTTGCATGTGCAGTATGGGGAAGAGCGTTGTCGTGATGAAAAATCACTCCCCTCGTCAGCATCCCCCTCCTTCGAGTTTCAATGGTACGTCGCAATTTTTTTAAAGTCTCACAGTACCTAGCAGCGTTTATTGTTGTGCCGGTAGGCATAAACTCGCAGAGCAATACACCTTTTCTGTTCCAGAACACACTGGCCATCACTTCACCGGCAGAAAATGTCTGCTTGAACCTTCGCGGCTATGGCGGATTCAAATGCCGCCACTGACGATAACGTTGTTTAGTTTCTGGTGTTGCATAGTGTATCCAGGTTTCATCGCCAGTGACAATTGAATGCAACAATTCCTCGCCCTGTTCTGCATAGCGCTCCAAGAATCGTTGGACCGCTTCAACACGTCGCCGTTTATAGTCTTCGATGAGCATTTTGGGGACCCACCTCGCACACACTTTGCAATAATGCAAATGTTCAGTCAAAATCTTGTCAATCGTAGTCTTACTGACTTCAGGGATAAGTTCGCACAGCTCGCGAACTGTCACACGCCGATCTTTAAGCATTTCATGCTCTACGTTTGTAATTGTTTCGGCTGAAAACGAAGGCCGACCAGAACGCTGTTCGTCATGGACGTCTCTACGTCCGTCTTTGAAATCTCTGACCCACTTTCGCACGTTTTTGACGTCCATACAGTGTGGCCCATAGACTTCGCATAACTGACGACGAATTTCAGTTGGGGTACTGCCATTGGTGCTCAGAAAACGATCACTGCACGCAACTCGCACTTGGCGGCGGAAGTTATAGGAAGGTCAATCGCAAACGGCTGCCCAGAAAAGACTAATGGTTGCAACGGGTTCGTTGTGGTGGGGATTTGAAGGGGTGAAACCAAGCTACACGCCAGTGTTGCCGGATCTTGCGTAATAGCGTTCCTCACGGCTCCAGTGCTTGGGAGACCTTACTTAAGGACACGTCTCATACATACTTCCTTGTACAACAATTAGTAATACGGAAGTTCACTAGACTATAAGTGTACTAATTGTGGGGGAGGTGCAGTTTTAACCCCCTCCATTTTTTGTTCTTCTGTTTGCCTGCAGACCAAGGAAGTTATAATTTCCCACCGGGAACAAATGATGGAGGGAGAAAATTTACATTCCTGCTGGAAGCGATTGTCAGTTTTTTAAGAATTGGTGGTTAGGTGATACCTTTAAAATTTCAAAACCAGAAATAAGAAATGAGCAAAGATATGTGTAAGTATTGACAAATTTAAATCAATAACAAGAAGTACGTGACAATTATTGTTGACATAATTTCTGTATTTTAAGAAAATTTGCATTTCTTGTGTGGCAAATTTTTTTCTATTCTTAGGCTTTATCAATTATGCAAATCTAATCCAAAAGAAAATGAAATGGCTTCTTCGGGTCAAATTTAGAAGTAAAATAATTTTGAAAAGTTACCTTTTTTTAGATTAATGGGTGCTAAGAACGTTTATTCAATGGATACCTGTTATTTAAATGCATAATGAGGGAAGTATAAAGGAATTGGTAATTTTGTTCTTTTGGTATCCCAAGCAGTCCTTTACACACACCAAGTTCCACATTTACGAGCGTTAGCACACTTTTCCCAGCCCTGAGTGTGAGCCGCAGTTGCTAAGAACAAGTATCAAGTAGAACTCCATTCTTGGGACACCTGAAGATCGTAAAAACAACTCTTGGAGTTCATAACGCCCTTGTCGTTGGGCTTGTTTAGTGCTATATTGGCAAAAGTTCGCCGCCGGAACGACATCGCGTTTCCTTTGTCACACATAACTGCGGATGTTGGCAAACTTGCTGTGATCTACAGCTGATGCGGTGCGCTCGTAAAAAACAAGTGCAAGGAATCAGACGTTTCCAAGACCGCAACTTCCTTACAATTCAAGTCAAACTGCAGAATAGATTCTGGCAAGGATCTACAAAGTTTTAGTTAAGGAAAGCACCCTAACAAGGGATTTGAACAAAGATCAGCTGGACGATGCATTTGTAACACGTATTTATTACTAATAACCTCTTTTCCACTCTGTCCCTATAAAATTGTATCCCTTATGTTTTACTTTCTAAATTTTTTACTCTCTCTACTGCATATAGAAGGTAGAGTATAAGTAAGTATTCCTCATAAATATTTTATATTCTTGTTTTCTCATTTACGTCCTACAACGTATAGGGTGATGATATGACATAAAAATGAGCCCAGGCTCCATAAGCTTATAGTTACCAGATATTTATCTTTCAGGATTAGGGAAAACTTCCAACGTTAAACCATTTCGGACGACGAATGCAATGTTAAAATGAGTACAGGGCACACAGAACTTAGAGTTACCACACATTCCTCTTTCAAATTAGGGAAAACCTCCAACGTTAAGTAATATCGGATGAATGAAACCATACTCAAATGAGTCTAGGGTTCATAGGGCTTAGAGTTACCATTCATCTTTCGGGATAAGTGAAAACCTCCAACGTTAAGTTATATCGGACCATGAATGAAATGGTGTTCAAATGAGCCCCGGGTCCACAGAGCTTAAAGTTAACATTCAGCTTTGAGGATAAGTTTAAACATCCAATGTTAAGTCATACTGCAGGATGAATGAAATTATGTTCAAATGAGTACAGGGTACACAGAGCTTAGAGCTACCAGACATCCATCTTTCAGTATAAAGGAAATCCTCCAACGTTAGTCATATCGGACGATGAACGAAATGAGTCCAGGGTCTATAGAGCCTAGAGCTACCGGACATTTTTGTCTCAGAATGAGGAAAATCCCGGGGAATAACTTATCCAGATAATCCACCATGATTGAGATAAGAACTCTGGACCTTTAGAACGCAAGACGGACAGGCTACCACCTAGGCCACAAAGGCGGACACAGAAATTCGATGTTGAGGTTTCATTGCCATTGCGATTGCGGGAGTTGGGAATATGTAAGGAAGTGTGTCATGAGAGATTAAGGCAAGGTCAAGGACAAACACCAGCTGGTCTCACGAAGTGAGTCCCGTTATTACTGTGCAAATACCATTCGAGACCGTTCCAGAAATGTAATTCGAGAATATTCGAGTAATAGATCTCCGGCTCTCGCAGTCATTCAAGAGACATCTCCGTGTAAGAAGTGAACCTGTGTGTACCTCGTACAGATCACCATCAGCACAAGTTAAAAGCGTGCTAAAAAGACGTAAATAAGCACGTGTTGAATCTGCGTATAGCACTTGGCAAACAATTTTGGTGACAAAGTAGTTTAAGGCAATCTTTCGTCTTTTGTTTTTGGTCGCAAGTATGTGTTGGGTATTTTCATGGCAAGGGACATGCGATCTTCAATTTTCTTGGAATAACATCTGAATCACTCATCATTTTGGATGCCTTTCATTTATGAGATTACAAATCTTGTCGTGCAAAAAGACGTGTTTCAAATTTTACATCCAATTCTTGTTGACATCAGTTGTATAAAAGTATAATTCGTTTAGTGTCACTCAGATATTCGATAATTCCAAAATGTTTTATCCCCTTTAAAATCTTATTTACACCCTGCAAAGAAAACAAAAACAGCACTAACATCGACGTAGCGAGTGATCTAAATCTCTTTACGAGTTGACGGCAAGTTGTAGATCTGTTGGGAATTGAGAGGAACGGCATTAAAAAAAAAAAAAGACTAACAAAGAGGGAGAAGATATTAAAAATCCCGGCGCGTAATCAATTGCTAACAAAACTTCGTGGCGTGGAATAAATTTCCAGGAATAAATGATTACTCTGCCTTAAGTTTTAATGCAGTGTGTTGCAAGGAAGTCGTGATCCTAAAACTTTTATTGATAGTAACCTTTTTATAGCAAAAGTGACCTCAAGCCACATAAAAGTTTGGTTCAGGATATTAAAATAACAATCTCTGCAGAATTTTATTTTCGTTTATTTATATACTTACTCCAATGTTAAGTCATATCGGACGATAAATGAAATGATGTTCCAATGAGTACAGGGTACATTGAGCTTGGAGTTACCAGACCATCATCTTACAGGATAAAGGAAAACCTCGAATGTTAAGTCATATCGGACGATGAATGAAATGATGTACAAATGATTACGGACTTACAATGAAAGCACTTGTTTACAACACAGAAATGTATAACTCCGCAGTAAAAATTGACTAAGTCCCAAGTTCATGGAATATACGAGGGCTGTTCAATTAAAAATGATCATAATTTTGTTAAGGTCATAATTTTTCGCACAAAAATTCAATCTTATTATATTCTGTTAGCTTAATGTGAAACAAGCACGCCATAGTAGTTTCATTGTTGCTAATCCTGGTTCTCGCCTGTAAGAACCAGGCAAGTTCAGACATGTTCGAGGAACAATGTGCGACTTTGAAATTCTGCTTTCGTCTCAACATATCTTCAGTTCAGGCCTATACAATGTTACAGGAGGCTTATGGAGGGTCTGTTCTTCCCTACAGCACAGCTCGAAGGTGGTTTAATATGTTTCAATTCAAAGGAAGGTGGACCCGGTGCTCCAGTTACTGCTCTTACGGAAGAAAACATCAACACTGCTGCTGCCATGTGAATGAGGATCGACGAATTACTTTAAGATCACTTTCTGAAATACTGAACATTTCATTGGGTGCCGCCCATATGTTGGCGACAGAAACATTACCCATGAGACGTATCTGTGTGCGATGGGTTCCAAGATTGTTGATTCCCGAACAAAAGGTCATTCGCATGCAGGTCTGCATGCAGTTAAAGTTGATGTTAGAGGAAGATACGGAGTTTCTTTCAGACGTAATCACTGTTGATGAAACTTAGTTACATAATTTTGATCCTGAGAGCAAACAGCAAACCTCAGTATGGAAATCCCCTTCATCACCAACCCCCCAAAAAGCAAAAGTGGTTGCTTCTGCCGGGAAAGTTTTGGTGATCACATTCTTTGATATTCATGGAATGGTTTATTAGCATGTTATACCTGCACACACATCAGTAACTGGAAAATACTACATGGATTTCCTGAAAACATTGCAAGTCCATATCAGGCGCAAAAGACTACATTTCCATGAAGCAGGATGGATGCTGCACCACGATAATGCGCGGCCGCATATTGCCAATGCTGTTGCTGAATATCTTGCAAAAATCAACGTGAAGTGCATCCCTCACCCTCTCTATAGTCCGAATTTAGCCCCGTGTGACTCTTTTAATTCCCTAATTTGAAGAAACGCCTTCGTGGGAGTCATTATCCATCATCAGAAGCAGTGGTGAAGGCTGCGGAGGTGATTTTGAAGGATGTCTCAAAAAATGGCTTCCAGCATGTCTTTGAAGACTGGCAGAAACGCTGGGACAAGTGCATAGAGAAGGATCGTCAAAATTATGAGTATGAGTAAAAGGTACGTTGTCAAAAAAGTTTGTGATCATTCTTAATTGAACAGCCGTCGTACATCCAGTTATCGGGCAATCACTCTGCTTCCAACCTTATCAAACATCTGGAGAAAGAAGTCCAAAAGCGCTTAGCAGAATTTGTCTACAACAACATTATACCGTGCTATCAATTTACATTTTGTCCTCTACGTTGAAAAACTCATCAGTTAATAAGAGTTACGAAAAGCATCATAAATTTATTTGAATACACCCCTGCCATTTTTCTAGATATAGCTCAAGCTTTCGATACTGTATGCCACATTTGTTTACTGGTAAAGCTACATAAAATTGGACTCCCAGATTATTCCATTAGAATAACTTGAAGTTTTATCTCAACGTCAATTCTTAGTGCGAATAGACGGTTACAAATCCGATCTTCGAATAATAGCAGAGGGAGTTCCACAAGGAACAATTCTGGCACCATTATTACATAATATATTCATCCACGACCTTCCGAATATAGATCCCATATCCTATATGCCGATGACACCATTATTTTCTCTTCGCATCGAGACTTTACTGCTGCAACCAATAGGCTACAAATTTCATTAAATATGTTATCTAAATGGTTCAAAATGTGGTGAGCAGTATTAAATACTAATAAAAGTGAAAGGAAAATATCCTCCTCAAGTTTCTATCAACATCCACCCTCAATGGAACTGCAGGGAAAACACTAACATGGCAGCTTCCTGAAACACGTGTCAACTGTTCACAAAATCAAGATGTATGCTTTATTTCAATAGAATGTATTTCCTGGGCTTGCGGGCAGTGGTCCAGAGGATGAAAATTCTCCTGAGCGAAACGTCAGGAAAATTTTCATCCTCTGGACCACGGCCCACAAGCCCAGGAAATGCATTTTATTGGAGTAATGCCGGCCGTGAAACCCCAAGCATGCACATATGCTTTATTTGTCGCACAAATATTTAAAATATAGTAGTATTATGAAAATTGTTAGAGCAGCTTTTGGGAAAACAAAACATCTGTTATTACAAAGATAATTTAGGAGCTTTCTATCACATTCTTTGATGATGCTGAATGTATACATATCAAGTGGTAATTATCCAACGTTTCTTGCATTAAATTATGCTGCTGCAAGACACAGGAGCACACAAGTTCAATTTTAATCGTTCCGAAAGTTTTAACTTGCGCTATAACCGAAAAGCGGAATTTTGAATTTATACAAGACATCTCAACGAGTTACGGACGCCATCAATCCAAAGCCCCCTGATATCACCACAGAGATTAAAGTTCTATGCACAAATGAAAGAAAAAGCAGGTAGAGTTATGTCGCTTTTACACTCCCGGTATGCAGAATCCCCAAACCCTATTTTTTCAGGAATGAACGTAGAGGATTTTTCCGAACGTGAAGCTGTTAAAAATAAAAAATAATATCCTAAAACTTCTGTGCCTCACCGGAAACAATGGACATGAGCGTTCAAATGCTGCACATTAGGACTGGACTGTTACATCATTATTTCTAAGCCCATTTTAATTGGTCGAGAGGGCTTTAGAAATTAACAGAATGAAAGACCCCTTCCGCCCACTTTATAACAACAGAACAGCAACCAGCGCTGTGAACATTATTCGTTGTTGCTTTTTTTAAACTACCCTAATTAGATTCGCAGTAGTTCGCTTTTCAGTGATTACCCTACAGATAAGAACAATTCCAAAACTGCGCTCTTTAACATTCAGGATATGAACCATGCACAAATAAATTGCCTTGTAGCTCTGTAACGAGATTTGGAAACAGCAAACTACAATACCTCTAATATAAAGTCACCTGTGGAAAATAAACGATATCCACCGACAAAATACGTGGCTATGTTGTGGACATTTCGCTGTAAATTTTTCCAAAATTACAAACCTGTATAGTATCAGCAAACACTAACTTTAAATACCCTTCCAAAAATGTAAATAAGCCAGCAGAACCTTGTGGAAAATATATAGTTTACATAGTTCCTACTAGAGTTCGCAAGGCACATTGCCAACTTCAGAAAAATAACTTAGGCTTCAGAGGTTTTATAAAACGACAAAGAGAATTGGGCAAATGAATTTAATGAATTTAATGAATTGCCAAACAATCGGCAACGCCGTGTAATTAAACTGAGCTTTATTTTGTTTATAGAAATTATATTTTAATATGTTAATACACTTAAGATGTCATTAAATATAACGTTGATATTAATTCTTGATACACAATTATTATTGAATGAATGGTAACAAAATTTGTGTGAGCTACACTTTGTGTTTCTGCAAATAATGATTATAAAATAACAAGTTAACGCAAAAGTACAATAACACCATGTTTATTAATACGAGATTTTGTAACTCATATATACTTCACGAACTATTTCTTTCTGTGGTTGTGAGCCTGTATTTTCATGTTTCGTTGTGTCGTTTATGTATTTTATTCAACACATTTTTTCAGCTGTACTTTAATAAAGGAGACGTGATGGAAACTAACCTACTAAAATAAGACTTTAAAGTTAGAGATGGGTATGAATTTAACCACCGTATGAATAAAATACAATCACTATGCATATTTAGTAATAAATTTAATACATACCCCCTTTACTTTCGATAAAATTCTATTAAACATTCATATTTTAATTAGTATGAATCAATTGCCGTAAGTTATTCAAACTATATCAAACAATTAAAACAAATGACTATGGCCAACATCGATTCTCTCATATTAGATACTGGCCAACGATGTTTCTTACAGATATCCAGCCGGCCATGGTCTAAATAGCATTTTATTCGAGAAAATAAAGTTACGAATAATTTTCCTATTTTATTATAGTTTAATTAAAAGAGTAGTGAGCCTTTTTAATGATTAGGGTAAGTGTTGGATAAAACATTGTATCTTACTAGAGAATCAAGACTTACTTATGCATTCGCGGAAACTAACAGATCTTCCAATTGTGGATAAACTAATCTTGTTTTGCTGCTACCAAAATAACTGTTATTTCTGCTTATTGTTTATAGTACGTCCTATTAATTCTTCGAATGCCTCTTATAACATTTTTAAATGCCTCTGCAAGGCTATTGGTCAACTGCAACCTATGTCTCAAAGTCAGAGAGATAAACCTTGAAAACGCGGGCAATGTTTGCTGTTTCAGCTAGTACAGAATAAAATAAGTATGTGTCCATAGGGGCATATGTACATCGTGTACCTTATTTCAGTATTTTAAAGAGCAAATTGTAAAGTGGTATATGCAAGCGCCTGGAGGGTTATGTTTTACAGGGAGAATAAACCAGGTTATAATATTATACTCTCTAACATTTCGTTCCCTTTGATGTGTAGATAATACGTTTAACGGTTCATTTCAAAAAAAGAGGAACGTAGCCGCGCCCGTGGAGAAGAAAAAGAGCATTCCGGCGTGTTGAGCTTTTTCCCTAGTTCAGCGCCCTCTGTGAATGATACCCTTCCAGCCAACTTGTTTTTATTTCCTTTAATTTAGTATCATTGTTAGTCATTTAAATAAAAAGCAGATGGGGAACCTGTCAGGTTTCGGACCTGCGGTCATTGTGATTCGGTGAAACGAAAAATCAGTGAATACGCGCGCTAATTTCTCTTCAGAGGTTTTAGATGTTCAGAAGAGTCTTAATTCACCAAGTTAAGCTCTTTGGTAAAGACCCGAAGTGTGCAACCATGGAGAAAAATAAGCTTATCAGCTAATATGAAGTACTGATTTACTGTTTTATGTCATTATTTACGATAACTAATTTTTATAGCACAAATACAAACAAAACAATATAAAATTCCCTTTTATGAGGGTTATTCGACGGTTCCGATAACCAGAAACTTCAGTACGTTTATCTACAGCGGGGGTGGTCACTAACCTTATTTTATGAAGCTATTAGAGATGTTTATAAAATGGTTTATTAAATGAAGAGACATTTTTCATTTTGTAACAAATGAAGGAACATAATCATTTACTTTCAGCATTACACAGAACATTATTGTTCAGCTACAGATAAAGGAATAAGATTTAAGTGTTTTTCCGAGTGTCCATTTTTTTTAGTCTGGCTTATAAATGTTAGACGCAGTTTGCAAAAGTTCAGTTAAATATTCATCTGCTAGTTCAGATCAATACGTAGATTTGGATGAATTAAAGCGTTGAGTAGGTATAGTGATTCACACACGTAAGTAGTCCCAAAGATTGATTACACACACACACACACACACACACACACACACACACACACACACACACACACACACACACACACACAAACACACACACACACATCTGGAATTTCATAAACGTCTTTTGTTTCCGGTTATATCATGGCCATCTATGTATATTATTGTAATGAAATGTAACCAGCGTTTGTTTTTATATTCTATAGTGCAACAACTATTTTTCTACTCTGTGGGTTCTGAACTAAAACCAGGACATGACACTGGCATTCGAGACTGACAAAATTGCGTCGGTTTTGGGTGGTGACAATAGCTATCAGCTGGATTGTTTTCTATGCCTGTGCTTTATTATTTGTTTTAGTAATTCCGGCATAAGTTTGTCTAAACATTAGCGAAGCAAGAGTATTTGCAAACTTTATTAGTGTGATTTAGGAAATGTGAATAATTTGAGTAATGTTTTCTGTCCCATGCACTTTCCATTCATTTTTGTGTACATTTTTTTGGAGGTTATATCTGTATTAAACATACGTTAGTATTAATTTGCTTGAAAAATGAAGTTTGTGACACGATTTCTGTAGTGAGGGTACAAGAACAAAGTGCTACAGTAGAAACTGCTACTGTCGTAAATATACTCATAACAAACTTAACCTAAAACATTACGATATCCCGTAATTGTTGTGTTGCCGGGTGTAAATCTAATTACAGGAAAGGAAAAAAAAATTAAGGTGCAGTCTAAAACTTCTGTCAATTGCAGCATATAGGTTTGTAATCAGTGCAAATAGTGGCATAATTTTGAGTGTATAGCTTTAGTGAATGCTGCAATATGAACAGCTCTGTTTCATGCAAATAGCGCGCTGCTTGTATTTTATAAACTATTCTATTTGTAATTTAAATACGTAGCTGCAGTTTTCCAATTATAATGTTGAGCTGCATGCAAACTGCAGACTGCATAGAACTAGCTTTCCGGTGCTGATTTAAGGTTATAGACTGCTGGATTTTGTTTTTAGTATTTCCTTTGTCAGTATGTATATCCTCTCAAAAATTAGTAAAGAAATTTTTGTAAATTCATTTGCCAGTCGGTCTAGATAGCAGAATTTGTGCCAACCGTTCATTATGTTTTGTGTAAGAATATAATGTAGTGTACAATATGATAAACAGTGATTAGTAATTATAAGTTAACTCATAATTCCGTTCTGTAGCATGTGTGTGGTATGCTGCTTTCAGTTGTTTGTTATATTTTTTAACTTAAATGTAGCTGTAATGTATAAATGCTATTCTATTCTGGTATTCTAAACTGCTGACTGCAAGAATGTCGAAGGTTATGTAGTGTGTTGCTCATTAGTCACTATTTCGTATTATTGTACTTTTGAGACAAGTGGTTTTGTGTAGAATACAGTCTTTATGCATATAATAGTCCGTTATAGTATGTTATTATACCACATTTGTATTTTACTGCGTCAAAATCCTAGTTTGTGAACGAGAGTTGTTTATAGTTCAAAAACTTAACACTTTAGGTCTTACAATTAATAGGTATCACATTCGATTAAATGCACACTCGCTATTATAAGAACATAATTCTCGTTTTATTCCAGTCTTAGGTACAGTCGCCACACTAACAAAAATTAACAAATGTCAAACCTAATAAAGGAATGGTTGTAGTCATAGCCAACACTGAACATCAACTTTTCCAATGGCTTTGGCCGCCATTGTGAATGCCGTATTTTAGAAGCTCTCGAACCGGCTTTTGTGGAGGCAGTGAATACATATTTATACTCTGTGAGCAGCAATTATTTTTGTATTCTGTGAGTACTGGACTAAAAGTCAAAGATTTGTTCGTAAACATGCTGCTTTACAACTCCAATTTGTAGTATTTAAGTACAAGAACTTTATAAATCATTCTTATGTTTCAGTAATTTATAAAGTAACCTGAGATCGAACCTCTTGGTTATAAAACCACCTTGAAAACTGATCTAAAAGATGTTAAAACTGGGCACCCACAGAACATGGAGTAACATAAGTATATTTGTTACAAAGAAAAATAAAACGCATGGTTTTAACATTGCTAGGCAATGAAAACAAGTTAGTAACATATTTTTCCAAGCCATAATTATTCACAAGGGCAGTGTGGCAACTTTTAAGGTAATGTAACACGTGTAAACAGTCACAATGAATAATACATAGTTGGGATAGGAACAGAAACTGGCGTGTAACAGCAGTAGGAGCCGGAAATTCAAACAAGGGAGGATGAATTCCTATTAAAACTTGTGCGACACTGAAACGCAAATAAGGATTTAATGCATGCGGTAGCTTCCCGCCGAACACTTGTTAAAGCAAAGCGTTTGTTTTTACAATTCATTTCTACGCACTTGAGTGTTCCAGAATGAACTGCGATTTACTGTCTCAAGTAACTCTACGCAGACTTGAGGGACTATATCAAAGTAACATCTGCAATTAATTCTGACTTCGCTATTTAATGTTTTTATTTTGTTATTTATAAATATAAGTTAAATATCATGTCTATGTGAAAGTAAACACAAAAGTCTCCTATTTTGCATTCATATGCCTTCTCTACTTCTTCTTCTACAAATCACAAATGGGTTATTGTACGATTCCTATGCAAATTAAGTACATACGGTCTCTGTAATAAACAAATCTTAAATTTAAGGAAATCTGGGTTACTCTGTGCTAAAACAGTATCTGATCTGATTATATTACACTAAATAAAGGGTTCATAAGCTTTTCCAATCTCGTCTACCCATTACAGATTCACACTCATATGTCATTTTATTTATTTTAGAGCCCATAAAAAGCGACTCTTCTATTTCCTGCATATTTGTTTAGAAATTATTCAAATTAAGCATTAAGTTTAATGCGGAATACGTTAAGACTTGTACGGGAAAAATTACAAAATCGTAGAAATGGCATCTGGCTAAACAAAATAAACAAAAGAGAATCTAATCTTGTATAACACACTATTCTTACAATCCTTACTCTTTCATAGATATCATGTTCTGGAAGATAAATATTTGCTGAAACTATATTATTGGCGATTCTTTCATAAGTGTAGATGGAGTATGAGAATCGTTATTGGTTCTGCAGTTTGTTTATCATAAAAATACCTTAAAATACTGCAATTTAAATAAATTTGTTGGAGGATAGGACAGAGTTTACGTGGGAAATTCAGACGCACAAGTTTTTGTTAAAAATAGAGATATAAAGAAAGAGAAGCTGTTTTTTGTGTGAAGATGGAAAGACTGTTGTGAAGCTGTACATAATGCAGCCGGCTGGTTTAACCTAACGTGACGTAACTGCACAGTAAACCGCTTACTGCGTCCGCTGGAAACAATCCATCCACGTAATGCAGTGTAAAAATGTTCACACACAGAGCACGTTCCTACAGGGAGTTTCAAATGGAGAGTTCCTGCAGTATCTGCTATATTGACGCCAAAGTCGCGGGTTCTAATCCCGGCCCAGATGTACCAATGGTTTTTAAATCTACATAAGGGGAGATTAAAACTGTATCCTACCAATGTTAAAATTGCTAACTTAAGGTGCACATTTGTATAGAACTAACACATATAATGTGAAAATTTTACAGCTGTTTCAGGCAATGTTTTTAAGTATGTGAATCTAGTTTTTTGGTATAAGATCTATTGATATAAATATTAGAATTTTTTTCGTACAACAATTTCTTTTTAATTTGCCATATAAAAGAGCAATTTTTAAAAACAATTCACTGATAAACACAAAAGAAATCCATATCTCTTTTATAGTGTGCTTGATGTGTTGAAAATTTAATCTATTTATCTTTCATAGCTTTCGAAAGTTGTATCTTTGTTACAGAAAATATATTTTATAATTCATTTTACAACCATTTTAGCAGCTGTGATACCAACCGCTGGAGCGTAAATTCCAATAAAAATAAGCTAAATTTCATATTTTTAACCCAATTGGTTAAAAAGTTAATCATGTTTTTATGAAATGATGGAAGCCAATGTTCGATTTTCAAACATACTAAACATATGTGTAATGCCTTACAAACACTAAACTATACATGAAAATCTTCAGAAAATATCAATAATATAACCCCAAAAACATAAAATATAATTTTTAACCCAACTGCCCTTTTAATCTCCATTAAAAGTGTAATTCCGTATCAACAGGTAGAGCCACTGGCAGGTAAAATAATTCATGCGGGACAAAATTCTGATAAACCGGCAATTGACAGCGCTGTTGAATTTACCTCAAGAGCAAAACTCCCCACGTAAATAGAATTGCCAAATGAAAACGCATTGTATAATAATTTGTCGTCACAGATTACAGCTGTCACAAAACACGGATATCTTAGGCAACTTTTTTAAAGTTCAACTCATGACGAAAAACTGATTTCATGCTTTCTTTGTAACAAATACAAATCAGAACGTGTTCGGTCAGTGCTCTATGGTGCAGGGCCTAAGGTGACCTTCAGGGGACTCAGATACTTGCATTGTCATTATGTTAAATTAATTATTGTATTAAAATATTATGATAATATAGAAAAATAGCCTAAAAATCTTTGCCAGTACGGATTTTCAACATATTTTTGTAGGCTAGGTTCTGATCCAAACACTATTCCGCCGATTAATTTCTTTTTTAAGAGCTTAAGAGAAAATTCTCGATTCAGTACTAGTATAGACATTGCAAACAACTGACCCCTTGGAATGTCGTCAGAATAAATTCATAGCATGCCACTCAGCCGTCTTAAAATTTTGTTTGAGCAGAGGCAATATCTTATTTCGCCCGTCTCAGTACCGTAGCTGGTAGCATGTCTCCTTCACGTTCAAGGCGTCCTAGTTCGAATCTCAGTCGGGGTGAGTTATCCAGATCGGGCTTCTCCCGGGTTTTACCTTATCCTGAAAATAAGCATATCGTAACCCTGAGCTCTATGGACCCTGTCTTCATTTGAACATCATTTCATTCATCGTTCGATATGACTTAAGCTTGGAAATGAAATGTGCAGTGTTTAACGCCCGCTTTTAGTACATACGGCACCGCAGGCGGTGACACTAATGATACATGGGATGAAGATGGGGCACCGGTGGAATGAGATGGCGGGGGAACCCGGAGGTCCCGGAGAAAACCCGCCCCAGCGCCGTGTTGACCACCACAAATCTCACTTTGCGGTCGCCTGGGATCGAACCCGGACCGCCTTGGTGAGAGCCAAGCGGTCCAACCACTGAGCCACGCCGCGGCCACTTAAAGTAGATAGGTTATCCATTATATTGAAAGATGAATGCCTATTAACTCTAGGCTCTATGTCGCCTGTACTCATTGAACATTTCATTCATCGTCCGATATGACTTAACGTTGGAGGTTTTCTCTTATCCTGAAAGATGAATGTCTGGTAACTCTAAGCTCTATGTACCCTGTACTCATTGAACATCATTTCATTCATCGTCCGATATGACTTAACGTTGGAGGTTTCCCCTTATCCTGAAAGATTAATGTCTGGTAACTGTAGGCTCTATGTGGCCTGTACTCATTTGAACATCATTTCATTCATCGTCCGATATGACTTAACGTTGGAGGTTTTCCCTTATCCTGAAATATTAATGTCTGGTAACTCTAAGCTCTATGTACCCTGTACTCATTTGTACATCATTTCATTCGTCGTCTGAAGGAGCAATATTCGCAACATAAGCTGTAAATATAACTATTAACATTTCTTACCTTAGATACCGTTCTTCATCGGCCGTATTTCTAAGCCTATTCTGACATTCTTAAGCTTCAACAGCGAGTTAAAAAACGTACAAAAATAGCTGGGAGATATTCTCTAGTCAAATTAGTCCTTTCAGATGAACGTAAGTCTTTAAATGACAATAATAGACAAACGATTAAAGAAAATTTAAGAAACTGCAAAACAATCATCTCGCATTACAAATGTACTTCAGTTGTTTTTAGAAACATGCATTTAGGGAC
The DNA here is from genome assembly GCA_030765055.1 of Mantis religiosa. Lineage (NCBI taxonomy): Eukaryota > Metazoa > Arthropoda > Insecta > Mantodea > Mantidae > Mantis > Mantis religiosa. Next base: position 148,625,521 of record CM060954.1, read on the forward strand.
CGGACTGTGTAACATCCTGTATATTTTAGTGATAGACTTGTAGAAAGTCCAGGCAAGTTGTGTGCCACCTTCACTTGCAACTGGTACGTCTTCAAGTCGGCATTTGTACTGTGTGTGAGGGTAGTTTAAACTTTACCCAAACACCCCGAAACCGTAGTCCAAGTTGCACCAAGAAGGTCCCAAGTTTGAAGAGGCTTTGCCCAAACATCCGTCTGAATTATTATCAAGTGTCTGCAGGAAATCCTGCCTCTCTTAATACGATGTGACATCGCAGTATCTTAGAGAGCAATTAGACCGACATCTGGAGGCTTTATACCCGTACTACAGTATTGCAAAGAAAAGCTGAATATCGGAACGTCGCCGGATGTACTTGGCTTTGAGACTTCCTGAGTGAGGAAATATCTCGAATAGCATTCGCAAGACATTTCTCTATTGTTTGTTAATACAAATAAACCTTGATTACACATTTTTATGCATAGGAAAAATATAATAAACTAGCGACAGTCAACTCTTTTTCACCAGTTTTTATACCTTTTTTTGGAGAACGTATATAAAATGGTTGAATGACTTCTGTGTATATTTTAAAGGTAAGTCCTGCAACAATAAGTATATCGGACGAAGAATAAAATGATGCTCAAATGAGTCCAGTGTACATAGAGCTTATAATTACCGGATATTTATCCTTCAGGATTTTGGGAAAATTCCAACATTAAGTAATATCGGACGATGAATGAAATGATGTTCAAATGAGTACAGGATACACAGAGCTTAGAGTTACCAGACATTCATCTTTCAGAATAATGGAAAACCTCCAACGTTAAGTCATATCGGACGATGAATGGAATGATACTCAAATGAGTACAGGGTACATAGAGCTTGGAGTTTACCACACATTCATCTTTCAGGATGAGGGAAAACCTTCAACGTTAAGTCATATCGGAGGATGAACGAAATGAGTGCAGGGTACACTGAGCTTAGAGTATCCAGAAATTGATCTTTTATGATAAGGAAAACGCCGGAAAACGTTTTATCGATATAACTCATCCTGAGCGAAATTCGAACTCGGGCCTCTTGAGGCAGAAACCTTACACCTGCGTTACAAAGTTTGGGCAAAGAATTATTGTTCAATTAATTGTTAATAATGCATTATATTTTAGAAGTAATAAGTATAATAATAAGCTAAATACGATACGTAGTTCTAAACAATCTAATGTAAGCTTGTGATCAGTAATATTTGGACATTTTTCACTTCCAGGCTACTAATTACGTATAACATACGTCAGTCGTTTATTCTGTGAAATGAGATTATGAAGTACGAAACAAATGAATATTAAATCGTTGAATTTGATAGCCTTGTGTCCTTGGGTGTGCTAATGAAATGTAAACAGCCATCAATAACTGAGCAGCGAGGTTTTTAATTACAGCATGCAAACTTAATTCAGGGCACAGAGCGAGTCAACTGTCACCTTTGTTGTGAAAATACTGAAAACCGCAGCATCGTGTTCGTGTCAAGTGTCGAAAATAACTGACAAGTGAAGCAGTGAATTATTCTTAACCTCTCACACGCTTCCCTGTCAAGATCTGCTAAAACAGAGAAAAAAGGTTAATTATATATTAGTAACAGAAATAGCCAGTGGTTTGGCTGGGGGGGGGTGGTCAATGACGGCACTGCTCATACATCAGTTCCAAATGTACGTATGCACTTCTGGTCACGCTCCTAAATTTATTATAATATATCCAGAAAACTATGAGGCGTGTCCGTAAAATAAGGTCTTCCAGGCGCTGGAGCCGTGAGGAACGCTATTACGCGACGTCCGGCAACCCTGGCGTATAGCTTGGTTTCGCACCCTCAAATCCCCAACGCAACGAACCCGTTTCAAAAATTAGTCTTGGCTGGGCAGCCGTTTGCGATGGACATTCCTATCACTTCCACCACCAAGTGCTAGTTGCGTTTACTGATCCTTCTTTTTTTTTGTGTTTGAGTAGAAGGGGCACTAGCTCCACTGAAATTCATCGTCAGTTATTCGAAGTATATAGGATACAGTATATGACCGTCAAAAACGTGCGAAATTGGGTCAGAGATTTCAAAGACGGACGTGCAGACGTCCATAACGAACAGCGTTCTGGTCGGCCTTCGGTTTCAGCCGAAACAATTGCAAAAGTGGAGCAAGAAATGCTTAAAGATCGGCGTGTGACAGTTCGCGAGCTGTGCGAACTTATCCCTGAATTGAATAAGACTACGATTGACAAGATTTTGACTGAACATTTGCATTATCGCAAGCTGTGAGCAAGGTGGGTCCCCAAAATGCTCACCGAAGACCATAAACGGCAACGTTTTGAAGCGGCCCACCGATTCCTGGAGCACTATGCAGAACAGGGCGAGGAATTGTTGGATTTAATTGTCACTAGCGATGAAACCTGGGTGCACTACACAATACCAGAAACTAAAGAACGTTCTCGTCAGTGGCGGCATTCGAATTCGCCAAAGCCGCGAAAGTTCAAACAGACATTTTCTGCCAGTAGTGGGAGCCAGTGTGTTCTGGGACAGAAAAGGTGTATAGTTGTGCGAGTTTATGCCTACCGGCACAACAATAAACGCCACTAGCTACTGTGAGACTTTAAGAAAATTGCGAAGTGCCATTCAAATTCGAAGGAGGGGAATGCTGACGAAGGGAGTCATTTTTCATCACGACAACGCTCGTACCCATACTGCACATGTGACGGCTGATATCCTGGCCCAGTTCGGATGGGACATCCTCAACCATCCCCCCATATAGTCCAGACTTAGCACCTAGTGATTGTCATCTGTTTCCTGAGTTGAAGTCACACCTGACTGGAACTCATTTCCAGACAGACGATGATTTGAAAAACGAGGTTCAGCGCTACCTGCGCAACTTGGCGGGAGAGTGCTATGACAACTACACTCTTGCCAAAAGAAAGAAAAAGACAGAGAGAGGTTCCGGAATTTTCTGTCTTTCTCTTGCAGCCTCAAGTGTTTTCAGGTCTACGGCACCTTAGAAACAATGGTTGTAGGTATAAATACCGGCAAGTGTTAGAAGCAAACTACTCCTTCCCTACCTAGCACTAATCAGCAGCTTCCTCAAGGATAGGATTTTCAATGTGCGGGTCGGGGGGAAGCTATCCTCTGTCAGATCCATAGCGGCTGGAGTCCCGGAAGGCAGTGTTCTCTCTCCGCTACTCTTCGACGCCTACATGTCTGACCTCGTACTGTTTTGTCTCAGTATGCCGACGTCCTCATACTGGCACAGAACAAAAACGTTCGCTGCTGTCTCCCTCCGCGTCAGCGACACCTCCAGGCCATTGGCAAGTGGAGTGAGAAGTAGAGGATGGTCCCGCAGAAGAGCTGTGCTCTCATACTGGCTAAGGTCCGTAGCTGGCGACCGGAAGGTGACCTGCGGTTACGGCGGAGAGGAATCCCCTAGGTTCGATCTGCCAAATACCTGGGAATCCAATTGGAACGCGGCCTCACTTTCACTCTGCATGTCAGGGTAAAGGTCGGCCTCGACCACGCTGCTCTCAGGCAACTATACCCTACTTTCCGAGCCACACTGCCCATCAGACCAAAACTGCGGCTGTATCGTGCGATCGTACCGCCTCTGATCCTGAACGGATGCGAGGTCTGGGGTTCGGTGGCTCATACCACCCTCCGCAGGCTGCAGGCCGTGCAGAACAGGGCTCTAAGGATGATCTACGGTATCAACCGCAAGTTTCCATCACACTTCCTACGAGGGCAGTTCAATAAAGCATAATCATAATACTATTATGGGCATAATTTTGCGCACTAAAATTCAATCTTATTATATTCTGTTAGCTTAATGTCAAACAAAGACGAAGTAGTCGTTTCATTTTTGGTGCTCCTTGTTCCCGCATGTGAGACCCAGGCAAATTCAGACATGTTCAGTGTTGTCTACCGCTGCAATGGGAGTAACATGCAGTTAAAGTTGATGTTAGAGGAAGATCCGGAGTTTCTATCAAACGTAACCACTCATGATGAACCTTGGTTACATCATTTTGATCCTGAGAGCAAACAGGAAAGCTCAGTGTGGAAATCTTTCATCACCAACCCCCAGAAAAGCAAACGTGGTTGCTTCTGCTGGGAAAGTTGTGGTCATCTCATTCTTTGATATTCATGGAATGGTTTATCACCATGTTTTACGTGCACACAAGTCAATAATTGGAAAATACTACAGGGATGTCCTGAAAACATTGCAAGTCCATATCAGGCACAAAAGACCACGTTTCCGTGAAGCAGGCTGGATGCTGTACCACGACAATGCGCGGCCGCATTTTGTTAATGTTGTTGCTGAATATCTTGCAAAAATCAACGTGAAGTGCATCCCTCACCAGCCCTATAGTCTGGATTTAGCCCCATGTTACGTTGTTCTATTCCCTTACTTAAAGAAAGGCCGTTGTGGGAGGCATTATCCATCAGAGGCAGTGATGAAGGCTATGGAGGCGATTTTGAAGGATTTCTCAAAAATGATTTCCGGCATGTCTTTGAAGATTGGCAGAAACGCTGGGACAAGTGCATCACATTCAGGGGAGACTATTTTGAGAAGGACCATAAAAATCATGAGGATGAGTAAAGGTACGTTGGCAGAAAAAGAATTGTCATCATTATTTATTGAACAGCCCTCGTACGTACCCAGTGCGGCATAAACTACGTTGAGATCGTCGTGCGTGAACGAACGCGCACTTTGTATGCCTAAATCACACCTCACCCAAACCAGTTGGTGAATTTACTGGGTCAATATGACCACCGGGTTCCCAGGAGAAGGAGGGGCTAACCCCTCCCCAAGGATGCCCTTGGGTGCTAAAGATTGCCTCTCCTCCTTTCACAGACACCGCTAGGCTACGCCGTTCCGCGCTTGGTCGCGGCTGGAAGGCTAACACCTGCAGCTGCGCCCGAGAGCCAGCGATCGACCTGGACACATTCTAATTCCCTTGTACCAAATCCCCTCAGGCCTCTCGCTGCTGGTTCCCCCCCTCTACTTGACGGATCGCTAGCGATCGTCCTGAGTGAGGCGCATCGGGGCACTGTCCCCCTTCATCCGAAGTACACCCCGCACGAGAAGCACGAGCAGAGACCCTCCCCCTCGACTATTACAAAATCACAAAAGCTAGCGCAAACGACATCACCTACTAGGTATACCGCACGCATAAATCCGCACAGCGGATAGGTAACGTGGCGCTTTAACCTTCGCGTGGGAGAACCCGGGTGACCTGCTCTAGGCTCTTGGCTAAGCAGCAGTTGTGTGATTATCGGAGTTGTGTTGTGTGACGGTGGATGTTTGAAGCCCAACCCAGTGATTTCTTTCATTTGTTTATGTGCGGCGAAACAATGAGTCGACCTTGAACACAGCTGACTGTCAACTTCACGACTGTTTTTACTGCAATAGACAGTGCTCTAAATTTCTACAAACTATAATTTTGATTCCACGTAACCCTTACATCAATATAAAGGATATTTCCAGAGACCGTCAAATTCTTGAAGTTTAAAACTAGCACAGGTGCTACCGTAAGCCCGCCTCTGTAGCATAGGCTGTAGTGTCTCTGCCTTACGATCGAGGGCTCCATAGTTCCTATCTTGGTCAGCGTTAGTTATCTAGATAAAATTATTCCGAAATTTTCCTTATCCTAAAAGATGAATGTCTGGTAAATATAAGCTCTATGTACCCTGTACTCATTTGAACATCATTTCATTCATCGTCCGATATGACTTAACGTTGGAGGTTTTCCCTTATCCTGAAACATGAATATCTCGTAACTATAAGCTCTATGAACCCTGTACTCTTTGAACATCATTTCATTCATCGTCCGATATGACTTAACGTTGGAGGTTTTCCCTTATCCTGAAAGATGAATGTCTCGTAACTATAAGCTCTATGAACCCTGTACTCTTTGAACATCATTTCATTCATCGTCAGATATGACTTAACATTGGAGGTTTTCCCTTATCCTGAAAGATGAATGTCCGGTAAATATAAGCTCTATGTACCCTGTACTCTTTGAACATCATTTCATTCATCGTCAGATATGACTTAACGTTGGAGGTTTTCCCTTATCCTGACATATGAAGGTCAGGCAACGCCTAGCTCTATGTATCCTGTACTCAATTGGACATCATTTTTTTCTTCGTCCGATATGACTTAATGTTGGAGGTTTTCTCTTTTCCTGAAAGATGAGTGTCTGGTGACTCTAAGCTCAATGTACCCTTTACTTATTTGAACATCATTTCATTCATCGTCCGATATGACTTAACGTTGGCGGTTTTCTCTTTTCCTGAAAGATGAGTGTCTGGTGACTCTAATCGCAATGTACCCTATACTCATTTGAACATCACTTCATTCATCGTACGATATGCCTTAAATTTGGAGGTTTTCCTTTATCCTGAAAGATAAATGACTGGTATCTATAAGGATTATGTACCCTGTGCTCATTTGAACACCATTTCATGCATCATCCGATGTGACCTAACGATGGAGGTTTCCCCTTATCCTGAAAGGTGAGTGTCTGATAATTCTAAGCTCTATGTGCCCTGTACTCATTTGAGCATCATTTCATTCATCGTACGATATGACTTAACGTTGGAGGGTTTCCCTTAGCCTGAAAGAAGAATGATAACTCTAAGCTCTATGTACCCTGTATTCATTTGAAAATCATTTCATTCATCGTCTGATATGACAACGTTAGAGGTTTCCCTTATGCTGAAATATGAATGTCTGGTAACTCTAAGCTCTATATACCCTGTACTCATTTGAGCAACATTTCATTCATCGTACGATATGACCTATCAATGGAAGTTTTCCCTTGTCCTAAAAGATGAATGTCTGGTAACTCTAGGCTCTATGTACGCTGTACTCATTTGAACATCATTTCATTTATCGTCCGATTTGACAACGATATTGCACTCACATAGTTTCCCTATTCTTGCCCAAGGCATTCTTACAAACACGTATTGTTTTAACATTTGCAGAACGCGTCGGGACAATCTGCATATGTTTAGGAATGAGTTAAGAAGAAATAATGTTACATCATTCACAGTAAATAAAATTGTTTGTATTTATTATTTAAATAATCACAAATAAAACCACTGTCTGTTTTAGGGTAGACTCTTAAACGTACAGTATGTTAAAGGTTAAGTTCGGAAGAAGGAATATTCTTGAAAGGCAATTATTACTGCATTATCATTCATTTTTTGTCTAAGATATTGTTTCAGGTGTTTGGGCCACTGAGAGTTTAGTTTAAAATAGAAAAACTCGTATTGAACAGAGAAACAAATGAAAGTGAGATAATAAATTCGTTTTAACGAAGTAAATTATTGCTACCAACCTACAGATACTAAAGTTCTGTTGTTTATGGATATTATATCTACATAATAGTGCGTCTTTTCAAATATTTATGTTAAAGGCAGGGAACTATCGAAGAAGTGTGAATCTTTGTCTTTTAGATCTCGTTTAAGAAACATATCCAGTAATTTCAATTGTTGGAAGTGAGGTTATGTAAACATTATTCGCTCCAGGTTGTAGTTAAACTGAATTTACAGAAAAACAGATCGTGTCATCATTAATATGATCTGAGTATAATATACGAGCTTTTGTAAGCCGTGTGTATGACAACCAATTACAAAATAGTGCCCATAAAGCAAACAGCAGTAAGCATGGATTTGATGTGTTTAAATTGCATGCCATCTACTCATTTGTTTCGAAAACAGCATGGTTTAACCTGCTTGGCGTGCTCTCACAGAGGGCTGGCTATTTTGAAACTGAAATTACAGCTATGTTTGATAAGAGATTCCTTCATTTGCAACACGATATCTGTACTATGTCTACTATGTTTGGTATTTCATTCAAAATTTCAAGATTTCAATAAAATAAAAAATAAATTAAAATAAAATCAACAACTCTAGTAGCCCGGTTTCTGGAATCTATACCAGCCCTTATTATTCAAACTTTATTTTTAATTTTGTTAACTTCTGAATCAGATTTCACAAAACAATTTACAAATTTTGCAGATATAATCTACTTTCTACCTTAACGAACTACCTAAACCTAAATATTACTGGATTCCAGTAACCTTACAAGTATAAACTAACTAAAACAGTCTTTTTTTTCTATTTTACTTCTACTTCAAAAATATCATTCAAATCTGCATTTCTACTACAACTTTGTTATAACAAGCTACGAAAGACTGTTTCCTACAGTTTTAAAATGTCTTCTGCAAACAATACCCAAAGCTTCCTCCTACTGGTATGCACCTCCTAAAGGAACTGCCATCAGTAGATAGAGCTGGTTCGTCAGTTCCAGACATCCGGGTAGTCATCTCTCCGCTTCCGCATAATCAGTTGCATCTGTCCGCTCTGATACTCTCCATATACACTCCTGGAAATTGAAATAAGAACACCGTAAATTCATTGTCCCACGAAGAGGAAACTTTACTGACACATTCCTGGGGTCAGATACATCACATGATCACAGTGACAGAAACATAGGCACACAGACACCGGCAACAGAGCATGCACAATGTCGGCACTAGTACCGTGTATATCCACCTTTCGCAGCAATGCAGGCTGCTATTCTCCAATGGATGCGATCGTAGAGATGCTGGATGTAGTCCTGTGGAACGGCTTGCCATGCCATTTCCAGCTGGCGCCTCAGTTGGACCAGCGTTCGTGCTGGACGTGCAGACCGCATGAGACGTCGTTTCATCCAGTCCCAAACATGCTCAATGGGGGACAGTTCCGGAGATCTTGCTGGCCAGGGTAGTTGACTTGCACCTTCTAGAGCACGTTGGGTGGCACGGATTACATGCGGACGTACATTGTCCTGTTGGAACAGCAAGTTCCCTTGCCGGTCTAGGAATGGTAGAACGATAGGTTCGATGACGGTTTGGATGTACCATGCACTATTCAGTGTCCCCTCGACGATCACCAGAGGTGTACGGCCAGTGTAGGAGATCGCTCCCCACACTATGATGCCGGGTGTTGGCCCTGTGTACCTCGGTCGTATGCAGTCCTGAAGACCACACGTCTCCATTCGTCTCTCCATTCAAGCCTGTCGCGACACCACTGGAGGCGGGCTGCACGATGTTGGGGCATGAGCGGAAGACGGCCTAACGGTGCGCGGGACCGTAGCCCAGCTTCATGGAGACGGTTGCGAATGGTACTCGCCGATACTCCAGGAGCAACAGTGTCCCTAATTTGGTGGGAAGTGGCGGTGCTGTCCCCTACGGCACTGCGTAGGATCCGACGGTCCTGACGTGCATCCATGCGTCGCTGCGGTCCGGTCCCAGGTCGACAGGCACGTGCACCTTCCGCCGACCACTGGCGACAACATCGATGTACTGTGGAGACCTCACGCCCCACGTGTTGAGCAATTAGGCGGTACGTCCACCCGGCCTCCAGCATGCCCACTATACGCCCTCGCTCAAAGTCCGTCAATTCCACATACGGTTCACATTCACGCTGTCGCGGCATGCTACCAGTGTTAAAGACTGCGATGGAGCTCCGTATGACACGGCAAACTGGCTGACACTGACGGTGGCGGTGCCCAAACGCTGCACAGCTAGCGCCATTCGACGGCCAACACCGCGGTTCCTGGTGTGTCCGCTGTGCCGTGCCTGTGATCATTGCTTGTACAACCCTCTCGCAGTGTCCGGAGCAAGTATGGTGGGTCTGACACACCGCCGTCAATGTGTTCTTATTTCCATTTCCAGGAGTGTATATGCTCTCTCTCTCTCTCCTGGTATTCTCTTTCTGTCTATGGTCTTTCTGTCTTCTCTCTGATGTCCATAATTGGCGTCTTAAATCACGTATTCAAGTCTGGTAATCCTTATCTTCAGTTTCTCTTGGTCCTATTTCCCACCGACGATCTCATAAGTTATATTCTTTTCTCATAAATTGAAATGTTCTTACATTTCTTTCTTGAAATATTTTGTAGCGGGTCATATATTCCTCCAACTCCTTAACGGATATTATTTGAGACATATTTTCTAAATGTACATAATCTTCTGCATCTCTTAAGAAGTTCCATAAACATTTTCCTTGAAGTTTCCTACGAACGTCTTCTACTAGTTCACTATATTTATTGCACTCAAAAATGACATGTTCAAGCGAATCTGAACAGTTACATTACTCACATAAATCTGAGTTATTCTTCCCCATTCTTTTTAAATATACATTGTATGGGCCATTTCCTGTAACAAAATGAAAAAAAATCCAATTTTAGCCTCTCTTTATATGTCTGGAAATAAATCATGTATTCTTCTTCCTACGTGTGCATTATCCCACTCTTCTTGCCATTCTTGTAGTAAATAATTTTTCACTTCGTTCTTAGTTCAAGATTTCAATAGGCCATAACATCATATTCTCTGAAATTTTACGGAGATGATATCGAATTGAGAGAAGATCATTTGGAGCAAGATGGAGTGACATCATGGAACTTGTAACCAATTTCTTTGATAATAGAATAATCTCAAAGGGTCTATAGCCCCCAGATCCCTTGACCTAACCTCACCGGATTTTTTCTTGGGGGAGGGGGTATCTAAAAGAGAGAGTGTACAAGAATAGGCCAGAGACAATTGATGTTCTCAAGGAATCCATTCGAACCGAAATATGTAACATTGGCGAGGCTACTTTCCTTAAAACTTTAGCGAATATGATGAGACGAGTGCAGACATGTATAGATGCTGGTGGAGGACACTCCCAACATTTTCTCTAATGTAATCTCCCAATTGTGTATTATATTCTCCTAAAGTTGCACGTGTTTCATATTATTGCTTCAAAAGTTATGGCTTATTGAAATGGTTCAGGCTTATATGGATGGCACTGTACTTACAGGTGTGTTGAAAAGCATACATAAAACAAACAAAAAAACTTTTCTTCACATATTACAAAGACCTTGTATGACAAAATCTCTCAGTGCTTCCTAACTATCGAAGAGTAGCGATTTCTCCCGAAAACATACGAAGCATGCTATTCAAATGGAAATTAAAAGTTTTTTCACACTAGTCGTGTGCAGGACGCACTATGAAAAGGTAGAGCAAGACTGAAAAATTCAATGCCACAGCTGGGATTTGAACCACGGATCTTCGGGTATCCGACCAGCCGCTCTAAACCATTGAGCTACTATGGCCAACGTGCCAACATGACGTTAAATTCTCCAACTGACTTGTGTTTTTCCCGGTAAACCACTAGGAGTTCTCATAAACACATGAGATAACTACCTTAATGGCGACTTACAACGTGTAAGTGACTTTAAGGCCCGGGCTTTATCGTTCGGACCACTATTAAGTACAGTTAATGGAAATTAATTAATTTCCATTAATTGACCTAAGAGTGTTTACTATACTTAAGTACTTACAGCATAGTAAGTCGCCATTAAGGTGCCCGCCTCGGTAGCGTAGATGGTAGCGTGCGTGCGTCACGTTCAAGAGGCCTCGAGTTCGAATCCCGGTCAGGGTGAGCTTTCTGGATAAGTCTTTTCTGGCGTTTTCCATTATCCTTAAAGACGAATGTAGGGTAGCTCTAAGCTCCATGGACCCTGGACACATTTGAGCATCATTTCAACTATCTCATTCACCATCCGATATGACTTAACGTTGGGTGGACGTAAAATTACAAAAAAAAAAAAAAAAAAAAAAAAAAAAAAAAAGTAGTTGCCTCATGTGTTTATGAGCACTCCTAGTGGTTTACTGGAAAAAACACGAGTCAGTTGGAGAATTTAATGTCATATTGGCACGTTGGCCATAGTAGCTCAATGGTTCAGAGCGGCTGGACGGAAACCAGAAGATCCGTCGTTCAAATCCCGGCTATGGCATTGAATTTTTCAGTCTGACTCTGCCCTTTCATGCCATTCAAAGTTTACTAATGTGTAAACACAGAAATATTCAGTAATGAATGAGCTCGCGGAACTGGTCACTCGGATCTAAACAGTTGTCCGACTGTCCCCGACACCGTGGATGTTGGCGAATATATCCTTACAGTATATCCAAAGCAAATAAAGTATTTTTTGGTATAAATTTCCTTTCTTTCTCCCCTCCTATCTTAAACTTTCGTTTTTTTCGCATCTCTTTTAAAAGCTTTGCTAATTTTGTAATTTGCTTTCGGTAAAAGAAAACTTAAAGGAGTTCTTCATTTGCGCTGAAATGCAGCTTTAAATAATTCTTGTTGCTAAATAAATGAACGACGTTCTTTTATTTGAAGAATGCGCTGTTTATGTAGCGATGTTCACGGCGGCAGCGTGCGTGCGTGTCTGGAAGCAAAAGCACTCTACTTGGCACTCACGGAAGCAAGGCTCTCTCTCTCACGTAATGCATTGCGGCGTGATATACCAATTTCATGCTACTTAATTCCTTGCGAGATTACCAAGTGGCTACTCAAATGAACTCTGCCGCCTTTTTTCCAGTCACTATTCCAGTAAATGTAATAACTTTGCACACTCCTCAGCGCTTTCCAAGGATTCTGGCGTGCTCCTTGTAATTCTCTTTGGTAGGACGTGACTTCACTGGAGAAACAAGGTTAGAATGCACTAGGTTTGATGACACAAATGTCTTGTTATATACTTTCTCTTACGCATCGTCATTTGCTATCATCTCTATCTTTCATCCTATCATTCTACCGATAATTCGATACTGAGGTTACATCGGAGATCCCATAACGAATATTTGGATCAGGACCAAACTTGCTCTAATAGGTACAAAGAAAATTGAGAAAATATTCAGGAAAACTCCTTGGCCAAACTATATTTACTTGGAAAAACTTCCATATTTTATATTTTCTTAAAATGTTCCTATAGATTCAAATTCAAGTCACCAAACTATATCTACAAACAACAAGTATATATCTTCAAATTGTTTCAGAATAGCTTATAGCGTTAAATTTATTCTTAACTCCTTTTTAAAACGCCTAAATATAACCTTTAATTTATATACCTCATGCCAAATAGTTTGAAAGGGCATGGCATTAACCTAAATATTTAATGTTTAACAAAAGAAACATATTTTTGAGACTTCTAAGTAAGTTACAGTTGCATTTTAGAACAAGAATCTTTGTAATCGCACGCATGCGTATCTATACAAATCTTCTTCAATTAAGTAGGAAGGTTTGTTCGTGCTAAGAAGCTACGGCAGTAGAAACAAAAGAAAAACGACCTAGGGACCAAAGGATCGCGAAGTTTTCAGGTATAAACATAGATACTACGGAAACTGCTAACGATACGACAAAATGCATCTCGAACAGACTGAGCATATTGTTATTTTGTGGGTCTGTGAAATTAAAATTCCAGGTTACAAACACTAAAAATTGCTATTTATTTCCGTGGAAACACAATTACATCAATATAACTTGCAAGGTCAACGATCACAAAGTCCACTTTTACAGGTGTTCACACACACGCCTCCAATTACCGACTGACTGTCAGTGGCGGGCTGCGGCTCCTTTTATAGCTACTCACTATTCCAGAAATTTATGGAATGTTCTCAAACAATAAAGACGGCGCTAGAGAAAGACGAACTCTCCAGAAATCCATTTCCTCCCCCCGTTTCGGCGAACCTTTATCTCCTCACTGACTGTCCGTCTCTTTGAACTCGTCGCCTGCGCCGCCTCGAATCACCAATGTGTGCGCGACATTATCTCCTGTACAGGTTTTCCATTACAGTTTTACTCGTTGCTGTCGTCATTTACGTCCTACAACGTTAAGTCATATCGGACGATGAATGAAATTATCTTCAAATGAGTACAGGGTACATAGAGCTTAGAGTTATCAGACATTCATCTTTCAGGATAAGAGAAAACCTCCAACGTTAAGTCATATCGGACGATGAATGAAATAATCTTCAAATGAATTCAGGGTACATAGAGGTTAGAGTTATCAGACATTCATGTTTAAGGATAAGGGTAAACCTCCAACGTTGTCATATCGGACGATGAATGAAGTGATGATCAAATGAGTACAAAGTACATAGAGATTAGAGTTAACAGACATTCATCTTTCAGGATAAGGGAAAACCTCCAACGTTGTCATATTGGACGATGAATGAAGTGATGATCAAATGAGTACAGAGTACATAGAGATTAGAGTTAACAGACATTCATGTTTAAGCATAAGGGAAAACCTCCAACGTTGTCATATCGGACGATGAATGAAGTGATGATCAAATGAGTACAGGGTACATAGAGATTAGAGTTAACAGACATTCATGTTTAAGAATAAGGGAAAACCTCCAACGTTGTCATATCGGACGATGAATGAAATTATCTTCAAATGAGTACAGGGTACATAGAGCTTAGAGTTAAGACATTTATCTTTCAGAATAAGGAAAACCTCCAACGTTAGGTCATATCGGACGATGGATGGAATGATGTTCAAATGAGTACAGGGTTCATAGAGGTTGGAGTTATCAGACATTCATCTTTCAGGACAAGTGAATACCTCCAACGTTAAGTCATATCGGACGTTGAATGAAATGATGTTCAAATGAGTACAGGGTCCATAGAGGTTAGAGTTATCAGACATTCATCCTTCAGGACAAGTGAATACCTCCAACGTTAAGTCATATCGGACGTTGAATGAAATGATGTTCAAATGAGTACAGGATACATAGAGGTTAGAGTTACCGGACATTTATCTTTCAGGATAAGGGAAAACCTCTAATGTTAAGTCATATCGACGATGAATGAAATGATATTCAAATGAGCCCAGCGGACGTAGAGCTTAGAGTTACCAGAGAATTTATCTTATAGAAAAAGGGAAAACGCCGAAAAAACTTTATCCAGTTAACTCCTTTGACCGAGATTAGAACTCTGGACGTCTTGAACATGAAGCAGACGCGCTACTACCTATGCTACAGAGGTCGGCACATATAGAGATATACAGTTGATTTTAGGAAATGAAAAATAGCAAATACGACTCTATGAAGTGGGAAATGTAGCTTCGTGGTATAGGAAATAGAAATGCAAATTTCAGTTCTGGCGTTGTTGACATTCTTAACCGTCTGATATTTTTATATTTTTGTTTTCTGTGGAGTTGGCAAACATGTATGTCGCTTTTCTCACGAATACGTGTTACATATGCCGAGATTATTGAAGCATTTTATGCCTAATAACGCCACAGCTGAAAACGAGGTCATATCTGTAATGAAACAAGCGGTATTTCTGTTTTTATAGTTCGCGCGTTTAGTGTTTGGAATTTGCAGCTATAGCAATAATTAGAAAAGGGCGACATTACTCCCATTTGTTTACACAAACAGTATCAGCGTTTGTCGAGCAATAATAACCACGGAACAGATTATTAGGCAAACGAATGTGCTTTATTATGTATATTAACTGGGTGAAGTATCGATATATCTCGAGTCTGTAATATCTCGAAGTCGCTGATATCGGAAGTTCACCGGAAACTCGCACTTTGAGAGCACGTGAATAAAAATGCTTCAGTTTTTTTAAAAGAAAAATACGAATTGGTATGCATATGTATTAACTGATTAATTAATCATGAAAAGTGGGTTAAAAGCCAAACTTAATTATAAATTTGAACATGTTTCAAGGATACCTTACAAGATTCCCAAGAAATTCCGAGTTTAGCTACAATATTTTCAATTTATGTTTTCTCAAAAAGTGACTATTAACGATTTTTAGTGATGATTTAACAAAAATTAAATACAAACCATAAATTATATTCGAATGGTCTCTGACTTTTGCTCATTCTCGATGAATTACGCATATTGTTCATTCGTAAGACGTAAGACAAAATTTTACTACAGAAAATACTTTAGATTAAAACCAAATTTGTGTCAAGGGCACATTTCCGAAATATTATGGGAGGTCGTTATTCATTTCTTTTTATCTCTCAGCGATGTAAAGAGAGCAGAATTTTGAATCATTTTCTTGTAAGTGCATAGGAAATACGGGAACACAGTACTCTTTAAGCGATAGTCAAATGTTTTAAATTTCATAGCTATACGAAATCCGTTTTGAGAAAAGTATGTGTATTGAAAAATTCTGACAAATAGCAAATGAATATCTCCGAAAGGGTGACATATAAATAGCCTTGGTTAATAACTAGTAAATATCTGACCAGTGGCGGAGCGTGCTTCATTTAAGAATTTCAAGGGAAAAACTCAAGCCAAAAATACTTTATTTGCTCCGGATAAATTTTCAAAGTTTTCTAACGAATCTCCGCGGTGATGAAGACAATTTGATAGCTGCTTAGTTTCGAGTGAGCTCAATATTTCTGTATTTACTCGTTCCTAATCCTGAATACCATAACTCGTAGGTTTAGGAAAGCCATCAAGACTCTTCGATAGCAAGTAATGGCAGATTTTCTCACGTGAGGTCTCTGTAGCGTGTGAAGAAAAGTTTATTTTTTGTTTTATCTGGTGCTATTAAATACAACTGTAAGTATATTTCAATAGCACTACCAATAGTATTTTACGTAAATTTGTATTTAGTGGTGACAGATAGGAAATTCTTATGACGTTTTAATTTATTAGCAAAAGTGTGTGAATTGTATACTTTCTCCATTTTGGGCTTACAGTTCACGAGGTGTGCGCCAGCTGAAGGGAAAATTGGAACGTCTGAGTGGAGAGGAGAAACTTGTAGTGTGACCAGTCTTATGAAGGGCTGCGTGTGACTGTACAATGTAAAGAGTTCACGAGGTGTGCGCCAGCTGAAGGAAAAATTGGAACGTCTGAGTGGAGAGGAGAAACTTGTAGTGTGACCAGTCTTATGAAGGGCTGCGTGTGACTGTACAATGTAAAGAGTTCACGAGGTGTGCGCCAGCTGAAGGAAAAATTGGAACGTCTGAGTGGAGAGGAGAAACTTGTAGTGTGACCAGTCTTATGAAGGGCTGCGTGTGACTGTACAATGTAAAGAGTTCACGAGGTGTGCGCCAGCTGAAGGAAAAATTGGAACGTCTGAATGGAAAGGGGAAACTTGTAGTGTGACCAGTCTTGCAATGCAAGAAGGGCTGCGTGTGACTGTATAGTATAAAGAGTGCTAAACAAGAGCCTTAGTTCTTTGAGTCATCACTCTCTTATTTTAATGAAAACTATTATTAGGAGCTTCCCTCGCTTTGAAAGTCACACCTTGCCACTGGACCTACGTGTGACTGTAGAATCGAAAGAGAACTGAAGAGTAGCCTTTGTTCTTTGAGTCATTATTCTTTCTTATTTTAATGCAAATTATTATTAGGAGCTTCCCTCGCTTTGAAAGTCACGCCTCGCCACTGGACCTACGTGTGACTGTAGAATAGAAAGAGTACTTAAGAGTAGCCTTAGTTCTTTGAGTCATTGTTCTCCGTTATTTTAATGAAAATTTTAGTTGTAGCTTCTCACACTTTGAAAGTCATACCTCGCTACTGGACCTACGTGTAACTGTAGAATAGAAAGATTACTGAAGAATAGCCTTAGTTCTTTGAGTCATTATTCTCTCGATTTTTAATGAAAATTATTACTAGGAGCTTCCCCCGCCTTGATAGTCACGCCGCGCTACTGGACCTACGTGTCACTGCACAATGGAAAGACTAATGAAGAGTAGCTTTAGTTGTTTGAGGCCTATTCTCTCTTATTTTAATGAGAATTATTATTTGTAGGTTCCCTCGCTTTGAAAGTCACGTCTCGCCACTGGGCCTAGGTGTGACTTTACAATAGAAAGAATACTAAAGAGTAGCCTTAGTTCTTTGAGTCATTATTCTTTCTTATTTTAATGAAAATTATTATTAGGAGCTTCCCTCGCTTTGAAAGTCACACCTCGCCACTGGACCTACGTGTGACTGTACAATAGAAGAGTACTGAAGAGTAGTCTTAGTTCTTTGAGTCATTATCCTCTCTTACTTTAATGAAAATTATTACTTGGGGCTGCTCACACTTCGAAAGTCACGCCTCACCACTGTATATGAGCGCCTCACCACTGTATATGAGTAGGCTCAGTTTAAAAAGGAGTACCATGTGACACCTAAATCATATACAGGTTTAGGAGTTGCCGTCAGTTGTTCGAAAAACAAGTGACAGGTTACTGCACCGTCAGTTGTTACAGAGGAATGAATATGAACCAATAAGCAGTTGGTATACTACGTGATTACGCAATATTTTGTCCGCAGCAGTGGAGGTGACTCATGGCCCAAACCGCAGCTGTGTGGTCACTTTGCCACAAACCGCGTGACTATGATTTTACAAACCTTCCATCGATCATTAACATCGTCCATCTCTGTCGAAAAAACCTCATAGCATACACCTGCTTCCACCTGTTGATAGTTTTTGCGTACCTAGAGCAGCTACAAAATTGGAATGAATGTGGGTTGAGCCTATACGGTTATCGTACTGTCTTGGCGTTCCTAGTTCCACGGCTAGCGGGGGACAGAAATGTAAGATTGTCTCACCGAATCCACCTAACAAGTGTCATACAGATGCTGATAGAGAAGTTCACTTAATATTTCAGCATGTGTTTGAGAACATATACAACGATTATCCCAAAATCTGAACCAAAAAACCTTCAACTGGAGAACAGTTCGCTTACGTAGCTATCGTTCATATGTACACGAAACAAAATGATTCAGATTAGATGCGTTCTATGAAAGAAAGTGTTTGCTACAGTGAAACAAAATAGTGACATTTCAACGATTTGTGAGTATAGCTTCTATTTTATTAATGCCATATTTGTATATGTACTTTAAACCACTTTTTGTTTCATTAAAATACCTAATAAATACGGAAGATATAAATGTGAATTTATGAAGCATTTTTACACCATCAGTCACCTGTACTAATGTGAATTGTGCGTAGAAATTTTAGTCTTGAAGACAGAATATTGCTTCTTCCAAGCAGAAATATGCAACCATCATTGGTTCTCCTATATTTGAACCCAAGAGATTTCAGAATATTATGCATAAGAGCTGCAGAGTCCGTATATTCTATCACCCCCCTCATTAAATTGGTTAGCGTTTTTGCATTTTGATATTCACCTTTGTCATATAAATCATAAATTGAAAGGGTAGAGCCAGACTGAAAAATTCAATGTCATAGCCGGGATTTGAACCACGGATCTTTTGGTCTCCGCCCAACCGTTCTAAACCATTGTGCTACTAAGGCCAACGTGCCAACATTACATTAAATTCTTCAACTGACTCGTGTTTTTAACGGTAAACCACTAGGAGTTCTCATAAACACATGAGACAACTACCTTAATGGCGACTTACTACATGTAAGTACTTTTAGGCCCGGGCTTTATAGTTAACCACTATTAGGTACAATTAATGGAAATTAATTGTTCTTTAACACTAGCCGTGTGTAGGACGCATTGTGGAAGTATGCCCGCCTCGGTAGCGTGTTGGTAGCATGTCTACCTCACGTTAAAGAGGTCCCGAGTTTGAATCTGGGTCAGGGTGAGTTACCTGGATAAGGCTTTGGCCGGGGTTTTCCCTTATCCTGAAAGACGAGTGTGGGGTAACTCTAAGCACTATGGACCCCGGCATCATTTCAACCATTCCATTCATCGTCCGACATGACTTAACGTTGTAGGACGTAAATTACACAAAAAAAAACTGTGGAAGTGTAGAGCCAGACTAAAATATTCAATTCCATAGGCGGGATTTGAACCACGGATCTTCTGGTCTCCGTCCAGGCGCTCTAACCATTTGAGCTACTATGGCCAACGTGCCAACATGACGTTAAATTCTTCAACTGACTCGTGTTTTTTCCCGGTGAACCTCTAGGAGTTCTCATAAACACATGAGACAACTACCTTAATGACGACTTACTATGCTGTAAGTACTTTAAGGCCCGGGCTATATAGTTCCGAACACTATTAGGTCAATTAATGGAAATTAATTCCTCTTTCGCTCTGGCCGTGTGTAGGACGCACTATGAAAGGGTAGAGCCAGACTGAAAAATTCAATGCCATATCTGGGATGTGAACCACATTCTACACACAGCCAGTATGAAAGAACAATTAATTTCCATTAATTGTCCCTAATAGTGGTCCAAACTATAAAGCCTGGGCCTTAAAGTACTTACAGCATAGTAAGTCGCCATTAAGGTAGTTGTCTTATGTGTTTATGAGAACTCCGAGTGGTTTACCGGGAAAAACACGAGTCAGTTGAAGAATTTAATGTCGTGTTGGCACGTTGGCCATAGAGGCTCAAATGGTTAGAGCGGCTGAACGGAAACCAAAAGATCCGTGGTTCAAATCCCGACTATGGCATTGAATTTTTCAGTATGGCTTTAAGCTTTCATAGTGTGTCCTACACACGGTTAGTGTGAAAGAACAATTCAATTCTAAATCATAAATGGTTCTACGTGAAACACACTTTTGAAAATTGTCTAAGATGGTAGCACGTTTTCAGCTGCTCGGTGATTCCCGGGAGATCTTAATATGGAAACTTCTCTTAATTTGCCTTCTTTAACAATGTTTGTCACAGAATGAGCACTCACGTGACAAGCTTGTAACATTAATTCTCGACCCTGAGTTAATTTTGTTAATTTGAAAATGACTTTAATTGGCATCTCTTTGAAAAAGGAATACACATTAACAAGAATATTTTGAGCCTGCTTACGTAAAATCTTATGAGTTTTTTTTCGCAGTTACTACTAGGCTTCCCAGCAAGCTTCCAGGATAAGGGAAAACTTCGAAAAAGAAACTTTATCCAGACCGATATTCGAACTTTGGACCTCTTTAACATTCGGTAGATACGCTACCATCTTCGCTACATCGGGCAGGGTTCTTGCTTTTTTCAGTTAGGTCTGATGTTCACCAATATGTCGCATACACATGGGGGAATGAGTTATTGGGCCCTGAATAATTTTTTGGAGGAACCTCGAATTTTTGGGTGTGACCCTATTCTGTGAGTCTTACCGGAATTTGCCTAGAAACTGGGCGTCAGGAATACAGCCCAGGACCACCGTTCACACACAGCCAGTGTGAAATAACAATTAATTTCCATTAATTGTACCTAATAGTGGTCCAAACTATATAGCCTGGGCCTTAAAGTACTTACAGCATAGTAAGTCGCCATTAAGATAGTTGTTTCATGTTTTTATGAGAACTCCTAGTGGTTTACCGGGAAAAACACGAGTCAGTTGGAGAATTTAATGTCATGTTGGCACATTGGCCATAGCAGCTCAATGGTTCAGAGCGGCTGGACGGGGACCAGAAGATCCGTGGTTCAAATCCCGGCTATGATATTGAATTTTTCAGTCTGACTCTACTCTTTCATAGTGCGTCCTACAAACGGCTAGTGTGAAAGAACAATTAATTTCCATTAATTGACCTAATAGTGGTTAACTATAAAGCCCGGACCTTAAAGTACTTACAGCATAGTAAGGCCATTAAGATAGTTGTCTCTTGTGTGTATGAGAACTCCTAAGTGATTTACCGGGAGAAACATGAGTCAGTTGGAGAATTTAATGTCATGTTGGCACATTGGCCATAGCAGCTCAATGGTTCAGAGTGGCTGGACGGGGACCAGAAGATCCGTGGTTCAAATCCCGGCTATGATATTGAATTTTTCAGTCTGACTCTACTCTTTCATAGTGCGTCCTACAAACGGCTAGTGTGAAAGAACAATTAATTTCCATTAATTGACCTAATAGTGATCCGAGCTATAAAGCCCGGACCTTAAAGTACTTACAGCATAGTAAGGCCATTAAGATAGTTGTCTCTTGTGTGTATGAGAACTCCGAGTGGTTTACCGGGAAAAGCACGGGTCAGTTGGAGAATTTAATGTCATGTTGGCACGTTGGCCATAGTGGCTCAAATGGTTAGAGCGGCTGGACGGACACCAGAAGATCCCTGATTCAAATCCCGGCTATGGCATTGAATTTTTCAGTCTGACTCTACTCTTTCATAGTGCGTCCTACAAACGGCTAGTGTGAAAGAACAATTAATTTCCATTAATTGTACCTAATAGTGGTCCGAACTATAAAGCCCGTGCCTTAAAGTACTTACAGTATAGTAAGTCGCTTTTTTTTTTTTTTCCAATTTACGACCTCCAACTTTAAGTCATATCGAACGATGAATTGGGTGAAATGATGCTCAAATGAGTCGGGGATCCATGGAGCTTAGAGTTACCCGATATTCTTCTATCAGGATAAGGGAAAACCCCGGAAAAAACGTTATCCAGGTAACTCATCCTGACCGAGATTCGAACTCGGGACCTCTTTAACGTGAGGCAAACATGCTACCATCTACGCTACCGGGGCGGGCAGTCGCCATTAAGGTAGTTGCCTCATGTGTTTATGAGAACTCCTAGTGATTTACCGGGAAAAACCCGAGTCAGTTGGAGAATTTAATGATATGTTGGCACTTTGGCCATAGTAGCTCAATGGTTTAGAGCGGCTTGACGGAGACCAGAAGATCCGTGGTTCAAATCCCGGCTATGGCATTGAATTTTTCAGTCAGGCTCTACCCTTTCATAGTGCGTCCTACATACAACTAGTGTGAAATTCCAAATTTCCAAATCATAAATTGCTCTACGTAAAACACACTTTTGAAAATTGTCTTAGTTGGTAGCACGTGTTTAGCTGCTCGGTGATTCCCCTGAGATCTAAATATGGAAACCTCCTAATTTGGTAAACTGTTTGCCTTCTATAACAATGTTCCTCACAGAATGAGCACTCACGTGACAGGCTTGTAACTAACTCTCGATTGTGAGCGAAATTTGTACTTTCGAAAATGTCTTTAATTGACAACTGTTTGAAAAAGAATATACATTAACAAGAATATTTCTAGCTTATATAAAATCTTATGAATTGTTTCGCAGTTACTATTAAGCGCACCTTTAGGCTTACAGTGTAAGGGAAAACCCCGAGAAAACAACGCTTATCCACAACAAGATTCAAACTCTGAACCTGTTTAACGTGAGGTAGACACGCTACCACGTGCGCTATATCGGGCTGGGTTCTTGCTTTTTCCAGTTAGGTCTGATGTTCACCAATACATGTCGCATACACATGGGGGAATGGGTTTGATTTGATTTGATTTGATTTATTGATTCACCCATTAAAACATGTACATGTTATAGGACACGTCAAATTAAAAACTAAGTACAATATTTATAATTAAGGTAGCTAACTAAATATTTACAAATTTAAAAATTCATCCACGCTGTAGAAGCTATTGGCTCTAAGGATGTTTAATAACAATTTCTTAAATTGATGTTGTGATTCAATCTTTTTTATAGGTTCAGGTAGCTTATTGTAAAGATGTAAGCCAGCATATGTGAAACTATTTTCATACATCTTTGTTTTGTGTGACTTCACAAATAAATTATTCTTTGTTCTAGTGTTGTGTATATGAATTTCAGAATTTGTTTTGAATAAAGTTAGGCTTGCTTTCATATGTACAAGAGTTTCATATATGTATATACTTGGCAGTGGTAAGATACCTAATTTACTGAAGTATGGCTTACAACTAGTTGTGCTTGAGACATCTGCTATGATTCTAATTATTTTCTTTTGGTATCTGAATACTTTTATACTGTCTTTAGAATTTCCCCAAAAATTATACCATATGCCAACAAACTGTGTATATATGAAAAGTACACTATTCTCCGAACTTTCAAGCTTGACATGCCTGTAATCGCCCTCATTAAGAAACACATTTTACTAAGCTTTTTCGTTAATGCCTCTATGTCAGTTTCCCAATTTAAATGTTCATCTAGTATTAGTCCCAGAAATTTGATAGTTTGTACGTAATGTATTTGGTCTTGTCCCAGCATTAATTTTGGATACAATTGACTTCCACTCATTTTATTATAGAAGCTTAGGGCTGCTGTTTTCTCCTTACTCAATATTAACATATTGGCACTAAACCATTTTTGAATATATTTTAGATTATTTTCAATATGTACATCTGCCCCTTCCTTATTCACCCCTTTGATAAAAATATTTGTATCATCTGCAAAAAGTGTAACATTTATATTGGTTCTGTTTTCTACATTATCTGCCAAATCATTAATGTACACTATAAATAAAAGAGGTCCAAGCACCGAACCTTGAGGGACCCCAGGGTTCAGGGTTATTGGGCCCTGAACAAGTTTTTGGAGGAACCTCGAATTTTTGGGTGTGACCTACTCTATGAGCCTTACCGGAATTCGCCTAAAAACTGGGCGTCAGAAAAATCGGCCACGGGAATAGACCCAGGAATTCAGGTAACAGAGAAAATGTCTGTGTGCGGCACTACCTAACGAAGAACCCTGGAGCCATTGCTCACCTTCAGGGAATCTGTATTTGAAACACGATACGGAACGCAAATCATCCATTTGTGCTAATGCACTGCGAGTTTCTGCCTTTGACGTTAACTAGGTCCTCGTATAAAGTAAAATATCCATTGTTAACTGTCGATATGTTAGCCAACTGTTTCAATTCCACGCAGTAATAACGATACATGCGGATCGAAAAGAAAATTGCATATAAATCCTTTCAGCTGAACTAGCCCGATAAAGCTATTTATTGCTTTCGCTGTCAGTAAAGCGTAACTGTGTTTGACAACGTAAACCCAGAGTTTCATGCGAAAGGAACTGTTCCATTAAAATCACTGCCAACTTTTGAAATACAACCGCAGGGTTCAGTGTACATCATCAACCAATATTTAATATATTTTATTATTACTTTATGACCTTTTTCGAACTAATTTTTTTCCTCGAAAGGTAAAATCACCCTTAAAGTGCAGCGCTCTAGTTGGGTTTGAACCATAGACCTTCCGCGTTCAGTGTTTTTGCTGCATTAACTCAGCTACCATTGTCTAGGTGCTGGCTACCACCCTAAGCTCGCGGCTTTGAAATGGATGCAGACCAATGGTTTATAAGTTTACATAGCTCTCATGCCAGTACATTTACTGATGTGTAAAATAACTCCCGAGGGACGAAATTCAGGCACACTGGCAGCACTAAAATTTAATCTGATTATATCCTGCTAGCCTAATGTGAAACAAACACGTCGTAGTAGTTTCACTGTTGGTACTCCTGGTTCCCGCATGTGAGAACCAGACAAGTTCAGACATGTTCAGTATCGCCTACCGCTGCAATGGAGGTAACATGTAGTTAAAGTTGATGTTAGAGGAAGATTTGGAGTTTCTATCAAATGTATTCACTTCTAATGACACTTGGATATATCATTTTGATTCTGAGAGCAAACAGCAAAGCCCAGTGTTGAAATTTCCTTCATCACCAACCCCCAGAAGAGCAAAACTGGTTGTTTCTGCTGGGAAAGTTATGGTCATCTCATTCTTTGATATTCATGGAATGGTTTATCAGCATGTTGTACCTGCACACACATCAGTAACTGAACAATACTACAGGGATGTCCTGAAAACATTGTAGGTCTATATCAGGTGCAAAAGGCCACATTTCCGTGAAGCAGGCTGGATGCTGCACCATGATAAGGCGCGGCCGCATATTGCCAGTATTGTTGCTGAATATCTTGTAAAAATCAACGTGAAGTACACCCTTCACCCTCCCTATAGACCGGATTTAGCTCCATGTGACTTTTTTCTATTCCTTTACTTGAAGAACGCCTTCGTGGGAGGCATTTTCCATCATCAGAAGCAGTGGTGAAGACTGCTGAGGCAGTGGCTTCCAGCATGTCTTTGAAGACTGGCAGAAACGCTGGTACAACTGCAACTCATTCATCGGAGACTATTTTGAGAACGACTATCAAACTTATGAGGATGAGTAAAGGTACGTTACCCTGGTATATTTTATTATTTTTTCTGACGTTTTTCCAACTGTTTTTTTTTTTTTTCCTCGAAAGGTAAAATCACCTTGAAAGTAGAGCACTGTAGTTGGGTTTGAACAATAGAGCTTCCGCTTTCAGTGCTTTTGCTGCATTAACTCACCTACCGTGGAAAAGTTACCCATATCGCAGCTGGGTAGCTCAGTTGCTTAGGTGCTATCTACCCAAGATCGCGGCTTCAAATGGGCGCAGACTAATGGTTTATAAGTTTTCATAACTCTCGAGGCAGTACATTTACTGGTATGTAAACTAACTCCCGAGGGACGAAACTCAGGCACACTGGCAGCACTGCTATCATCCTGAAGTTGAGACCAAACAAAATTCGAGGGCTGTTCAATAAAGAATGATCACACTCTTTTTTTTTTTTTTGACAACGTACTCATTATTTTGATTTTCCTTCTCAAAATAGTCTACCCTGGATAGGATGCACTTATCTCAGCGTTTCTGCCAGTCTTCAAGCACATGCTGGAAACCATTTTTGAGAGATCCTTCAAAATCGCCCCGCAGCCTTCACCACTACTTCTGATGATTTATAATGCCTCCCAAGAAGGCGATTCTTTAAGTTAGGGAATAGAAAAAGTCACATGAGGCTAAATCCGGACTATAGAGAGGGTAGCGGATGCACTTCACGTTGATTTTTACAAGATATTCAGCAACAACATTGGCAATATTATCGTGGTGCAGCATCCAGCCTGCTTCAGAGAAATGTGTTCTTTTGTGCCTGATATGGACTTGCAATGTTTTCAGGACATCCCTGTAGTATTGTCCAGTTACTGATGTGTGTGCAGGTACAACATTCTGATAAACTATTCAATGAATATCAAAGAATGAGATGACCATAACTTTCCCAGCAGAAGCAATAACTTTGCTTTTTGGGGAGTTGGTGTTGAACGAGATTTGCACACTGAGTTTTGGTGTTTGCTCTCAGGATCAAAATGGTGTAGCCAAGTTTCATCAGCAGTGATTACGTTTGAAAGAAACTTCGGATCTTCCTTTAACATCAACTTTAACTGCATGCAGACGTACATGCAAATGTCCTTTTGTTCGGGAATCAACAGTCTTGGAACCCATCACGCACAAACACGTCTCATGTGTAATGTTTCTGTCACCAACGTGTGGGTGGCAGCCAATGAAATGTTCAGTATTTCAGAAAGTGATCTTAGGTAATTCATCAATTCTCTCTTATAATGGCAGCAGCAGTGTTGACGTTTTCTTCCGTAAGAGCAGTAACTGGAGCACCGGATCCACCTTCCTTTGAAATTGATTTTCTCCCCTTTTTAAACTTTATAAACCACATTCGAGCTGTTCTGTAGGGAAGAACAGACTCTCCAAAGGCCTCCTGTTACATTTTATAGGCCTGAAATGAAGATTTGTTAAGACGAAAGCAGAATTTCAAAGTCGTATATTGTTCCTCGCGTGTTACATCCATTGCACCGGTAGGCAATACTGAACATGTCTGAACCTGCCTGGCTCTCACAGGCGGAAACCAAGAGTACCATCAATGAAACTACTACGACGTGTTTGTCGTTTTCTCCATTTTCGCGGTGTGACACCTATTGAAATTCATCGCCAGTTGAGTGAGGTATGTGATGATGGTACCGTGGATGTGGCTAATGTGCGTTCCTGGGTGCGACAGTTCAATGAAGGCAGAACATCGTGTGACAACAAACCAAGACAGCTACAGCCACGGCCTTGCCCCAGCCGGTCTGACAACATTATCCAACGAGTGGAGAACGTTGTTTTGGAGGATCGCCGATTGAGCGTTGCAACGTTCATCTGTTGACAGTCACCAAAGTTTCAGTAATTTTGGAAGCTCAGTTGTTATGTAACAGTCATTTGAGCGAGTTGATGTGAGTGTTTTTATGAAGATGGACAAAATCGAGTACCCAGCTCTCATTAAATATTTGTTTTTGAAAAGGTAATACGCCTACGCAGCTCCAAGATGAGTTGGATTCTTTGTATGGGGACTCTGAACCATCATTTACCACTGTGAAATGTCGGGCAGCTGAATTTAAACGTGGCAGTAAAACCTTGGGAGACGATGAAGGTTCGGGACGTCCAAAAACTGCAACTACCGACGAAAACATTGCCAAAGTTCACCAAATGTTGCTAGACGACCCCCAAATTAAAGTGAGAGAGATAGCAGAGGCTATGAACATGTCAAAAGAACGTGTTTGTCACATATTAAATAAACATTTAGACATGACGAAGCTGTCCGCGCGTTGTGTACCACGTTTGCTCACGTTAGACCAAAAACGTGTTCGAATGAACATTTCCAACGCTCTGTTGGCGCATTTAGACGCAATAAAGCCAAGTTTTGGCGCCAATTAATGATTGTAGATGAAACTGGGATACACCATTATCCACCCGAAATAAAAATACAGTTCAAAAGGTGGACTGCAAAGGGGGAACTGGCTCGAGAAAAGCCAAAAACTGTTCTTTTTTTTCGGCTGGGAATGTGATGGCGACTGTTGTTTTTTGGGATAGTCATGGAGTTATTTTAATCGATTTTCTTCAAAAAGGAAAAATTATTACAGGAGCATACTACGCATCATTACTTTACAAGCTTAAGGTAGAACTTATTGAAAAGCCGCCAGAATTGCAGAAAATGAAAATCCTGTTTCACCATGACAACGCACCGTCTGACACCTCAGCGGTTACAATGACGAAAGTCCCCGAATTACGGTTTAAACCGCTTGACTCAGCAGATATAGTCCCAAACGAGTTCTTTTTGTTACCTCATCTGAAAATTGCACTTGGAGGACAGAGATTTCCGTCAAATGAAGAGGCAATCACCTTCGTGAACAATTATTTTGTAGAGAAAAACGCCGAGTACTATTTGGACGGATTACAGAGATGGGAGCATCGCTGGTAGAAGTGTGTAGAGTTACAAGGAGACTATGTTGAAAAACGCCGAGTACTCTTTGGACGGGTTACAGAGATGAGAGCATCGCTGGGAGAAGTGTGTAGAGTTACAAGGAGACTATGTTGAGAAACGACGAGTACTATTTGGACGGGTTACAGAGATGGGAGCATCGCTGGGAGAAGTGTGTAGAGTTACAGGGAGACTATGTTGAAAAACGCCAAGTACTATTTGGACGGGTTACAGAGATGGGAGCATCGCTGGGAGAAGTGTGTAGAGTTACAGGGAGACTATGTTGAAAAACGCCAAGTACTATTTGGACGGGTTACAGAGATGGGAGCATCGCTGGGAGAAGTGTGTAGAGTTACAAGGAGACTATGTTGAGAAACGCCGAGTACTATTTGGAC
Organism: Mantis religiosa; assembly: GCA_030765055.1. Taxonomy (NCBI): domain Eukaryota; kingdom Metazoa; phylum Arthropoda; class Insecta; order Mantodea; family Mantidae; genus Mantis; species Mantis religiosa. The sequence goes on from CM060954.1 coordinate 148,654,531, forward strand.
GGGTTACAGAGATGGGAGCATCGCTGGGAGAAGTGTGTAGAGTTACAAGGAGACTATGTTGAAAAACGCCGAGTACTATTTGGACGGATTACAGTGATAGGAGCATCGCTGGGAGAAGTGTGTAGAGTTACAAGGAGACTATGCTAAAAAACGCCGAGTTCTATTTGGACGGGTTACAGAGATGAGAGCATCGCTGGGAGAATAGTGTAGAGTTACAAGGAGACTATGTTGAAAAACGCCGAGTTCTATTTGGACGGGTTACAGAGATGAGAGCATCGCTGGGAGAAGTGTGTAGAGTTACAAGGAGACTATGTTGAAAAACGCCGAGTACTATTTGGACGGGTTACAGAGATGGGAGCATCGCTGGGAGAAGTATGTAGAGTTACAAGGAGACTATGTTGAGAAACGCCGAGTACTATTTGGACGGGTTACAGAGATGGGAGCATCGCTGAGAGAAGTGTGTAGAGTTACAAGGAGACTATATTGAAAAACGCCGAGTACTATTTGGACGGGTTACAGAGATGGGAGCATCGCTGGGAGAAATGTGTAGAGTTACAAGGAGACCATGTTGAAAAACGCCGAGTACTATTTGCACGGGTTACAGAGATGGGAGCATCGCTGGGAGAAGTGTGTAGAGTTACAAGGAGACTATGTTGAAAAACGCCGAGTACTATTTGGACGGGTTACAGAGATGGGAGCATCGCTGGGAGAAGTGTGTAGAGTTACAAGGAGACTATGTTGAAAAACGCCGAGTACTATTTGGACGGGTTACAGAGATGGGAGCATCGCTGGGAGAAGTGTGTAGAGTTACAAGGAGACTATGTTGAAAAACGCCGAGTACTATTTTGACGGGTTACAGAGATGTGAGCATCGCTTAGAGAAGTGTGTAGAGTTACAAGGAGACTATGTTGAAAAACGCCGAGTACTATTTGGACGTGTTACAGAGATGGGAGCATCGCTGGGAGAAGTGTGTAGAGTTACAAGGAGACTATGTTGAATAACGCCGAGTACTATTTGGACGGGTTACAAAGATGGGAGCATCGCTGGGAGAAGTGTGTAGAGTTACAAGGAGACTATGTTGAAAAACGCCGAGTACTATTTGGACGGGTTACAGAGATGGGAGCATCGCTGGGAGAAATGTGTAGAGTTACAAGGAGACTATGTTGAAAAACGCCGAGTACTCTTTGGACGGGTTACAGAGATGAGAGCATCGCTGGGAGAAGTGTGTAGAGTTACAAGGAGACTATGTTGAGAAACGACGAGTACTATTTGGACGGGTTACAGAGATGGGAGCATCGCTGGGAGAAGTGTGTAGAGTTACAGGGAGACTATGTTGAAAAACGCCAAGTACTATTTGGACGGGTTACAGAGATGGGAGCATCGCTGGGAGAAGTGTGTAGAGTTACAGGGAGACTATGTTGAAAAACGCCAAGTACTATTTGGACGGGTTACAGAGATGGGAGCATCGCTGGGAGAAGTGTGTAGAGTTACAAGGAGACTATGTTGAGAAACGCCGAGTACTATTTGGACGGGTTACAGAGATGGGAGCATCGCTGGGAGAAGTGTGTAGAGTTACAAGGAGACTATGTTGAAAAACGCCGAGTACTATTTGGACGGATTACAGTGATAGGAGCATCGCTGGGAGAAGTGTGTAGAGTTACAAGGAGACTATGCTAAAAAACGCCGAGTTCTATTTGGACGGGTTACAGAGATGAGAGCATCGCTGGGAGAAGTGTGTCGAGTTACAAGGAGACTATGTTGAAAAACGCCGAGTTCTATTTGGACGGGTTACAGAGATGAGAGCATCGCTGGGAGAAGTGTGTAGAGTTACAAGGAGACTATGTTGAAAAACGCCGAGTACTATTTGGACGGGTTACAGAGATGGGAGCATCGCTGGGAGAAGTATGTAGAGTTACAAGGAGACTATGTTGAGAAACGCCGAGTACTATTTGGACGGGTTACAGAGATGGGAGCATCGCTGAGAGAAGTGTGTAGAGTTACAAGGAGACTATATTGAAAAACGCCGAGTACTATTTGGACGGGTTACAGAGATGGGAGCATCGCTGGGAGAAATGTGTAGAGTTACAAGGAGACCATGTTGAAAAACGCCGAGTACTATTTGCACGGGTTACAGAGATGGGAGCATCGCTGGGAGAAGTGTGTAGAGTTACAAGGAGACTATGTTGAAAAACGCCGAGTACTATTTGGACGGGTTACAGAGATGGGAGCATCGCTGGGAGAAGTGTGTAGAGTTACAAGGAGACTATGTTGAAAAACGCCGAGTACTATTTGGACGGGTTACAGAGATGGGAGCATCGCTGGGAGAAGTGTGTAGAGTTACAAGGAGACTATGTTGAAAAACGCCGAGTACTATTTTGACGGGTTACAGAGATGTGAGCATCGCTTAGAGAAGTGTGTAGAGTTACAAGGAGACTATGTTGAAAAACGCCGAGTACTATTTGGACGTGTTACAGAGATGGGAGCATCGCTGGGAGAAGTGTGTAGAGTTACAAGGAGACTATGTTGAATAACGCCGAGTACTATTTGGACGGGTTACAAAGATGGGAGCATCGCTGGGAGAAGTGTGTAGAGTTACAAGGAGACTATGTTGAAAAACGCCGAGTACTATTTGGACGGGTTACAGAGATGGGAGCATCGCTGGGAGAAATGTGTAGAGTTACAAGGAGACCATGTTGAAAAACGCCGAGTACTATTTGGACGGGTTACAGAGATGGGAGCATCGCTGGGAGAAGTGTGTAGAGTTACAAGGAGACTATGTTGAAAAACGCCGAGTACTATTTGGACGGGTTACAGAGATGGGAGCATCGCTGGGAGAAGTGTGTAGAGTTACAAGGAGACTATGTTGAAAAACGCCGAGTACTATTTGGACGGGTTATAGAGATGGTAGCATCGCTGAGAGAAGTGTGTAGAATTACAAGGAGACTATGTTGAAAAACGCCGAGTACTATTTGGACGGGTTACAGAGATGGGAGCATCGCTGGGTGAAGTGTGTAGAATTACAAGGAGACTATGTTGAAAAACGCCGAGTACTATTTGGACGGGTTATAGAGATGGGAGCATCGCTGGGAGAAGTGTGTAGAGTTACAAGGAGACTATGTTGAAAAACGCCGAGTACTATTTGGACGGGTTACAGAGATGGGAGCATCGCTGGCTGAAGTGTGTAGAATTACAAGGAGACTATGTTGAAAAACGCCGAGTACTATTTGGACGGGTTATAGAGATGGGAGCATCGCTGGGAGAAGTGTGTAGAGTTACAAGGAGACTATGTTGAAAAGCGCCGAGTACTATTTGGACGGGTTACAGAGATGGGAGCATCGCTGAGAGAAGTGTGTAGAATTACAAGGAGACTATGCTGAAAAATAAATTCTGAAAGAAGTGTCTTGTATCTTTATTAGATCGGGAGCTTTTCAGACCACATACATAAGTTCACCAAGACACAAAGGGGCTTTGACAATATATCATTGCAGTTATTGAATGGTTTGCCTAATTATCTCAAAAAACGAAGTTAAGCACTGTTTTAACATGTAGTCCCCTTTTATGAGGTCCAGGAGTTTTAATCTATTTTATGGATTTGAATGTGCTCGACAATAGATAAAATCTATAATGCTAAATGTTAGTGATAGATCACCCTGTATTTCAGTGTAAATAAAACAAAGTAAATGTAATTTCGAATCATTTTGTGGTTTGCTATTATTCGTAGATAATGGCATTCAACGTTTTCTGCAGTTGACGGATTTCAACGAGGTTTGTCTTCAGAATATAATAGGATTTTACTTTGTTGCCACAATAAACCAATGTTAGCTATGTAATGTTAAGTTGTGCTCCATCAGATGCAGTAGTTATAGTTTTTATGGAAGCAAATGTCAAAAACAAACAACGTTATCTAGTTGTCTGAGGCATTAATGCTGTATGCATCAAGCTATAGAACTCCGTAATAATTTCAACTAGCTATTACCGACGTAAAATACGTCGCTTTGTTGTAGAAAGTTTCTGGAAACTATTTTAAATAATGACACTTGTCGAACTATCTCTACTGTTGAACAAACACATGTTCTTGTAACTAAGAGTCAATTTGAGGATATAATGCCATTCTAATTGCGGAAAAGAAGAAAAAAGAGACAAGTGCAGGCATTTGTTATTTATTTGTGACCTTTTATCTTTATGCCAGCACAATAAGGCACACACGATTCTGTTCCCTAGGCAACCTGCAAGAAACGTGTTTGAGGACCTTCCCTCAAGGTTCGGCAATTAAACACTTGAATGCTACGAGCCGGTTTTTCACCATCTTCTTCACAATAGACGTGCTGACTAATGGAAACTGGGAGGGATACCTTTTACCATCCTCCTGATAACTTCCATGCATTTTAAACGATGCAGATAACAGCTGTTTTCTTTTCTTTTACTGATGTCATCTTCCAAGACACAAAAAATTGTACGTATATTTATGCATTTATATTTTATTGGCTTAAAAGATTCTAAAAAGAAATTTCAACACGTCGAAGACGAAATGTACCTCTATGACGTACGTTAAAGTTATCACATCTCCTATTTTTTGTCACAAAGTAATCACAAGAAAAATGAGAAACTAGTGTCACTTCTTAACGTGATCTCCCTTTATCCCTACACATTTTTCACAACGTAGACGCCGTGATTCCATGGCCGACTACGAATGCTTCTTTAGAGTGTGTTTTGACCACTGGAAAATCGCTGAGGCAATAGCAGCACGACTAGTGAATCTGAGACCACGGAGAGTGTCTTTTATCGTGGGAATCAGCCAAAAGTCGCTAGGAGTCAGGTCAGGTGTGTATGGAGCATGAGCAATCACTTCAAAGTTGCTGTCACGAAGAAACTGCTGCTTCGCGTTCGCCCGCAGTGCTGTTGCGTTGTATTATGAAAGAGCACACGTCCAACCTATTCCGATCGTTTTTCACGCAATGCTGGGAAGAGTTTATTGTTCAGAACATTTTGGTAGGATGCAGCTGTAATCGTAGTGCCCTTTGGAATGCAATAAGTAAGGATTACACCACTGCTGTTCCAGAAGATGGCTACCCTCATTTTGTCACAACTGGCGCACACCCGAAATGTTTTGTTGGCGGTGAGTCTATGTACTACCATCGAGCTGACTGGCGCTTCGTTTCAGGGTTGAAAAAGGGAATCCACAAGTCATCCATTGTCACAATCGATTGGAAGAAAGTTTCATTCATGCCGCCAACACGCGTCAACATCGCCTGCCAATTTGCCACGCGCGGAGCCTTGTGATCATCCGTCAGCATACGTGGCATCCAGCTGGAAGAAAATTTTTGCATTTTCAAATCTTTATGCAGGACTGTATAAACAGATCCCACGGAAATGCCAGTTTTGGAGGCGTTGTCTGCAACAGTCTTGGTTTGTTGTCACACGATGTTCTATCTTCATTGAACTGTCGCAACCAGGAACGCACATTAGACTCATCCATGGTACCATCACCACATGCCTCACTCAACTGGCGATGAATTTCAATACGTATCACATCACGAAAATGGAGAAAACGAATGATTACACGCTGTTCTTGCAATGAAAACGTCGCCATTCACAAAGAGTCCATGTGTATTTTAAAAACAAAGAAAAACGTTCCTATGTGGTGCCAGACCTGAATACAGATAAGTGTTGTAACTTGAACGCATCTCACAAAACACAATTACAATTAAGTTAATCAGTTTAAAGCTTCCTGATATACAATTTTTGTTTGTGATGCGTAAATATATAAGGATGATGTTTTGCGACGCGCGAACACATCTGAAAATTGGGTTCGGAGGTCAGATATTTTTGTTAGAAGAAGAGGCAATCACCTTCGACAACAATTATTTTGTAGAGAAAAACGCCGAGTACTATTTGGACGGGTTACAGAGATATCAAAATCGCTGGGAGAAGTGTGTAGAGTTACAAGGAGACTATGTTGAAAAATAAAAATAAAGATCTGAGAAAAAGTCTTGTATCTTTATAAGGTCGGAAAATTTTCAGACCACCTATGCAATTTATATGACGGACTCACAATTTCTCAATCAAAACACACAACAGTTACTGACCTAAATTTTAAAATTTCTACACCTTTATCAAATAGGAAATGATTATTCTTTATTCTCTCCACTCCCTATGACCATGCAGGCAGGACAGTATTTGAAGCCCCTGCTGAATCATGCAGTTTCTCTGTCGAGTATCGAGAGTAAGCAAACACGTTTTAAACCGTCACGAAAGCAACAGTGAAAGGAGCAGAAAAAGAACAGTGATTGTAAAAAAGGAGCTAAAGGCACCGAAGATAAAAGGCAGTGGTTGAAGTTTTTGTGTGCGCGCTTGCGTGCTACGTGGCCCCATGTTTAGTAACGCCTTTACACGATGAGACCGTGTCCAAAGTAAAGTACACATTGTGGAGCGAGAGAGGTGGTAAAGAAACCATAAATTGCTTTGGGAGAAGTGGTGATCCAGATCGTGACGGAGCGCCGTAAGTAGAACTGTCAAAGCATCGTAAAAAACAAGTGACAAAAACTGCACGCCAGAGAAACCAAAACATCGCCTTGCATAGAGGACAGGTGAGGAATTTTGAAAGAATATGCGCCCGTCTCTGTAGCGTGGCAGTAGCGTAGCTCCCTCACCTTCAAGAAGCACCGATTTAGAAACCCAGTTATGGTTTTCACTTAACCCAATGAGATGAATGCCTAGTAACTCTAAGCTCATGTACACTGTACTCATTTGCACATCATTTCATTCATCGTCCGATATGACATAAGGTTGGAGGTTTTCTCTTATCCTGAAAGATGAATGACTGGTAACTCTAAGCTCTATGGTCCCTGCACTCATTTGTACATCATTTCATTCATCGTTCGATATGACTTAACGTTGGAGGTTTCCTCTTATCCTGAAATATGAATGTCTGGTAACTCTAACCTCTATGTACCCTGTACTCATTTGAACATCATTTCATTCATCGTCCGATATGACTTAACGTTGGAGGTTTTCCCTTACACTTAAAGATGAATGTCTGGTAACTCTAAGCTCTATGGTCCCTGCACTCATTTGAACATCATTTCATTCATCGTCCGATATGACTTAACGTTGGAGGTTTTCCCTTACACTTAAAGATGAATGACTGGTAACTCTAAGCTCTATGGTCCCTGCACTCATTTGTACATCATTTCATTCATCGTTCGATATGACTTAACGTTGGAGGTTTTCCCTTCTTCTGAAAGATGAATGTCTGGTAACTCTAAGCTCTATGGTCCCTGCACTCATTTGTACATCATTTCATTCATCGTTCGATATGACTTAACGTTGGAGGTTTTCCCTTATACTGAAAGATGAATGTCACTCAACTCTAAGCTCTATGTATCCTGTATTCATTTGAACATCTTTTCTTTCAGCATCCGATATGACAACGTTGGAGGTTTTTCTTTATACTGAAAGATGAATGATTACTAAGCCGTATAAATCCTGGACTCATTTGAATAACTATTTAATTTAATTCATTGGTTGTCCGAAATGATCCAGCCGCTCTAATGCAGGCGTTACAGCTTTTTTTTTCTTTTAAATAAAAGAGAAATAAAAAAATGCAGACGACATGATTTACTCTGGAAAACGATAAAAAATTCTCTTTTGTTCATATGAATTTTCGTACTCAGTCAGTCATCTAATTAACGATAATTGTTTTCTTAAATTATATATTTCATATTTCTTTCTGATACAATGGTAAATGGACAACACAGTAGATTTAAAGATATTTTTTGAAAGTGCTTGGTAAAAAAGTAATGGTTTTGAGATTTGTTCTGTTTGCATCACTAAGAGAAAAGTTTAATTTACTTTCCTTCTGAAGGAAATTACAGCAGTTTTTAAGTGTCTGTAGGAATAGGGTCCAGAAAATTGAAGCGGGTACCTCATGGGTAGAAATTTTAGTGGAATACGAGGTTCCGCTAATTAAGTCCCGTGCCTTGTATAAAAATGGCACCACTGGGCCAGTTTAACAGATAGTATTATATACGAGGCTGTTCATAAAGAATTATCATAATTTTTTTACGGTCATAATTTTTCGCACTATAATTCAAACTTATAATATTATGTTAGCTTCATGCGAAACAAACACGCTGTAGTAACTTAATTGTTCCCGCCTGTGAAAACCAGGCAATTTTAGACATGTTCAGTATCGCCTACCGCTGCAGTGGAGGTAACACGCGAGGAACAATATGCGGCTTTGAAAATCTGCTTTTGTCTCAACAAATCTTCAGTTGAGGCCTATACAATGTTTTGGGGGCCTATATAGCGTCTCTTCTCCACTACAGCACAGCTCGACGGTGGTTTAAAATGTTTAAAGAGGGAAAACAATCAATTTCTAAAGAAGGTGGACCCGCTGCTCCAGTTACTGCTCTTACGGAAGAAAACATCAATATTACTGCTGCCATTGTGAGCAAGAATCGACGAATTATCTTAAGATTACTTTCTGAAATACTGAACATTTCATTGGGTGCAACCCACACGTTGGTGACAGAAACATTACACATGAGACGTGTTTGTCCGCGATGTGCTCCAAGACTGTTGATTCCCGAACAAAAGGACATTCGCATGCAGGTGTGCGTGCAGTTAAAGTTGATGTTAGAGGAAGATCCGGAGTTTGAAACGTAATCACTGCTGAGGAAACTTGGCTACATCATTTTGATCCCGAGAGCAAACAGCAAAGCTAAGTATGGAAATCTCCTTTATCACCAAACCCCACAGAAGTAAAAGTGGTTGCTTCTGCTGGGAAAGTTGTGGTCATCTCATTCTTTGCTGTTCAGGAATGGTTTATCAGAATGTTGTACCTGCACACACATAAGTAACTGGGCAATACTACAGGGATGTCCTGAAAACATTGCAAGCTCATATCGGGCGCAAAAGACCACATTTTCGTGAAACAGGCTGGATGCTGCACCACGATAATAGTCATACTGGAAACCATTTTTGAGAAATCCTTCAAAACCGGCTCCGCAGCCTTCACCACTGCTTCAGATGATGGATGATGCCTCCCACGAAGGCGTTTCTTCAAGTTAGGGAATAGAAAAAAGCCACTTGGAGCTAAATCCGGACTATAGGGACAACATTGGCAAAATGTGGCCGCGCATTATCGTGGTCCAGCATCCAGGCTGCTTCCCGGAAATTTGGCACCAAATGAAATGTTCAGTATTTCAGAAAGTAGTCTTAAGGTAATTCGTCGATACTCTCTCACAATGGCAGCAGCAGTGTTGATCTTTTCTTCTGTAGGAGCAGTAACTGGAGCACCGGGTTCACCTTCCTTCGAAATTGATTGTCTCCCCTCTTTAAACATTTTAAACCACCTCCGAGCTGTGCTGTAGGGAAGGACAGACTCTCCATAGGCCTCCTGTAACATTGTATAGACCTCAACTGAAGATTTGTTGAGACGAAAGCAGAATTTCAAAGTCGCATATTGTTCATCGCGTGTTACCTCTATTACAGCAGTAGGCGATTCTGAACATGCCTGAACTTGGCGGGTTCTCACAGACGGGAACCAGGAGTACCAACAATGAAACTACTACTGCGTGTTTGTTTCACATTAAACTAACAGTATTTAATAAGATTGAATTTTAGTGCGAAAAATTATGGCTGTAATAAAAATTATAATCATTGTTTATTGAACAGCCCTCTTATCAATAGTGACTACTACGTAAGCTTGCAGCAACGTTTTTGTGGTGAGTTGGAAAGAAAAATAACTCATTTGGCTAAAAAAAGACTCATTTCTTGACGACAATGCTCTGCCCCAACGTTCAGTCATTGCAATGGAAATAATGTGCGAATTAAGGTTCAAATTGCTTGAAAATTTACTATATTCGTCAGATCTATCTCCCAGTGACTGCCACCTGTTCAAAAACGTTAAAAAATGTCTTTTAGGAGGAAGATTTCACAGCAACTAGGAGGTCATTTTACAACTATTTTAGGACCAGGATAAATCGCACTACAGAGATGACTTAATTAAATTAGAACACCGATATGAGAAGTGTATTAGCCTTTCTGGGGATAATGATGGGAAATAAAGACAGAAATTGAAAATTATACACGTAGAACAAACGCGCCATTAACTTCACTTGCATGTAAAGACATATGAAGGCGCTTGGGCATGCGCAGTGAATCCCTATCCGAGCTCTATATTACAAGTTACTATTGTGTTGTGAACCCTTACGATTTAGTAGTATTTTTTATTTATGAGTTAATATAACGTTATTCAGACAAATTACTGTTCAGTAACTTAACTAAACTGTGTTCGTATTTCATTTCAGATGAAGGCTCCAGCTGCACACAGTACCAGAACCGGATTTTACCAAGGTGAGCGTAATAATTTTTTTGCTCCCAAGCTAATAGTCTGGGGATATTGACATTATCAATTACTGTAGCAGTAACGCTGCTGTCAATAAATTAGATGAGAGTACGTATTATAATAACAGCATTACATACGTATTCTAAAAATAGAGATAACATAACTTCTTCAGTGCATATTATGCAAAACGCGTGTGTTTTGTTTACTCTGCCGCGTAGCAACATAGCTTGTAGAGAAATGTCACTGGAAACGCAGTTTTGAGCTTCAGTAATTTCAAAAGAGGTTTTTGGGTGACAGTTTATCAGACAGTGAATGAGCCCAGGGTACATAGAGCTTAGAGTTACCAGACATTCATCTTTCAGGATAAGGGAAAACCTCCAACGTTGTCATATCGGACAATGAATGAAATGATGTCCAAATGAGTACAGGGTACATAGAGCTTAGAGTTACCAGAAAATCATCTTTAAGGATAAGGGAAAACCTCCAACGTTAAGTCATATCGGACAATGAATGAAATGATGTCCAAATGAGTACAGGGTACATAGAGCTTAGAGTTACCAGAAAATCATCTTTCAGGATAAGAGAAAGCCTCCAACGTTAAGTCATATCTGACGATGAATGAAATGATGTTCAAATGAGTACAGGGTACACAGAGCTTAGAGTTACCAGACAATCATCTTTCAGGATAAGAGAAAACCTCCAACGTTAAGTCATATCTGACGATGAATGAAATGATGTTCAAATGAGTACAGGGTACACAGAGCTTAGAGTTACCAGACAATCATCTTTCAGGATAAGGAAAACCCTTCAACGTTAAGTCATATCGGACAATGAATGAAATAATGTTCAAATGAGTACAGGGCACATAGAGCTTAGAGTTACCCGACATTCATCTTTCAGGATAAGGGAAAACCTTCCACGTTGTCATATCGGACGATGAACGAAATGATGTTCAAATAAGTACAGGGTACATAGAGCTTAGAGTTACCAGACAATCATCTTTCAGGATAAGGAAAACCCTTCAACGTTAAGTCATATCTGACGATGAATGAAATAATGTTCAAATGAGTACAGGGCACATAGAGCTTAGAGTTACCTGACATTCATCTTTTAGAATAAGAGAAAACCTCCAACGTTAAGTTATATCGGACGATGAATGAAATGATGTGCAAATGAGTACAGGGCACATAGAGCTTAGAGTTACCTGACATTCATCTTTTAGAATAAGAGAAAACCTCCAACGTTAAGTTATATCGGACGATGAATGAAATGATGTGCAAATAAGTACAGGGTACATAGAGCTTAAATTTAACAGACGTTGATCTTTCAGGACAAGGGAAAACCCCGGAAAAGTCCTTATCTAGGTAACTTAGCCTGGCCGAGATTCAAACTGCGTACCTCTTGAACGTGAGTCATACACACACTACCACCTGTGCTATAAATGCACTTCTTCTCTGGTAAACTTTAAGAAGAAGATAAAACTGACTAGGCAGATCTACATGACACAATTTAATAAAATATATTTTTGTGGAATTTACTATTTCCGATTCATTTATGATTATTGGTTTGAAAGTTGTTTATACTTATCAAATAGTGATTACTTTGATATTGAGTTATTAAAATATTCGCCTAGAAATCAGAACGTCCTGTAGCATAGGTGGTAACCTGTTTGCCCTTCATTCAAGAGTTCTCGAGTTCAAATCTCGATCAATGTGTGTTATCTGGATAAGGTTGCTTTCTTTGAGTGTTTTCCTTATCATGAAAGATAAATGTTTAAATAACTGTAAGCTCTATGGATCTCCGACTTATTTAAGCATCATTAATATATTTCATTCTTCATCCGATATGACAATGTTGATGTACGAAAACTAATAAGAAATCTTAAAAAAAAAAAAGTAAAATGAGATGACGACTTTCAAGGTAAATTTCCTCCCATACAAAATTGTATTTTCATAAACGTTTGTTTCTTTTTCTTCAAAAATTGTTCTCTAGCTCTTCATACCAAATTAAATTGATATTTTCTTGTTTCTGAATGCTTGAAGTTAAAACTTCTTGACTTATTAACATTTTTTTCTGGTTCCTGCAGTCACATAATGCAAAGAATCCTCCGAAAGCGTTCAAAGGTACGTTCAGAAATGTAGGAAGTTTAAGTATATATATTGACATATCATATCTACCCAAATAGGCAATTTTATAAACGATTTTCAATATATTTTTGGAGGGTGGTAAAAGGGAGGGCGTACAACCTCTGCCAGTCACATTTTTGTAATTACTAAGTTTTACATGGATGCTCTACATCAAAGGCGGCACAAAACAAAACACTCCATCAATTCCGTTTCCATAGCAACCCATAAGTTACAGCTTTTTCCTCGGAGTCGACCATGTTAAACTTTTGGTTCTTGTTATAAATTCAGTTTTCACGCTTGTTACAGGCAATCAACAAAGTTATGTATCGAATCTGAACCCCGCTTGATTGCTAATCCCCCCACCCCCATGCACCTTTCTGACGTTCCTACTTTTAGTGGCCACCCTTCGCCAAGATTGAAAAAAGGGGGTTTTCATTTTAATTAGGTTTCTGCCGGTTTATTTATGTTTTTTTGTGTGTTTCCTTTTATTATGATTGCACTCCGACCCTTTCCACATTGGGCAGGGAGGGGGGAAGAAAAAAAAATGATGCTCCTCAAATTAGGTTGAGGGAAGAAGGCGCAGTGATTAGCGCTATCTGTGGGTAAAAACCAATTCCTCACTCCACGGCCACTTGGATGCGGCCTGGGTTAGGTTATGTGCCTGCCTGCCTATCAATACACGTCCGGATCATTATAATGAAGATAACGGAATTAAAATTGTTCACGTTAATGGGAAAAGGAGAAATTAACGAGTCCAGGTATTTTGTATGTAAAACATTCCTCTAATAACACAGCAAGGAAAGCTCGAAGCAGTAAAAGTTACGTAGATGTGACAACAAGCAACAGGTTGACATGTTCCGCATTCCAAATATAATAACACTTCAGGAATGTAATAAATTACTGAAGTTGGACTTGAAAAATATCAAGCTTCAGGATAGAATGTTAATTAAAGGCATTTATTACATACCTACTCAAGTAAGAAAAGCAAGTTTTGTATTAACTCGAAAATTCCATACGAAGATTACAGAAGGAATTTTGTCTGTGAACAACAAAAAAAACCAAACATAGAAAAACAGCAACAAAAAATGTTTAATTTCTCAAAAACACTTCCAATATGTTTAAGACATTATGATAACAAAGGAAATATCCATCTTGAATTTTTTGGGAATGTCGTCAGATATCTTGTTCATTGTAAATTATCTCTTGCTGACAAGTGTTTAGGTGTAAAGCACGTAATTCATGTCAATTCATTCAATGCTTTATCTTTGTTTCAGAGCGTATGCTTTCTCATTCTTTTGTTTCTTGTTTTCCCTCAAAATAGCCTTTTGTTTATGTAACATCCTCCAACTCTAAGTCAGAATGAAGTTTGTCAAATTCACCAAGTTTTCATAGAGCGTAGAGTTACCATTCATCTTTCAGGATAAGAGAAAACCTCCAACGTTAAGTCATATCGGACGATGAATGGAATGATGTTCATATGAATACAGGGTACAGAGAGCTTAGGGTTACCATACATTCATCTTTCAGGATAAGAGCAAACCTCCAACGTTAAGTCATATCGGACGATGAATGAAACGATGTTCAAATGAGTACAGGGTACATAGAGCTTAGAGTTACCAGATACTCATCTTTCATAATAAGAGGAAGCCTCCAACGTTAAGTAATATTGCAGATGAGAGAGTACAGGCTACATAGAGCTTAAAGTTTTCACACACTCATTTTCAGGATAAGGGAAAACCTCCAACGTTAAGTCACATCGGACGATGAATGAAATTATGTTCAAATGAGTACAGCGTACATAGAGCCTAAGCACCGGACATTCATGTTTCAGGATATGGGAAAACCTCCAACGGTAAATCATATCGGACGATGAATGAAATGATGTTCAAATGAGTACAGCGTACATAGAGCCTAAGCACCGGACATTCATCTTTCAGGATATGGGAAAACCTCCAACGGTAAATCATATCGGACGATGAATGAAATGATGTTCAAATGAGTACTGGGTACATAGAGCTTAGAGTTACCAGACAATTATCTTTCAGTATCAGGGAAAACCCCGGAAAACGGCTTATCCAGATAATTTACGCTGACTCAGATTCCAACTCGGGACCTCTTTAGCGGTGGCAGAAACGTTACCACCTATTCTACAGAGGAGGAAAATATCTGTTTTGTTTCTTAACGAGTGCCGCCGGAACTTTATCCCATAGTTCCTTCACCTGCCGAAAAATCTGCTGTAATTTTAAAGTACACTTAAAAGCTACAGGTCTCTGCCGATTTGAAATCAAATGGTTATGATGAGTAGGCCAGTGCCTAACCAACCTTTCTTGCCTTGAAATGTCAATGTTGTCAGTTGAGACTAGTTCTTAAAGGATTTGACTATCAGTGAAGCCTACTGCACCCTGCAGTGCCACTATATCGACAAGGAAGGCGTATGTAATATCAAAAGCTAGTGAAAGAGCAAGTTTCTTTTAACATTAATTTGCTGAAGAATTAGCACTGAAAGACAAATGAACGAAGCGCTTTCAATTTTTTTAAATGTCATTTTATAGGTCATTTTCTCTTAGTGTTATTAAAATCCAGGCCGTTATACCGCTGTTCAGTTGTTTTCCGCTCAGTTGCCACACACTGGGGTTAAAGCTGGTTATGAACGCATCTTTGAATCTGCTACCACATTAAATGCAAACGAACACTCTCATAACATTTTCAGTTTTGGCAGTGGTGACCGCGGGGTTAATGTCATATAACGAGCGGTTACTTCATTGCAATGTGAACCGGGATTTGGCGAAATCTCTCTCATATCATATGATGCGTTTTGTTTAGAATTCTAGCACATTCCGCATTCGCTTTCATCCTGCTTGCAAAATATGAGCAGTTAACTAGGATGACCATAAACGGGCATTCTGCTTTATAAAATTGACTCCGTGTTGTGGTGTTTTTGGTGGCTGCGGATGCTGACAAAAGCATAATATCTGTTATTTATCTCTAAATTCTGCTGCTTTAGCTCCTCCAGTACCAATTTCTCCTTAGTTAAACATAATGTGAACTCAAGCCTTATAAAGAGGCCTCTGATAAGAAGTCCCTCTCTGCTCTATGGGGAACCTGTATGCGGAGCATAGCTTGAAGTACCCGAAAATGAGTTTAGAATACGTAGAAATGGCGGCTGATTGAGGGTCAGCACATTGTATGTCATACGTGTACCTCTCCTAGACGGACTTAACCACTTAATAACAGGTTATCTGGGGTTTTGTGGGGTGGCGGTTTTAGTTTAGGTGGATGAAAGAAGGGAGGTAGCCGTAGCCGGTTTCCGACTCGGGTGCAACGCCTGGTGTGAGAATATTTAGGAAGAGTTAAATATAGAATAGTTGCCAGTCTGATTCTCAGGTAGGTATAATTTTGAAGTTGTAATATCAATGGATGGATAGAGTCAATGTGAAAAATTCAATGCCATGGCCGGGATTTGAACCACGGATCTCCTGGTTTCCGTCCAGTCGCTCTTAACCTTTGAGCTACCATGGCCAACGTGCCTTCCTGACATTAAATTCTCCAGTTGACTCGAATATTTCCCCGGTAGACCACTAGGGGCTCTCGCATCCGAGATACACCATTTGTGGCGACTTACTTATTGTAAGTACTTAAGTCCCAGGCTTCATCATTCAACTCTTATTATTTTAGTTAATTGATGGAAATTAATCATTTCTCCACACTAGCCGTATATATGCTAAGATATTTGATGGATAGAGTCACGTTGGCCATGGTACCTCAAAGGTTAAGAGCGACTGGACGGAAACCAGGAGATCCGTGGTTCAAATCCCGGCCATGGCATTGAATTTTTCATGTTGACTCTATCTATCAAATATCTTAGCCTATATACGGCTAGTGTGAAGAAATGATTAATTTCCATCAATTAACTAAAATTTTAATATCAACTTTATTGTTACCGGTTGTGCCCGACGTTCTGTTGGTTGGTAGTTCCCAAGAGACCTAACCAGGGCGCTCAGATGTTGAGGCAAACTCGCGTAGAATTTTGCGGCCCGGCGTCTGACATCTTTCACATACTGGAGAGAAGAAGCTTCATGAAGGTATCTCACGGGAAAACACCGGTATACAGAATAGTTGCGGGCGCTGCGGACCTTTAGCACTCGTCGTACCTCTGACGTTACTAGAGTAACCTCGGGCCGAAATTTCGAGCTCCTCCCTCTGGGAGCTGTTCGGATTGGGTTGGTCTCGAGGGGGCAGTGTGTTCCCGCTACCCACGGGAAATTGGGTATCTCCGGTGAGGCTCCGGCCGCCCGGAGGGGGTAGAGGGTTGCCTCATAAGTTCCGGGTACTAGCCTGCAGAGCTAGTAGCTGCTGTGCTAGATCACCGGCGGCCCTACCAAGGTTATTTAGTAGCCGGTTCATTAAGAACCGGCGCGTAAGTGGCGTATCCACTTCCGTCCTGTCTGCCGTGTGCAGCGGGGGGGGGGGGGGGCAGTTTATAAAATAAGTACTGTCCTACGGTAAAAAACCCGAGAGTCCCGGGTTCTGGTCCTACGGATCCAGGATTAATGGGAGTAGATCCTCGCACTTATAGTCCTAAGACACCTTTTCTGTACACGTTGAAGCTGCAGCAGTTTGGATCCTGCGGCTATGCCCCAGATCTTGCACGCATAAAGCAATATAGGAATAATCAAATCCTGAAAAAGATGCAACTTTAGGGGTGTCGGCATCCCTGAGCGCATCATGGGATATAACGAAGCAGAAGCCTCGCAAACTCGATGTACTGACTCCTGGATGTGACCCCCGAAAGTTAGGTCCTTGTTCAGCTTTAAACCCAGATAGGTGAGAGAATTTTCCACTCTATCCTTCGATCAGAATAATTAAAAGAGGTTAGGTTGGAGGGAAAACGCGCTTGGTGAAAGTATGGCTTGGCTTTTCTCCGGGTTGATGAACAATCGCCAAAGCCTGCACCAATCTTGAATGAGGCTTAGGTGTCGCAGTACTGGGTTGAAGGCTCTGTGTGAGTGTCGATCTGTGTCATAGAGCAGCACGTCATCAGCATACTGAGCTAACTTGACGTGCGGCTGCGTAGAAACATCGGCTACATATACGCTGAAAAGCGTAGGGGATAAGACAGAACCTTCGGGGACTCCATTTCTAATGGGTTAGGTAGAAATATATACGAAATGCCCTATTTATATTTTGAGCAACCTGAAATACTGTAGATGCCATCTGACGTTTGAAAGACAATCTTGGAATATTGGTGACCATAATCTACTTCAGACATTGTGTCAATAGAGCGTCATTTGTTTCGTTTACATTAACTTGAAGATTGCGTCTCGACAAAAACATGTGAAACTCGTGAATCTGTTCGTGCTATGTTTTTCGACGTGGATTATCAAGACAAATGTACATCGATCAGCTACCTTCCCCATTTAGTGATGAAGCTCCATTCTTTGCCACTGTGAAATGCTCGTATAACGAGTGCCTGCCTGTTCGTTCAATGAAGTTCGTGTAGGTCGTCCAAAATCTGTTGTAGCAGAAAACATTGGTGTCGTGCAAAAACTTATAATGCAAGATGGTCATGCGACATATTTAGAGATTGAGGCAACCCAAGGTGTTAGTTCCAGCAGCATATATAAAATATTCATGATTATTTAGCCGTGAAAAGGGTTTGCTATTATTGTGTGTCGATTGGTATATAAAATGCTCAAGAAATACAATGGCGGTGCCTCAAAAGACATACGAGGGCTCTTCAATAAAGAATGATCATACTTTTTTTACGGTCATAATTTTTGGCACTACAATTCAATATTATTATATTCTGTTAGCTTAATGTGAAACAAGCACGCCGTACTCCTGGTTCCCACCTGTGAGAACCAGCCAAGTTCAGATATGTTACAGGAGGCCTATGGAGAGTCTGTTCTTCCCTGCAACACAGCTAGAAGTGTTTCAGAAGAAGGTGGACCCGTGCCCCAGTTACTGCACTTAGGGAAGAAAACATCAACACTGCTGCTGCCATTGTGAGAGGGGATCGACAAATTACCTTAAGATCACCTTCTGAAATACTGAAGATTTCATTAGATGCCACTAACACGTTGGTGACAGAAACATTACACATGAGACGTGCTTGTGCGCGATGGGTTCCAAGATGACCGCATACTGCCAATGTTGTTGCTGAATATCTTGCAAAAATCAACGTGAAGTGCATTCCTCACTCTCCCTATAGTCCGCATTTAGCCTCAGGTGACCTTTTTCCGTTCCCTAACTTGAAGAAAGGCCTTCGTGGGAGGCATTATCCATTATAAGCAGTGGTGAAGGCTGCGGAGGCAATTTTGAACAATCTCTCACAAAATGGATTCAAGCATGTCTTTGAAGACTGACAGAAACGCTGGGACAAGTGCATCGCATTCAGGAGAGACTATTTTGAGAAGCACCATCAAAATTATAAGGATGAGTAAAGGTATCTTGTCAAGCAAATAATGATCATTCTTTATTAAACAGCCCTGGTATATATGACCGTGACTAATGATGGATCTATGCGTCCGGAACGTAAACAAAAGTCGACTGTGTGGATGTTTCAAAATGAAGCAAGTCCAACAGAAGCTGTTTGCACCCGTAAACTGTCTATACCGAAAGGTACACGACCATTTGTTTCCATTTGTTTCCCGTAAGTCTTCAGATTAGTTCAAAGCAGCAGTCACCTCCACGTCATCAGTCTCACCTACACCGCCTTGAAATTCTAATTCCTCCGCATCACCACAGACTCCCCTTAGTACGAGAATGTTTTTTAAGTAAGTACCCTTTCGGAATTAAAAAAAGACTGCATAGATATCGCAATAATTTTATTTTTACATGAAAGCCTGTACTTTAATTTACTTTTCTACATAATTTCCGCGAATATTAAGTCACTTGTTATAACGTGGCACCAGTTTTTGAATACCCTCCTCATAAAATTCTGCCGCCTGACGCGTTAACCACTGTTTCACAACTGTTTTGACTTCGTTATCGTCTTGAAGACGCTGACCGCCCAGGTGTTTCTTCAAGTGCAGGAACAAATGGTAGTCGCTGGGCGCCAGATCAGGGCTGTATGGAGGATGATCTAGAGTTTCCCATTGAAAATATTTGATGAAATCTTTGCTCCGATTAGCCCCATGTGGACGCGCGTTGTCATGCTGCAAAACAATACCCTTACTCAAATTGCCACGTCTTTTGTTCTGGATTGCACGGCGCAGATTGTTGAATGTCTCACAATAAGGCGCTGCATTGATTGTCTCATTACGAGGCAGAAACTCCACTAGCAATACTCCTTTTCTGTCCCAAAAAACTGTGCGCATGATTTTCCGGGTAGAACTTGTTTGCTTAAACTTCACTTTTGTAGGTGATGATGAATGTCGCCATTCCATGGATTGTTGTTTCGACTCTGGTGTGACGTAGGCCACCTATGTTTCGTCACCTGTAACAATTTGGTCTATAAGATCTTCACCTTCATTGTGGTACCGCTCAAGGAAAGTCAATGCACTGCCTAAACGTTGGGTTTTCTGCAAATCCGTCAACATTTTCGGAACCCAACGTGAACACAATTTCTGTTACTTCCAGTTCTCGGTATTAATGCGAAACTAAACACTACGAGAATATTGAGGAAAACAGTCGCACAATGATGACATTGTAAAGCGTCTGTTTTATCTCAGCTTTTCGTCCACTTTCTGCACCAAATCTTCAGTAACGACCGAAGGACGCTCACTCCGTTCTTCATCATGCACATTTGTGCGGCCATCTTTAAATGCTCTCACCCATTTCCTTAACATTCCATCACTCATAATGTTTTGTCCGTAAACTTCACAGATCTCACGATGAATATCGATCGGTTTTACGCCTTTAGCACTAAGAAATCGTATAACAGCCCTTACTTCACAATCGGTGGGACTCACGATTGTCGGAGGCATCTTAAACACTCAGTAACCAACGTATACAATGAAGAATCAGATTGTAATGGCGTCAGTGCGTAGACAAGAGATGTAGGTAACCAGCGCGCATGCGCGGAACGCCGACCGTAGCGCTGCGGCGGCGGAATTGCAAAACGGTACTGACTTAAAAAACATGCCTCGTACATCTCTAATCTAGTTATCCGACGTGACCTACGTATCCCCACAATAACAGACTACATCCATACCCTTTTACGTACTTGGGAGGAATAGAACTGCTACCACACCCAGCATACAGCCCTGATCTTGTACCATCAGATTGTCATCTTCTTCGGTCCGTGGCCCATTTTCTACGTGGAGGAAGTTCTGACAACAGTGAAGCAGTGTGCCCGCCTCGGTAGCGTGGTGGTAGCGAGTCTGCCTCACGTTCAAGAGGTCCCGAGTTTGAATCTCGATCAGGGTGAGTTACCTGGATAAGGTTTTTCCGGGGTTTTCCCTTATCCTGAAAGACGAATGTCGGGTAACTCTAAGCTCTATGGGCCCTGGCTCATTTCAGCATCATTTCACCCACTCCATTCATCGTCCTATATGACTTAACGTTGGAGGACGTAAAATTACAAAAAAAAAAAGGTGAAGCAGTGCAAGTGGGTGGCACCAAATTCTTCGCATTAAAACCAGAGACTGGTACCATCCTGGGATAATAAACCTTACTGAACGATGACTCAAAGACCATAGAATCTAATAATATATACCTTGAAAATTAGTTACAGCTTGTCAGAACACACTTAAAATAATCGTTTTTCATGAAAAATCATTACTCTCACTTTGTGGGTTCGTAAGATTAAAAGTCCAATTTGAAGAAATTCAAAATGAGTTTTACTTCCATAGAAATACACTTTTGTCAACCCTTACAGTAGCAGAATTACGTCACATACACAATTACAATGTTCCAGTTCGTCTGCCGCACCCACAAACAAAGAGTTTACTTGCAGGCACACGATACTCAGTTCCGATTGCTCTCTCTCTCTCGCTGACGTGTCGCTATATATACCTCTTTTCGTATTTCTAGAATGAACAAGACGGCAATAGAATCTTCGAGTTGTCTATCTTTATCTCTTGCGGCAAGCACATTCATTTGTTCATTGCAGGCTGGCAGGCTGTTTGGAACAGCCCGAAGGGTGGTCAAGTTGTGTACCGGCTCTGGAAAGAGCTTTACCACGTAGTCGGGATGTGGATGTTGTAGGATGACGGGTGAAATTTAAGTGGGTGTGGAGAAGGGAGGTAGCTCGTTGCTCCTCGAAGAATTATGAACCGGGTGCTACAGTCTGCGTGCACCGCTGGTGGATTAGTTAATAAACTTGGAAGAAGATAGGTCTAATTTTGAGGTTTCCAGAATAAATATTGGGTAGCTTTAATTTATTTTAGGCAGGAATGAGGATCATGTGGTTACCGGTAATGACCACAAGACATGCCTGGTAACCGGCATCGCTTTGTGCGACGCTCACAAGCTACATAGTCCCCAAGGGATCTGACTAGGGCGCTCTGATGGTGAGGCAAACTCTCGAAAAATTTGGTGGCCCGGTGCCTAATTTCATCCTCCACATAGCGGAGGGATGAAGCTTCGTGAAGTAGTCTCACGGGGAACCTTGTGCATACAGAATAAATAATCCGAAGACCTTTATTCTGTGCACGTTGGAGCAGAACTAGGTGTGAGCCTGCGGCCATACCCCAGACTTCGCACGCATAGAGCATGATAGGGAGGACCAGAGCCATAAAGAGGCGCAACTTTAGGGAAACAGACATCGCAGACCGAAGCACAGGATATAGTGATGCCACGGCACCACACGACCGTTGCGCCTGCTCCCGGATGTGTTCCCGAAAAGGTAGGCACTTGTCCAGCTTGACTCCCAAGTATTTGATTGAATTCTCCCACCTAATACCTTGCCCGAAGTAGGTAAATTGGGGGAAATTGGCGGGAAAGCGGCGCTTGGTGAACAGTATCACTTGGCTTTTCTCCGTGTTAATGGACAATCGCCAAAGCGTGCACCAATCCTCGAGGAGGTTTAGATATCGTTGAATGGGGTTGAAGGTTCAGCGTGGGTGTCTGTTTGTTGAAAATAGCAGCACGTCGTCAGAATATTGCGCTATGTTGAGGTGCTGTTCAGTGAGAAGGTCAGCCACGTAGACGCTGTACAGCGTCGGGGATAACACAGAACCTTCGGGGACTCCACCGCGGATAGACCTTCGTGTAGATGTTTTTCCCGCCACTGTGACTGTGAAGAATCTATGTTTTAGAAAAGAATGTAGAAGATGTATGATGTGAGTGGGTAGCTCCAGTTGGATAAATTTGTATAGGAAAGCCACGTACCAGGTCGTAGAGAAGGCATTTTCCACGTCCAGAGAAACCGCCGAGGTGAATGCCTTGTCCTGGAAACCCAGGGCTGCAGCCTCCACCACGCGCAGCAACTGCTGTGACGTAGAATGCCCAGGACGAAAGCCAAACTGGTGAGGAGGGATGGTTTGAATGTCTCCCAGAAGGGGGACAAGCGAGCTAAGAAAAGTCTTTCGAAAACTTTCGAGAGAACAGAAAGGAGGCTGATGGAGCGGTAGTTGGCAGGATCAACCGGGTGTTTCCCTGGCTTCAAAATGCATATCACCAGAGCCTCCTTCCAGCTACGCGGAAAGTGACAAAGAGCGAGACACATAGTGAAGACTCTTGTGAGAAATAACACGGCCCTGAAGGGAAGGTTAGCAAGCTCTGTATCTCCGCGCTACACTATCTGTATTTTGTGTGCACAAGACGCGCTATCGCGATAACGGGTTCGCCACATTACTTATTTATAACCGAAAAATTCAATACCACAGGTTCTGACGTTACTAGAGCAACCTTGGACAGAACTGCCGAGCCCCTCCCGCAGGGGAGTCGTTCGGATTGGGTTGGACTCGAGGGGGCAGTGGTTCCCGATATCCGTGGGAGATCGGGTACGTCTTCGGATGAGGTTGAGGGAAGCCATATATTCCCGCGTATTAGCCTGCATAGCTAGTTTAAGGTGTGCTAGATCATCAGGCGCCCCTACCAAGGTTGTTCGATAGCCTTCCCCTTTTGGAGTTGTCGCTTTTGGCGTAACCACTTCCATCCGTCTGGTGTTTTCGGACCAGATGGGGGGCAGTCTCTAGGTCTTGCCCTACGGAAAGCCTCACGGAGGCATCGGGCGCCCTTCGGGAACAGGTGGGTAACTCCCTGGTACGAGAGGGAGGTCAGAACGACTGCCTGTGTAGACACTACTCGTAATACTAAGCTGAGATTTGAATCGAGGTTCTTCTGGGTACCGTTCAGTTGCTTTAAGTCAGCCAACATGATAAAATCTCGGTATAACACCGGATGTGCATACAAGTGCTCCATTTGTACTGCATTACTTTAGGATTTCACTGAGCTAATATCAGCACAGTGACAGCTTGCCTCGTAGCTTCCATAGAGGTATAAACCCGCTCGCACTACGCGTCATGGCAACCAGTTTATCATGTTTTGATTCAATTCCTCGAAGACACGCAGTTCAAGCTATCGTAATCCCCGGCTTCTCTGTTTGTAGCGGGGATTATTCTGATAGCTAATTGGCTCTTGATCGAAGCCCAAAATTGTTGCCTCATTGTTGTTCCAGTACGTACTCCCGCCGGTAGAGTGGCAGTACTAAACTCGGCTTATTATCTTGTTTGGGTATTCAGCGACACACATATACCTCTATATAATTTCGAGAAAAAAAATCAACAGATTTAGTGATGTATTCTTTTAACCTGCAAAACCACTGAACTGCTATGATCACATTTTTTTTTTGGCAATGCACCTTTACTCTTCCTCATAATTTTGATGGTCCTTCTCGAAATACTCTCCCCGGAATACGATGCATTTGTCCCAGCGTTCCTACCGGTCTTCAAAGACATGCTGGAAACCATTATTAAGAGATCCTTCAAAATCGTCTGCGCAGCCTTCACCACTGCTTCTGATTATGGATAATACCTCTCACGAAGGTGTTTCTTCAAGTCAGGGAATAGAAAAAAGTCACATGGGGCTAAATCTGGACTATACGGAGGGTGAGGGATGCACTTCACGTTGATTTTTGCAAGATATTCAGCAACAACGTTGGCAATATGCAGCCGTGCATTTTCGTGGTGCAGTATCCAGCCTGCTTCACGGAAATGTGATCTTTTTCGCCTGATAAGGACTTCCAATGTTTTTAGGATATCCCTGTAATATTCTCCAGTACTGATGTGCGTGCAGGTACAACATGCTGATAAAGCATTCCATGAAAATCAAAGAATGAGATAACCATAATTTTCCCAGCAAAAGCAACCACTTTTGTTTATTGAGGGTTGGTGATGAAGGAGATTTCCACACTGAGCTTTACTGTTTGCTCTCAGGATCAAAATGGTGTAGCCAAGTTTCATCAGCAGTGATTACGTTTGAAAGAAACTCCGGATCTTCCTCTAACATCAACTTTAACTGCATGTTACCTCCATTGCAGCGGTAGGCGATACTGGACATGTCTGAACTTGCCTGGTTCTCACAGACGTGAACCAGGAGTACCAACAATGAAACTACTACGGCGTGTTTGTTTCACATTATGCTAACAGAATATAATAAGATTGAATTTTAGTGCAAAAAATTTTGTCCGTAAAAAAATTATAATCATTCTTTATTGAACAGCCCTTGCATAAATCTCTCCTATATTCTTTATTTGTTACTTTTTACGTAACAAATAAAGTATGTTGGTGCTTAATCTCATCAAAATAAGCATAAACATTTGAAAACAAGAAGAATGCTTCTACTTCTTACCTCTTTTTTCATTGATGCTTCTTAACTATTCCATTAGCATACCTTCAATTGTTTGTGAAAAATGAATGCCCGAGCTTCCCCTGGCTTTGGCATCATAAACTTCCTAAGTCGGAGCATGGAAGCGAAGAGAATCGATTTGACTTAACAGTGCATTCATGCAGAACTGGAACATAATTGTGCGCGTACGCCAGTAGCCTAATGTATGTCCATCCTGCGTCATCGCAATGGACGTCGAAATAACCTGGCAAATAGGTACTATTTAACACGACATAAAAAACTGAAACCTCTTCATATCTCCTGAAACAAATGACACTGTAAATAATAAATTTAAGACATCCTGCCAATGAATGGCTACATGTTTGCACTGAACGGCTCTAGCTTACCAAGTAATGGTGGTATATTTATTCAGGATTGGTATAGTGAGATCTCCTCTGTGTCCTTTCTGTATACTTAAGATATAAATAGAAACTACATACTCCTCTGCCCAACCTTTAGTTATGTACCAACGTAACATCAAAATACTGCAGGGTACGAGGCCGATTGACTTCAATGCCAACTGCTTAAACATAAGATACCAACCAACTAACAATACCGAACTATCAAATACACGATATCCTACAGAAGATCTCTATGTATGTGTGCCTGTCTATATATCTGTGACACCAAAGTGGATTCGAATCTATCCCGGATCGACGGTTTTAAGTCTGCTTGAGAGAAATAGCCCCGTATGACATTAGATTTACAAGCATGCAAAATAACTCACTTAGGATGAAATTCTGGCACACCGGTGGGGCATGGTATGATCCTTCCATCATGGTTACAAGAAAAAATGTTTACTAGTGTAACTTTTGCATCAAAATTGGTTAAGCTCAGCTTCCTTCTAGAATACTACTCTAACATATTTTGTAACTATCCCCTACATGGAAAATTCTTCAGAATCTTTTATTTTCATTAAAAATGACCATAAAGTCTATGCTTAAATTATTGTGTTAAAGTACACAATTTATTTCAAGCTTTTATGTGCCGCTGACCATCTTTTTAACTTTTGGAACAACAAAGAGAAGGAATTTCAAAATCATCGCATAGCACCAGCTTTGAAACATTTGACTATCACTTAAAATCTACTGTGTTCCCATATTCCCTTCCATCTACAAGAAAATTAATAATAAGATAATGTTTATTTTGATTAACCTAGGTAGATAGACCAATAAATGCTTCCAAAATTGTTTCTAAAGACGTGGAGAAAGCTGTGAGTGTAGCAGTTTAATTTATATTTTCATTTGTGGAAGTGACCACTTGTCCACCTCTGTAGCGTAGATGGTAGCATATCTGCCTTACGTTCACGAAGTCCCGAATTTGAATCTTGGATAAGTTAAGTTATCCACATTCATTTTTACTAGGGATTTTCCTTAGCATGAAAGATTAATCTCTGATAATCCTAAGCTCTATGTACCCTGTACTCATTTGAACATAATTTCATTCATCGCCCGATATGACTTAACGTTGGAAGTTTTCCCTTATTCTGAAAGTTGAATGTCTGATAACTCTAAGCTCTATGTACCCTGTACTCATTTGAACATCATTTCATTCATCGTCCGATATGACTTAACCTTGGAGGTTTCCCTTTATCCTGAAAGACGAATGTCTGGTAACGCTAAGCTCTATGCACCCTGTACTCATTTGAAAATAATTTCATTCATCGTCCGATATGACTTAACGTTGGAGGTTTTCCCTTTTCCTGAAAGGTGAATGTCTGCTCTATGTACCCTGTACTCATTTGAAAACCATTTCATTGATTTTCCGACATGAGTTAACGTTGGAGGTTTTCCCTTATCCTGAAAGATGAATGTCTGGAAACTCTAAGCTCTATGTACCCTGAACTCTTTTAAACATCATTTCATTCATCGTCTGATATGACTTAACGTTTGAGGTTTTCCCTTATCCTGAAATATGAATGTTTTGTAACTCTAAGCTCTGTGTACCCTGTACTCATTAGAACAACATCATTCATCGTCCGATATGACTTAACGTTGAAGGTTTTCCCTTATCCTATAAGATGAATGTCTGGTAACTCTATGCTCTATGTACCCCGCACTCATTTGAACATCATTTCATTCATCGTTCGATATGACTTAACGTTGAAGGTTTTCCGTTATCCTAAAGCATGAATGTCTGGTAACTACGCTCTATGTACCCAGTACTCATTTGAACAACATTTCATACATTGTCCGATATGAGTTAGCGTTGGAGGTTTTCTCTTATCCTGAAAGATGAATGTCTGGAAACTCTAAGCTCTATGTACCCTGAACTCATTTAAACATCATTTTATTCATCGTCTGATATGACTTAACGTTGCAGGTTTTCCTTTATCCTGAAAGATGAATGTCTGGAATCTCTAAGCTCTATGTAGCCTGAACTCATTTAAACATAATTTTATTCATCGTCTGATATGACTTAACGTTGCAGGTTTTCCTTTATCCTGAAGGATGAATGTCTGGAAACTCTAAGCTCTATGTACCCTGAACTCTTTTATACATCATTTCATTCATCGTCTGATATGACAACGTTGGAGGTTTTCCCTTATCCTGATACATGAATGTTTTGTAACTCTAAGTTCTGTGTACCCTGTACTCATTAGAACATTATTTCATTCTTTGTCCAATCTGACTTTACGATGGTGGACTCAATTATTTTAAAAAAGAGCTATAAATTTTCCGAAATATTTACTCCAGTCGGTCTTAATTTCCAGATACTTATGCTCTTCCCAAAGGAGGACATTTTTATTATTTATGTTATTTGTTATTTAAATAATTTTGTATTTTGTCTGACCCTGTCACAGGAACAAAACCAAATTTTGATGCCATCTTATAGTGACCAACTCGTAATACCTCTTCGTAATTCTTTTAACATTCTGTTGTTCGACACTCCATGCATAAAAAGCGCTTCAATAATCAATTGGAGTTAAAAACAACCTGTCATCTAAGTCAGTCGTAATTGGATGCATGCCTACGTCAATATGCTGTAATCAAGACTGACAAAGCATTCCATAATTAACAAAAGTAAATTGAGATACCTGAGGGCAATGTTTTACAAGAACTATAGAAACTCTGACATTCTGTTGGGGTAACTCTTTTTTAAACACTGGGGAAGTTTTGACGAAATGTACTTGAAAACACAGCGTGAACGAAAGGGGAATTTCCCCCTGTAGCGATGGGAAATTTTGTTCCCCGGATTTATGTATGCTAGAACACCTCGGTGACTTCCCCTACTCAGAATGCTTGATTCGTGGCCTACCTGAATGTTTTATCATTTGTAATGGAAAAGCAGATTTAATTTGAAGGCTCGTTAACAGATGAATGACGAGTCGATTCGAAAATATTTATAGCAATGCCACATACCGTCGCGTACTTGTTATTCTTTAATTACATTTTACATACATTTAAATGCTATACTCGGAAGCGGTATTTGAATATGGGACAGAATTCATAAAAACAAACAATTTGAAATGCTACAGTTTGGTATGTAATTCGCTCTAATATTAATATAAAAATCAGTGTATATGTATGTTCTTTATAACTTTTTACGGATTCCAGCAATTTTAATCAAATTTGCCTTACATAACCTTTAATACAAAGCAAAAGTTACTGCCTAACCATTCCATTTCAGAGAATTGTTTAATTATCTGTCATTGTTTCTTTGAGCAAGGAAGAGAGCCAAAAGCTAACCTGGCCTGTAGTTAACCAGAGCCCAATTTGACGGTTTTCAGTGTTCCTTATGGGCCTTCATAGCTACCGCAGCGTTCCAGGGGCAATGAGCCCCAAATACACATCAGAACTTGAAAGCAAAATGGTAGAATATGCTTTGCATTTCAATTATTTTGACGTTAATGTTACTAGTGAGGGAAAATTGGCCCGAGAGGTCAACCATGCAGTTGTAAAAGCAACAAAAATATCTGGATGTGTTATCGAATTAATATGGAGAAATAAATACATGAGAATAGAAACAAAAATCAAAATTTATAATGCAGTTTTTTGAACAGTATTGAGGTGACCTTGGAAACTACCGCAGAGACCACAAGAATACTACGAATGATGGAAACAAATGAAATGAAAGAGCTAAAGAGAACAACTGGGAAGTCAGTGTATGGCAGAGTAAGTAATAATATTAGGGAGTTGTGAAAGATGAAAAGAAGATATCACTGTAATGCACATGTATTCAGCGTATCTGACAAACGAATGGTAAAAGTAGTGACAGATGGAAATCCGGAACAAAGAAGAAGTCAAACAGTCGAGAAAAACTTTGGAAATAGGGTTTGATTCAATCATAGAACAAGTGATACGCCTAACTTAAGAGCAGAAGAACAATTGTTAAAATTTATGTAATGCTAACAAAAGCTCGCCCATATATTTATTAATGACTGCCAGAATAAGAACTTATTAATTTTCACTTGCTTAAAAAATAACCAAGGAGCAGTACATTCATATAATATTCTATCTGACGAATGAGTGCGAGTTGCTATGGGAGGTCGCTGGTTTAGAGAGATCAGAGAAGACGGGAATATAGTACAGTACAGTCTGACCATCAAAACATCATCAGCCTACCTCGGTAGCTTGGTGGTAGCGTGTCTGCCTCACGTTCAAGAGGTCCCGAGTTCGAATCTCGGTCAGAGTGAGTTACCTGGATACGGTTTTTCCGGGGTTTTCCCTTATCCTGATAGACGAATGTCGGGTAACTCTAAGCTCCATGGACTCCGGACTCATTTGAGCATCATTTCACCCATTTCATTCACTGTCCGATATGACTTAACGTCAAAAAAAAAAAAAAAAAAAAAAAAACAGAACGTCGTACGTAACACGACGAAATCTGACGAATGAGTACAGTTGTTATGGGAGGTGTTGGTTTAGAGAGATCAGAGAAGACGGGAATATAGTACAGTACAGTCTGACCATCAAAACATCAGAACATCGTACGTAACACGCCGTATTACCTGTCTGAGGAATGAGTACAGTTATTATGGAAGGTTGCTGGTTTAGAGAGATCAGAGAAGACGGGAATATAGTACAGTACAGCCAGACCATCAAAACATCAGAATATTGTCACCCTATTAGCGTAAGATACGACCGGGGACAGCTGGAAGGGTCCGAGGCAGCCAAGCCACGCCCCCCGCCCATTAATCTGTCACTAACTGAGGGGTGATTTAGGGAAATGTCACTTGTCCCTCGACGTTTCTCTCTCCTTCTCCTGTCCTCTGGAACGTTCTGGTGATTCGAAGAGAACCAGAGATTTCTAGAATAACAGGATATTCCTATAAAAAGGGCTTCAATTAGGAGTCAGTCAGTCAGTCAGTTCTTGGTGTAAGAATGCAGTGCTAGTGTACGACGAGAAGACTGTGTGAGAGCATGGGAAGATTGTACGTAATTACGAGTGCAAGTGAAATTGTAACGGACGAACTGGTGAATCGTAATTGTGTGCATTACGTAATTCTGTGTAATTGGCAAGAGTTTAACTGTAAGTCGGTGGAAATAAAGAACATTTTTGAGTGGTGTGATTGGACTTTTCATTTCACGAACCCACAAAGTCACAATTGGTGTCAGGAGTGCGACATAACACAATGTAGGCAGCATTAGAAAAGATTTTAGCGGAACTGAAAGAAATGAAGACGGCAAATGAAAACCTCGCTGCAAAAACAGAAGCGGCAAATAACACCCTGGCCGCGAAGCTGGAGACTACAAATGACAACCTGGCCGCGGAACTGAAACGAATGAAGACGGCCAACGACAACATCACCGGCAAGATGGAAGAAATGAAGGCCGAATTAACAACAAAAACAGAAGCGGCAAATAACAACCTGGCCGCAAAGCTGGAAGAAATGAAGACGGCTAACGATATCCTCACGGAGAAGATGGAAGAAATGAAGGTTGCGAACGAGGCCCTCGCCGCGAAATTTGAGGAACAGTTGGTCGGCGTGAGGGAGGACGTCACGGGACTCGGCAAGCGGATCGGCCAGGTGGACGAACGCGTCGGAGATCTCGCGAGCCGCGTTAATGAGCTGGAAGGAAAGGCCGACAACAGCGCCAAGTCCCTGAGCGCCATGGTGGAGGACGTCGTCGGCAGGAGGTTGAAGGATTTGAAGGCCGACGCACCGGGACGCGACATAACATCGCCGCGCGTCAAACCTCCCAAGTATGACGGCGCGTCAACGTTTGAGGTCTTCCGCCGCCAGTTCGACACAGTGGCCAGGCACAACGGATGGTCACTGGAGGAGGAGGCCACACAGTTAATAGCCAGCCTCCAGGGAAGAGCCGCGGAAGTCCTAAACGCGGTGCAGACGACGGCGGCGCCCAAGGACATCTGGGAAGCCCTGGAGAATCGCTTCGGGAACCACCGCTTAGCCGCAGCATACCACAGCCAGCTAAAGGCAAGGTCACAGCAGCCGGGGGAGACGCTGTAGGAGTTCGCCATGGCGATAGAGCAGCTGGCTAGCAAGGCCTTGGTTGACCTGTCACTGGAGTTCGTATCCCGGGAGGCCGCCTACAATTTTGTCGACGGGGTACGGGACACGGAGATTCGTCAGCGCCTAATGCTCGGGGAATATAAAACCATCCACGAGGCGCTGGCAGCGGCATTAAGGATGCAGGCGGCCAAAATAGCATCCTTCCCGACGTCGAGAACGAGGAGTGTCCGCTACGCCGGAGACAGAAGACCAGCTGAGGGACGCCGGCAAACACCTAGTGGCCTGTGTTGGGTATGGACAGCCCGGACACCTGCAGAGAGACTGCCCACACCAGGAAGAGCAGCCGGAAAACGAATAAGGGCCGTCGTGGAGAGGGGCACGTCGGCGCCATCACCACCATCCCCTCGAGTGACACTGCGCGCCGTCAGCCGGCGTATGGATGACAGCCTCATTGCGGACGGTTGGGTAAGAGGGAAGCCGTGCCGCGTGCTGGTGGACACCGGGGTGGCCGTGACCATCATCAGACCTGACGTGGCGAAGGGTTTGCCGACAAGGAAGCCAAGCCGACCATACCAGCTTGTCACGGCATCGGGCGACACCTTGCCTGTGGAGAAGGAGGCCCTGCTGGAGCTGAACTTGGGACGGAGTGCCGTGCGTCTGTGGGTGTTGGTTGCGAAGGTGGCTGAGGAGGTGATTCTGGGACTGGATGCCCTCAGGAGCCATGAGGCGACGGTCGACG
This sequence comes from Mantis religiosa, assembly GCA_030765055.1. Lineage (NCBI taxonomy): Eukaryota > Metazoa > Arthropoda > Insecta > Mantodea > Mantidae > Mantis > Mantis religiosa. Next base: position 148,686,939 of record CM060954.1, read on the forward strand.
TCGGCAAGAAGGTCCTGCGGCTTAACGGAGAAGAGGTTATACTCCGTCAACCCGAAGAGCGCCTTGGAATTTGCAGGGTCGTCTTGGACGAAGACGTGGTGGTCCCCGCGAGGAGCGAGGTGGTGGTGACGGCGCGACTGGAGGGCCAGAGAACCAGGAACATGATGCTGGACCAGAAGACGCCTGTAAACGGACTGTGTGTAGCCAGGGCATTGCTGCCGTGCCGAGAGGAGGTGCCCGTGAGACTTCTAAATCCTACAGACGCCGATCACGACGTCCAGGGCGGGACGGAGTTGGGAATGTGCGAGCCCGTGGTGAGCGTAACAGCTATCGACGAGACCCAGGTGCCGGCGCTGAAGCAACACCTGGGGCCCCGGCTAGAAGGCTTGGTGGAGAGGGCGGCCGACCACCTGACCACAGAACAGCTGGAGAAGGTTCGACAACTGCTAAGGCGGTATCAGCGCGTCTTCAGCCAAGGAGATAAATAAATAAATAAATAAATAAAATCTGAAAATCTAATCCCGGTACCTAATTTCTTATACCGGGACATGATTTCCAAATTCTAATTTATTAACTACCACATAAATACAAAAATACAATTTAAACAATCATTTTTCAGATAATAAAATAAAAAAAAAATTAAAAGAAAAAAAAGAAAAAATTTTAAACAAATACAAAATATTTGTATTTGTATTTGTTTAGCCAAGGAGATAGTGACAACGGCCGCACGGACAAAGTGCTTCACCGCATTGACACCGGGGACGCTCGGCCTATTCGGCAACCACATAGACGCGTTCCGCTGGCGAAGCAAGGGGCGGTACGAGACATGCTGGAGGACATGAGATCCAGGGGAGTGATTGAAGAGTCTGACAGCCCTTGGTGTTCCCCTGTAGTCTTGGTGACGAAGAAGAACGGCGAGCTGCGCTTCTGCGTAGACTACAGAAAGCTGAACGCTGTCACCCGAAAGGACTGTTTTCCCTTACCCCGGATTGACGACACCCTGGACACGCTAGCTGGTGCACAGTGGTTCTCGACCCTGGACCTGAAGTCGGACTACTGGCAGGTAGCTCTAGACCCGAGAGACAAGGAGAAAACCGCATTCTCGACGGGCTAAGGGCTCTGGCAGTTCACGGTTATGCCCTTTGGCCTCTGCAACGCACCAGCTACCTTCCAACGCCTCATGGAGTCAGTGATGAGAGGGCTGACTTACGATGCCTGGCTGCTATACCTGGACGACATCATCATCGTCGGGAAGACTTTTGAAGATCACCTCGAGAATCTGAGTAAGGTGCTACAGAGACTGCAGGCGACCAACTTGAAGCTGAACGCGAAGAAGTGCCAGCTCTTCCGCAAGGAAGTTAACTACTTGGGCCACATAGTCTCAGCAACCGGAGTGGCCACAGACCCGGAGAAGACAAAGGCTGTGAGAGATTGGCCTCGCCCAGAGGATAGGAAAGAGTTGCGCAGCTTCCTGGGGCTGTGCAGTTATTACCGCCGCTTCATAAAGGGGTTCTCCAACATCGCAAAACCACTCACCCGCCTGACAGAGGAACACCGGCCTTATGTATGGACAGAGGACGAAGAAAACGCTTTCCAGCACCTAAAGGAGACCCTGTGCAGTGCTCCAATTTTGGGTTTCCCACAACCGGGTGGCGCCTTCATTGTGGACACCATTGCATTGGAGGTGTCCTATCGCAGATCCAGGACGGCCATGAGCGGGTGATAGCCTATTACAGCAAGACGCTATCCAAGGCAGAGAAGAATTACTGCGTCACCCGACGAGAATTATTGGCGGTAGTAAAGACCTTGGAGCACTTCCACAAGTACCTGTACGGTCAGCCATTCCACCTGAGGACTGACCATTCCGCCCTAACCTGGCTATTGAGCTTTAAGAACCTGGAAGGCCAGACAGCACGTTGTGTCCAGAGGCTGCAGGAGTACGACTTCACCTCGGAACATCGTAGAGGGAAGAGCCACGGTAACGCAGACGCCATGTCCCGAAGACCCTGTCCAGAAGAGTGCGGCCAGTGCACAAGAGTGGAAGAGAAGGAGCGTGCCGCAGCAGTCCGAGTAGTTGTGGCAGTGCCTGCGGACGGTTGGGATAGCGCAGGCCTGAGGAGGGAGCAGCTGGCGGACGCAGACTTGGGGCCACTCTTGAGGGAAGTGGAGGCAGGGACAAGACCAACCTGGGAGGATATCGCACCAAGGAGCGCCACCTACAAGTCGTACTGGGCCCAATGGGACTCGTTGAAGATCAGAGAGGGCGTGCTGTTCCGGGTATGGGAATCACCCGATGGGAAGACGCAGAGAGAACAGTTGGTACTTCCCCGGATTAAGGTCCCGGAAGTCTTGGAGGAAGTGCACGCCGGGACATCGGGAGGACACCTGGGAGCGAACCGAACAATTGACAAACTACGGCAGCGCTGCTACTGGCTGAGGCTCCGAGCAGATGCTGAGAGATGGTGCCGTCAGTGTCACGTGTGCGCGGCGAGTCGTGGCCCCCAGACGAGGAGCCGGGGTCGCATGCAGCAGTACAACGTCGGAGCGCCATTCGAACGGATCGCCGTTGACATTGCTGGACCGTTCCCAGTTTCCGACCGAGGCAACAAGTACCTAATGGTGGTCGTGGACTACTTCACCAAATGGCCGGAGGTGTATGCCATCCCAAACCAAGAGGCAAAGACAGTCACAGACTGCCTCGTGGAGCAAGTATTCTGTCGATTTGGGGTGCCGTTAGAGCTACACAGTGACCAGGGTACCAACTTTGAGTCCAACCTAATGAAGGAGGCACTACAAAGGCTTGGGGTGAACAAGACTCGCCCTACGCCTCTACATCCCCAATCGGATGGCATGGTCGAATGGTACATCAAGACCTTAGTGGAACACCTGAGGAAGGTCGTGGCCAGCCATCAGCGAGACTGGGACGTCAGGGTGCCACTGTTCTTGCTGGCCTACCGCTCGTCTACACACGACACAACTGGGATGACGCCAGCCAGCTTAATGTTCGGCCGAGGGTTACGCCTCCCTTGTGACCTGGCTTTTGGAAGCCCTCCGGAAGCGAAACAGCCAGCGACCGAGTATGTGGAGAACTTGGTGGACCATCTCCACGACATGCACGAGATGGCTCGCCAGAACATCCAGAAGGCGAGCGACCGTATGAAGACCAGGTATGACAGGCAAGCCAACAGCCAAGGGTTCCATAAGGTGACCTGATCTGGTTGTACCGTCCCACCCGGACCAAGGGACGCTGCCCGAAGCTCCAGCAGCCATGGCAAGGACCGTACCGGGTGGTGAAGAGGATTAACGACGTAGTCTACCGCATCCAGAAGGTTCCCCGTGGGAAGATGTTCGTGGTACACCTGGATCGCCTAGCCCGCTACAATGGTACTGTTTGGGACGACCAACTTTGAGGAGGGAGCAGTGTCACCCTATTAGCGTAAGATACGACCGGGGACAGCTGGAAGGGTCCGAGGCAGCCGAGCCACGCCCCCCGCCCATTAATCTGTCACTAACTGAGGGGTGATTTAGGGAAATGTCACTTGTCCCTCGACGTTTCTCTCCCCTTCTCCTGTCCTCACGAACGTTCGGGTGATTCGCGGAGAACCAGAGACTTCTAGAATAACAGGATATTCCTATAAAAAGGGCTTCAATTAGGAGTCAGTCAGTCAGTCAGTTCTTGGTGTAAGAATGCAGTGCTAGTGTACGACGAGAAGACTGTGTGAGAGCATGGGAAGATTGTACGTAATTACGAGTGCAAGTGAAATTGTAACGGACGAACTGGTGAATCGTAATTGTGTACATTACGTAATTCTGTGTAATTGGCAAGAGTTTAACTGTAAGTCGGTGGCAATAAAGAACATTTTTGAGTGGTGTAATTGGACTTTTCATTTCACGAACCCACAAAGTCACAATATCGTACGTAACACGACGTATTACCTGTCTGACGAATGAGTACAGTTGTTATGGGAGGTCGCTAGTTTAGAGAGATCAGAGAAGACGGGAATATAGTACAGTACTGTCTGACCATCAAAACATCAGAACATCGTACGTAACGACGTATTACCTGTCTGACGAATGAGTACAGTTGTTATGGGAGGTCGCTGGCTTAGAGAGATCAGAGAAGACGGGAATATAGTACAGTACAGTCAGACCATCAAAACATCGTACGTAACACGACGTATTACCTGTCTGACGAATGAGTACAGTTGTTATGGGAGGTCGCTGGTTTAGAGAGATCAGAGAAGACGGGAATATAGTACAGTACAGTCTGAGCATCAAAACATCAGAACATCGTACGTAACACGCCGTATTACCTGTCTGACGAATGAGTACAGTTGTTATGGGAGGTCGCTGGTTAAGAGAGATCAGAGAAGACGGGAATATAGTACATTACAGTCTGACCATCAAAACATCAGAACATCGTACATAGCACGACCTGTGACGTTGTACTTGCTAAATCGATATCCCATATCTTCAAATATTCTACAGAATGTGTCCTTCTACCTTCAGAAGGAACCTTTTCTTTAAGAGCCTTCGTAAGTTTAGCTACTGTAGGAAGTTCTCTTCTGCATTCCTAAACCTTGACAAAAGTTATCTACACAACACATTTTCTTAAACTCTTCGATTTCGAACCTATTTGGATGTGGCCGTTGTTTAAGGTTTTTCTCCCGTACACTTTGAATTTTGAAGCCTTTTCACTATATTTTGTAGAGTTCATTGTTGTAGCATTACTTAACTTAATAATTGGATCTTTACATTTGCCTTCTTCACAAAATTGTAACGCACTAAATATTAATTATCTTCTTTGTGAGCGTATGGCTGTGATTACATTTTTACTTTATTCAATCACGTCCACTGTAAGAGATTGAACTGCTGGTTGCGTAGTAAGAAGTCCTATCCTATATCATAAAGTACAGAAGAAATTGATATTGTTTTCTACTTGTTGTAAACTTGTAGGTCATTTCTGTTATCTGTGTTAATAACCTGATACGAATTAGTACGGTAGAAGCTTTGTCTTGGTGATTCATATTTATATTTTTTCCCATTCTGTGTTATTCAATCAACTTGACAGTTCCATTTAATACTATTTTCTTCTATTCTAACATTAACTGAAAACATTTTCCAACATATTTCATAAATTTCGCCTCTGCTGCCTGCTCGTTCTTTTGTTTTGTTGATTTGGTTCCATGTATAAGAACAGTCACATGCCTTTATAGAATTCTATTTGGTTTCCTTTCTTTTTTCACAAAAAATTCTGCTTGTTTTAAGAGTAACGTGAATTCTAGAGATACCCTCTCGTAAATAGTGTCATTTCTAAAGAAAAACAAATATTTTAAATGTGTTCTGACAAAGAATTAACTAATTTTCAAAGCATTCACAATTAGATTCTATAGTCTTGAGCCATCGTTGAGCGAGGCTTATTATCCCACGATGTTACCAGTTTCTGGCTTGGGATGTGAAGAATTCCGTGTAAACCACTTGCACTCTTTCAATGTTGTCAAAGCTTCTTCCACGTAGAAAAGTAGGCATGGGTCGTAAAAGATGACAATCTGCTGGTGTGAGATCAGGGCTGTATGCTGCGTGTGGTAGCAGTTAATTTCGTGAGAACCACTTGCACTGCTTCAATGTTGTCAAAGCTTCTTCCACGTAGAAACGGAGGCATGGATCGTAAAAGATGACAATCTGCTGGTGTGAGATCAGGGCTGTATGCTGCGTGTGGTAGCAGTTAATTTCGTGAGAACCACTTGCACTGCTTCACTGTTGTCAAAGCTTCTTCCACGTAGAAAAAGAAGCATGGGTCGTAAAAGATGACAATCTGCTGGTGTGAGATCAGGGCTGTATGCTGCGTGTGGTAGCAGTTAATTTCGTGAGAACCACTTGCACTCTTTCAATGTTGTCAAAGCTTCTTCCACGTAGAAACGGAGGCATGGATCGTAAAAGATGACAATCTGCTGGTTTGAGATCAGGGCTGTATGCCGGGTGTGGTAGCAGTTAATTTCGTGAGAACCACTTGCACTGCTTCAATGTTGTCAAAGCTTCTTCCACGTAGAAAAGTAGGCATGGGTCGTAAAAGATGACAATCTGCTGGTGTGAGATCAGGGCTGTATGCTGCGTGTGGTAGCAGTTAATTTCGTGAGAACCACTTGCACTGCTTCAATGTTGTCAAAGCTTCTTCCACGTAGAAAAAGAAGCATGGGTCGTAAAAGATGACAATCTGCTGGTGTGAGATCAGGGCTGTATGCTGCGTGTGGTAGCAGTTAATTTCGTGAGAACCACTTGCACTGCTTCAATGTTGTCAAAGCTTCTTCCACGTAGAAAAAGAAGCATGGGTCGTAAAAGATGACAATCTGCTGGTGTGAGATCAGGGCTGTATGCTGCGTGTGGTAGCAGTTAATTTCGTGAGAACCACTTGCACTGCTTCAATGTTGTCAAAGCTTCTTCCACGTAGAAAAAGAAGCATGGGTCGTAAAAGATGACAATCTGCTGGTGTGAGATCAGGGCTGTATGCTGCGTGTGGTAGCAGTTAATTTCGTGAGAACCACTTGCACTGCTTCAATGTTGTCAAAGCTTCTTCCACGTAGAAAAAGAAGCATGGGTCGTAAAAGATGACAATCTGCTGGTGTGAGATAAGGGCTGTATGCTGCGTGTGGTAGCAGTTAATTTCGTGAGAACCACTTGCACTGCTTCAATGTTGTCAAAGCTTCTTCCACGTAGAAAAAGAAGCATGGATCGTAAAAGATGACAATCTGCTGGTTTGAGATCAGGGCTGTATGCCGGGTGTGGTAGCAGTTAATTTCGTGAGAACCACTTGCACTGCTTCAATGTTGTCAAAGCTTCTTCCACGTAGAAACGGAGGCATGGATCGTAAAAGATGACAATCTGCTGGTTTGAGATCAGGGCTGTATGCCGGGTGTGGTAGCAGTTAATTTCGTGAGAACCACTTGCACTGCTTCAATGTTGTCAAAGCTTCTTCCACGTAGAAAAGTAGGCATGGGTCGTAAAAGATGACAATCTGCTGGTGTGAGATCAGGGCTGTATGCTGCGTGTGGTAGCAATTAATTTCGTGAGAACCACTTGCACTGCTTCAATGTTGTCAAAGCTTCTTCCACGTAGAAAAAGAAGCATGGGTCGTAAAAGATGACAATCTGCTGGTTTGAGATCAGGGCTGTATGCTGCGTGTGGTAGCAGTTAATTTCGTGAGAACCACTTGCACTGCTTCAATGTTGTCAAAGCTTCTTCCACGTAGAAAAAGAAGCATGGATCGTAAAAGATGACAATCTGCTGGTTTGAGATCAGGGCTGTATGCCGGGTGTGGTAGCAGTTAATTTCGTGAGAACCACTTGCACTGCTTCAATGTTGTCAAACCTTCTTCCACGTAGAAACGGAGGCATGGATCGTAAAAGATGACAATCTGCTGGTTTGAGATCAGGGCTGTATGCCGGGTGTGGTAGCAGTTAATTTCGTGAGAACCACTTGCACTGCTTCAATGTTGTCAAAGCTTCTTCCACGTAGAAAAGTAGGCATGGGTCGTAAAAGATGACAATCTGCTGGTTTGTGATCAGGGCTGTATGCCGGGTGTGGTAGCAGTTAATTTCGTGAGAACCACTTGCACTGCTTCAATGTTGTCAAAGCTTCTTCCACGTAGAAAAAGAAGCATGGGTCGTAAAAGATGACAATCTGCTGGTGTGAGATCAGGGCTGTATGCTGCGTGTGGTAGCAATTAATTTCGTGAGAACCACTTGCACTGCTTCAATGTTGTCAAAGCTTCTTCCACGTAGAAAAAGAAGCATGGGTCGTAAAAGATGACAATCTGCTGGTGTGAGATCAGGGCTGTATGCTGCGTGTGGTAGCAGTTAATTTCGTGAGAACCACTTGCACTGCTTCAATGTTGTCAAAGCTTCTTCCACGTAGAAAAGTAGGCATGGGTCGTAAAAGATGACAATCTGCTGGTGTGAGATCAGGGCTGTATGCTGCGTGTGCTAGCAGTTAATTTCGTGAGAACCACTTGCACTGCTTCAATGTTGTCAAAGCTTCTTCCACGTAGAAAAAGAAGCATGGATCGTAAAAGATGACAATCTGCTGGTTTGATATCAGGGCTGTATGCCGGATGTGGTAGCAGTTAATTTCGTGAGAACCACTTGCACTGCTTCAATGTTGTCAAAGCTTCTTCCACGTAGAAAAAGAAGCATGGATCGTAAAAGATGACAATCTGCTGGTGTGAGATCAGGGCTGTATGCCGGGTGTGGTAGTAGTTAATTTCGTGAGAACCACTTGCACTGCTTCAATGTTGTCAAAGCTTCTTCCACGTAGAAAAAGAAGCACGGATCGTAAAAGATGACAATCTGCTGGTTTGAGATCAGGGCTGTATGCCGGGTGTGGTAGTAGTTAATTTCGTGAGAACCACTTGCACTGCTTCGGTGTTGTCAAAGCTTCTTCTACGTAGAAAAGGAAGCATGGATCGTAAAACATGACAATCTGCTGGTTTGTGATCAGGGCTGTATGCCGGGTGTGGTAGTAGTTAATTTCGTGAGAACCACTTGCACTGCTTCAATGTTGTCAAAGCTTCTTCCACGTAGAAAAAGAAGCATGGATCGTAAAACATGACAATCTGGTAGTGTGAGATCAGGGCTGTATGCTGGGTGTGGTAGCAGTTAATTTCGTGAGAACCACTTGCACTGCTTCAATGTTGTCAAAGCTTTTTCCACGTAGAAAAGGAGGCATGGATCGTAAAAGATGACAATCTGCTGGTGTGAGATCAGGGCTGTATGCTGGGTGTGGTAGCAGTTCGATTTCTCTCAGTTCCTGGACTTTTTGGTTTATGTTGCAATGTTATTATTGTCCTGTCGCAATAGACCTCTATTTAGGTTTACTAATGCTGAGTATCTACGTCTCAAAATTTCTTGAGCTCGTTCCAGTTGTTGAGAATAAAGGTCCGCATTAATTGCCCGCCCCTTCAAACTTCTAACAGACACGCAACATTACTTTGGGAAGGAACTGATTTATTTTTAACAGGTTGGCGGGGATCTAGCCACCGTTTCGAGGATCAAAGTTTAGGTAATATACACATTTTTCATCAGAAGTGACAATTCTTCTAAATAATCTATTATCCATGGGATTGCGGACAAATATCCACTCTATGTTCAGCCTGTTGAGGTGTCAGTTCATGAGGTACAGATCTAGAGCTTCTGTATGGTTTTCCAAGTGTCTTAATGTGGCGATGTATGGTATCTTTTGACGCATCGAGTTCTTCTGAAAGCCTGCGGGTACTTTATTGTGGATTTTCTTGCGGTATATCCTTAATACTCCGCATAGGGGAGGGGATCCGTCCTCTTCAGCTGCCGTGCTGTGAGTGCTGCGGACCCCTAGCACTCGTGGTACCTCTGACGTTAATAGAGGAACCTCGGGCCGAACTGCGGAGACCCTCCCGTAGGGGAATTGTTCGTATTGGGTTGGACTCGAGTGCAGTGGTTCCCGATACCCGTGGGAGATCGCGTACGTCTCCGGACAGGGTTGAGGGAAGCCATATATTCCGGCGTTCTCACCTGCATAGCTAGTAGAGGGTGTGCTGGATCATCAGGTGCCCTTACCGAGGTTGATCGGTACCCTTCCCCTTTTGGGGTTGGCGCGCGTAAGTGGCGTATCCACTTCCATCCCGTCTTGTGTTTTCGGACCAGATGGGGGTGCTTGTTATTCTCTAGGTCTTGCCCTATGGAAAGCCCCACAGAGGCGCCGGGCGCCCTTCGGGGACAGCTCGGTAAGTCTCTGATCGTCAGAGGGGGGGGGGGGCGGTCTTCACTTTTTGTGGACTGCCCTGGTAAATACCCTCGTGTTATACATATCCTCAATATTCCAAACTTTAGGTCTTCCAGAACGTGATAAATCTTTAGTGTTTTCGTCTCCATTGTTGCAACGTTGGAACCATCGTTGTGCCACTCTCTCACTAACGACATCTCCTTCCACTTCACATATTCTTCGAGATGCGACAGCGACTTTATAATCTTATTTCCAGTAGTATTTCAGAAGGACTCTAAGTTCAAACTTTGTTATCTCCATTTTGTGATTGTTTATTAACAAATGAACACCAATACATGCTCGAAATGTACGCAATGCTAGCCATAGCATCCTGTAAATAGCATTGCCAAACCAAAGAAAGACAATAAATATTAAAACAAAACCCACATCGCTTATCAGAGATACTAATGCTAATAAGATGATTAGAAAAACCTCTTATTTCTATTTTGCCTAAAATAGGCATTCTCTTCATTCCTCTATAAAGTTTCTAAATACGAATTGAGTACTGTTGGAGTTTCGAGTTCTAATGGAGTAAGGGCTTCTATTGAGATATCTGCTGAATCAACACTTGATCAATAATCATGGCCGAGAGAGTGTACCACTGTTTGCCAAAGTGAAGAAGACTCACTTGTTGCTCTCAAAGGTGGTCCAAAAGCAACAGGTCTGTCTTGTGTAACTTATTGATAAACATCTGAGAAACCGGGCTGAAAGAACTGTAAGTAAACATCTGAATGCATACTTTACACTACAGTACTCACAAATTACAAGAGACGACATGGTAGCGGTTACAGGAACAATCAAATAATTATGAACCATACTTCGTTTTTAAATAATTCTACTTCAAATCAATACTTTATGCATTCAATGAAATGGGTCCTTAAAACAATCTTCCTACAGCAGTGCGAAATCGTCGGACTAGGCCTAGGTTCTATACGAAAGTCTCATAGAACTCATTCACTTGCCTTTTCGGGATGAAACAAGAAATCCCGGATTTGTTACCACAAACGGTATTCCAAACTAAATTTGAGACCCTGCCTAGGGATTTTTCCAGAACTTTCTAAGCACCAATCAGCGTTGTGTTTGAGCGGAAGTCAGTTTATGTACAATCCATCCACAAAGTTATCAGACATATAACTGTTGACAGTGTAAGGTGTGACTTTCAAAACGAGAGAAGCTCCAAATAATAATTTTCATTAAAATAAGAGAGAATAATGACTCAAAGAACTAAGACTACACTTCAGTACTCTTTCTATTGTACAGTCGCACGCAGGTCCAGTAGCGCGGCGTGACTTTCAAAGTGAGGGAAGCTACAAATAATAATTTTCATTAAAATCAGAGACAAAAATGACTCAAAGAACTAAGGCTACTTTTTAGTACTCTTTCTATTGTACAGTCACACTTAGGTCCAGTAGCGAGGCGTGACTTTCGAAGTGAGGGAAGCTACAGATAATAATTTTCATTAACATAACAGAGAATAATGACTCAAAGAACTAAGGCTACTCTTCAGTAATATTTCTATTGTACAGTCACACGTAGGTCCAGTAGCGAGGCGTGATTTTAAAAGCGAGGTAAGTTCTAAATAATAATTTCCAATACAATTATAGAGAATAACGACTCAAAGAACTAAGGCTACTCTTCAGTAATATTTCTATTGTACAGTCACACTTAGGTCCAGTAGCGAGGCGTGATTTTAAAAGCGAGGTAAGTTCTAACTAATAATTTCCAATACAATTATAGAGAATAACGACTCAAAGAACTAAGGCTACTCTTCAGTAATATTTCTATTGTACAGTCACACTTAGGTCCAGTAGCGAGGCGTGACTTTCGAAGTGAGGGAAGCTACAGATAATAATTTTCATTAACATAACAGAGAATAATGACTCAAAGAACTAAGGCTACTCTTCAGTAATATTTCTATTGTACAGTCACACGTAGGTCCAGTAGCGAGGCGTGATTTTAAAAGCGAGGTAAGTTCTAAATAATAATTTCCAATACAATTATAGAGAATAACGACTCAAAGAACTAAGGCTACTCTTCAGTAATATTTCTATTGTACAGTCACACTTAGGTCCAGTAGCGAGGCGTGATTTTAAAAGCGAGGAAAGTTCTAAATAATAATTTCCAATAAAATTATAGAGAATAAGGACTCAAAGAGCTAAGGCTACTCTTCAGTAATATTTCTATTGCACTGTCACACGTAGGTGCAGTAGCGAGGCGTGACTTCCAAAGCGAGGGAAGCTCCAAATAATAATTTCCATTTAAATAAGTGAGAATAATGAATCATAGAACTAAGGCTTCCCTTCAGTACTCTATCTATTGTACAGTCACACATAGGTCCAGTGACGGGGCGAGATTTTCAAGGTGAGGGAAGCTCCAAATAAAAGTTTTCATTAAAATTCGAGAGAATAAAGACTCAAAGAACTAAGGCTACTCTTTCTATTGTACAGTTACACGTAGCGCATCTTGCATTTCAAGACTTCTCACACAACAAGCTTCCCTTCTTCACTCAAACGTTCGAATTTTTCCTAGCCTAAAATAAACTGTGTAAATCACACACTTTTGCCCATAACTTAAAACTTCACAAGAATTTCCTATTTATTACCACTAAATACCAATCTACGTAAAACATTATTGCTAATGTCATTTACAGTTGTATCTCAAAGCACCACATAAAACAACAAAATAAAATTTTCTTCAAACACTATAGAGACTTCATGTGACAAAATCTGTCAGTACTTCCTAATCACCGAAGTGTCGGGTTTGCTTCCAGGAACCTGCGAAGTATGTTATTCAAGATTACGAATGCGTAAATACAGAAATATTCAGTATCGAATGAGCTCGCGGCACTGGTCGATCTTATCTAAGCAACTGTCAAATTGTCCGCGGAGAATGTTGAAGAATAAATTTTGAAAATGTATCCTTATCAGTGCAATTAATTGCAAATGTTTCTACGAGGGCTGTTCAATAAACAATGATCCTAATTTTTAACGGACATAGTTTTTCGCACTAAAATTCAAACGTATTATATTCTGTTAGCTTAATGTGAAACAAACACGACGTAGTAGTTTCTTTGTCGGTACTCCTGGTTCCCGTCTGTGAGAACCACGCAATACTACAGGGATGTCCTGAAAACATTGCAAGTCCATATCAGGCGCAAAATACCACATTTCCGTGAAGCAGGCTGGATGCTGCACCGTGATAATGCAGGGTCGCATATTGCTAATGTTGTTGCTGAATATCTTGCAAAAATCAACGTGAAGTGCATTCCTCACACTCCCTATAGTCCGAATTTAGCCTCATGTGACTTTTTTCTATTCCCTAACTTGAAGAAACTCCTTCGTGGGAGGCATTATCCATCATTAGAAGCAGTGGTGAAGGCTGCTTAGGTGATTTTGAAGGATCTCTCAAAAAGTGGTTTGCAGCATATCTTTGAAGACTGGCAGAAATACTGGGGTAAGTGCATCGCATTCAGGGGAGACTATTTTGAGAAGGATCATCGAAATTATGAGGATGAGTAAAGGAACGTTGTCAAATAAAAAAAAAATAATAAAAAAAATGTGATCATTCTTATTTGAACAGCCTACGTAACAACGATCGAATCCTGCTTAGCACATTCATATGCTCCACGTCTAAGTGGATGAAAGAGCTCACTAAAAATAAAAAGTAAATGCAACCTTTTGTCAGTGATGCCAATTTTCCCAAAGCCACTGAGATCATTAAAACAAATTTCCCCATTCAATGAGCTTCCAAAGGGAAATTATGGCATATTAAAATGGTTCAGGTTTATATGGATCACACTGTACTTCTCCCCTTGCCATATGTGGTGGACAAAGCAAAAACCACAACAGCACAGTTTCTGCGACTGAAATTCTAAATGTACGATGCAGACTTGATGTCTTTAGACTTATGATAATCTGGCATTGCATTCCAGGTCAACGGCATACCAACTAAGCGAAAAAAGAAACAATAGTTTAAAAACATACAAAGATTTAGAGAAACTATGCAAACACAATGAGTATGATAAGCGTAAAGAAAGCTCTGCAGTCCCTCAAATGTTGTAATGACACGCTAACAAACCAACCTGGTTATACGTTAACTCTCACAGCCAAGTTTATTGCATAGAACTTTCATAACTCGAGAATTTGCTAGACTCGCTTAACTAACCTTACATCTCAGAATGAAATAAGGTCTCCCTTCCGAGCTAACTGCATCATAACCTGCTTCTCTGCTTGTAGAAGTAATCTTTAAATAGCTGACTTAACCACACCTTTTGAGTTGTACAGTTACCTACAAAATATTTTGTCCAACTGCAACCTCGATAAGCATTGTCTACGTCAATGGGCAAGCATCTTCGGAAACAAAGTGAATCAATAAACAATTATTGTAAATGTAACAGAGTAACTTGAATGTATTTTAGATGAGCTTAAATGGTTTGTATGCTATTCTATTGATTTTGGAACAGAGGTAGAAATTTGTGTTGCCATTTATTCATTGATTAGGACATATCTTCAGTCTTGGTTTCATACCCGTCTGATTCTTCCATCAGCCTTCCCAAACTCAAACATTTCGTGCATGGCTCCTCCGAAGAAGATTACAAGCATGCTTGCCTATCCTGCACTGTTTCTCTGAAGAAATCATGCTTACTTTTCCTTGCTCTGCTAGTCTGAAGAAAATGATAGTCATGCTTGTCTATCCTACACTATTTCTTTGAAGATAATTACCAGAATGTCTGCCTAGCCTGCACTGCTTCTCTGAAGAGAACTGCAATTATGTGTGCCTAGCCTGCACTGCTTTTTTGAAGAAAATTACAAGAATATGTACCTGTCCTGCACTGCTAGTTTGAAGAAAATTATAGTCATGCTATAGGTATATGCTACAGTAGGTATATTTCAGTACGGTTAATACCAGGGCTGCTCTATCAAAAATGATCATAATTTTCTATGGTCATAATTTTTGGTACTAAAATTCAATCATATTATATTTTGTTAGCTTAATGTGAAACAAACACACCGTAGTAGTGTCATTGTTGTTACTCCTGGTTCCCGACTGTGAGAACCAGGTAAATTCTGACATGTTCTGTATCGCCTACCGCCGCAATGGAGGTAACACGCGAGGAACGATATGCGGCTTTGAAATTCTGCTTTCGTCTCAACAAATCTTCAGTGTAGGTCTATGGAGAGTCTGTTCTTCCCTACAGCACAGTTAGAAGGTGGCTCAAAATGTTTAAAGAGGGGAGACAATCAATGTCAAAGGAAGGTGGACCCGGTGCTCCAGTTACTGCTCTTATGGAAGAAAACAACACTGCTGCTGCCATTGTGAGAGAGGATCGACGAATTACCTTTAAGATCACTTTCTGAAATACTAAACACTTCATTGGTTGCCACCCACACGTTGGTGACAGAAACATTACACATGAGGCGTGTTTGTGCGCGATGGGTTCTAAGACTGTTGATTCCCGAACAAAAGGACATTCGCATGCAGGTCTGCATGTAGTTAAAGTTGATGTTAGAGGAAGATCGGGAGTTTCTTTCCAACATAATTACTGCTGATGAAACTTGGCTACATCATTTTGATCCTGAGAGCAAGCAGCAAAGCTCAGTGTGGAAATTTTCGTCATCACCAACCCCCTAAAAGGCAGAAGTGGTTGCTTCTGCTGGGAAAGTTATGGTCATCTCATTCTTTGATACTCATGGAATGGTTTATGAACATGTTGTATCTGCACACACATCAGTAGCTGGACAATACTACAGGGATGTCCTGAAAACATTGCGAGTCCGTATCAGGCGCAAAAGATCATATTTCCGTGAAGCAGGCTGGATGCTCAACCACGATAATGCGCGGCTGCATATTGCCAATGTTGTTTCATAATATCTTGCAAAAAATAACGTGATGTCCACCCGTTACCCTCCCTATAGTCCGGATTTAGCCCCATGTGACTTTTTCTATTCCCTAAGTTCATGAAACGCCTTCGTGGGAGGCATTATTCATCATCAGAAGCATTGGTGAAGGCTGCGGAGGCGATTTTGACGGATTTCTCAAAAAATGGTTTCCAGCGTGTCCTTGAAGACTGGCAGAAATGCTGGGACAAGTGTATCACATTCAGGGGAGACAGGTAATGGCATTTAAATCAAAATTACTTTTCATTATTCAAAAATTAATACCTTTTAAGAATTTTGAATGTAAAGGCTTGTTTTGAGTGGGGTTTTCCTGTAGAAAAAAAGTCGTGTGACATTGTCGGTGAAGCTAGCTGTTCAGTTTAAGGTATTTACAATGAATCGTCCGTATTTAAATAACATTTAATATCAGCAGAACTAAAACTGTAAGGAACTTTTACGGTTTGCAGATCTTGTAGTTGCCACAAAAGTCTGTATTTCCTGATCGGCTGATAAAACGAAACTGACCTTTTCTGTGAAAGCGCGGATTTACTGCTGTACAGCTGCGTTCGCCGTATGGTTCACATTAGCCCGGAATTCTCCTCGCTTATGGACAGTCATTTGTCTTTGTATTTTGCGTGTATTTCATACTTTCCCTCACGTTGGGCAATTAACCCGGAGCAATAAACTGCAGCGAACCAATCAAAAGGCATCAGCAAACCGAGCGTTTTAATGGTCCGTATATTCGGAGCTATAAAGTATTAATCCACAATCACCATGCAAAGTGGTAATGACATGTAGCAGATGTCGCCACGAACAAAACAATTTAACAGCTACGGGGTTATGTAACGCCTGTTGCAGCACGATATGAGCAACAGGCAAGAAACTGCAGGTATGTTTCCTTCATCAGCGCCGGATACAGCCCTAACCTCTGCAGGTATATTACTTTTTATTTTTGATATAACCGGGTAAATGACATTTGTTTTCAAAAAATATAAAAATAGTGAATTGTTAGTGGAACGCCAGTATATACGAGGGTGGTCTGAAAACTTTCCGACATAATAAAAATACAATACTTATTTTTTCTTTCAACATAGTCTCCTTGTAACTCTACACACTTCTCTCAGCGATGCTGCCATCTCTGTATCCCGTCCAAATAGTACTCGTAGTTTTTCTCTGCAAAATAATTAATCACGAAGGTGATTGCCTCTTCATTTGACGAAAATCTCTGTCCACCAAGCGCAATTTTCAGATGAGGGAACAAACAGAATTTGCTTGGGGCTAGATCTGGCGACTCAGGTGGATGATCAAGCACTTCAAACTGTAATTCGTGAATTTTCGCCATTGCAGCCGCTTAGGTGTGAGACGGTGCGTTATCTTGGTGAAACAGGGTTTTGTTTTTCTGTAAATGTAACCGTTTTTCCCCAAGTTCTGCCTTCAGATTGTCAAGTAATAATCCGTAGAATGCTCATGTAATAGTTTTTCCTTTTCGAATATAATCGATTATAATAACTCAATGACTTCCCTCATAAAAAATAACAGTCGCCATCACTTTCCCAGCCGAAAAAAAACAGTTACTGCTTTTCTTGAGCAGATTCTCCCTTTTCAGTCCTCTGATTGGACTGTATTTTTGTTTCGGGCTTATAAATGGTGTATCCAAGTTTCATTTACAGTAACTAATCGGCCCCAAAAACTCCGATTTATTAGGCCTAAACTGCACCAACAAAGCGCTGGAAATGTTCAGTCTAACACATTTTTTGTCTGACGTGAACAAACGCGGCACCCAACGCGCGGACAGCTTTCTTATGTCTAAATGTTGATTGAATATGTGACAGACACGTTCTTTTGACATCTTCATAGCCTCTGCTATCTCTCTCATTTTAATTCGGCCGTCGTCTAACACCGTTTGGTAAACTTTGGCGATGTTTTCGTCGGTAGTTGCAGTTTTGGACGTCGCGAACGTTCATCGTCTCCCAAGCTCTTATGGCCAAGTTTAAATTCAGCTACCCAAAATTTCACTGTGGTAAATTATGGTGCAGAGTCCCCATACACAGAGTCCAACTCATCTTTGATTTGCGTAGGCGTATTGCCTTTCAAAAACAAATATTTAATGACAGGTCGATACTCGATTTTGTCCATTTTCATAAAAACAGTCACATCAACTCACTCAAACGATTGTTATATTACAACTGAGCTTCCAAAATGGCTGAAGCTTTGGTGAGTAACTGAACAGATAAACGACGAAATGCACTGGCTTTTATTTTCGAGTGCTGCAACCTTCTTGTTGAGGTCAGAAACTTTTCTGACCACCCTCGTAGATTGTCGCTGTATCACTGCGATTTAAACCTCACTGAACTGATGTAGAATGTAATGAAGCAAAGCAAATTTAAGCATCAATACTGAAGAGGAGTGGAAAAATGCGTGCATCATAATTATGTCCATTGAATGAGAATACTGGCATCGAGATGCCTTGATGGAAGAAGAAACAGAAAGAATAGCAATCGATTTGAGTATGGACAAAAGGGATGAATGGAAAGAGGAAGAAAATATCTTAGTTTTATGGATTCTATAGATGACAATGGCAATTCTACAGACAAAACAGCTGCTATCCATCCTTTAGACAACATCACTAGAGATAGAGGAAGTGAAAAGGATATGAATTAAATAAGTCAATTTTGTTTTACTATTCTTAAAGCAGACAAGGGAACTAACTGTGACCTCGACACAGATCTATAGGCTGACGTTCTTGGGAGGACGAAATGAGATGAAACATTTCAAGGAGGCAGAGAGGTCTCATAGGCATTCCGAAATCCTCCCTCATAAGAAAAAGCTCCACAGAGAGTCAAGAACAGCTTTTAAAATGCCCAAACATCCGCGACATCTGCCGGCATCGGCAACTATCACAAGTTATTTGAAAGATGAAACCGTGGTATGAAATTAAGATCCAGCGTTGTTCTAAATGACAAAGTAAACCCACGAGAGAAAACAGTCATAACTTGCCTTCGAAAGGAATCGAACGGACCTCTGATTGGTAGTTTCACACATTAACACAACCCTACTTCGCTCGTTTGCAAACTTTATGACATAGACAAAACCTTACTACGAAAAAAAAAATGTGTATCTTCTCAAACCATACAATTTGTTTCAAATATATGTCCAATTTATATATATTATTTATGTTTATGTATTTATGTTTATTTATATACATCCCTTAAACAGAGGTATGAAAAACAGAAATATTGTTTTATCCTGTGATTATTTATTATCAATAGCAGAATGACTGACTTGCTGTACATGCGAACCAATGTAACCAACTTGTTTGAGTTTGTTCTGTTATCGTGTGTTCTGTAATAAATTTTGTGTTGTATTTTATACTCTCTGTTCATATTATAGTGAACACTGTAATTGGGGAAACCTGTAATGTTCCCATTAAATAAATAAATAAATAAATAAAACCTTGGTCAGGATAAGTTAACTAGATAACGTTCTTTTCATGGTTTTCTCTTATTCTGAAAGATGAATGTTTGCTAACTCTAAGCTGTATTTTTAATTATTTATTTATTTATTTATTTATGTATTTATTTATTTATTTATTTATTTATTTATTTATTTATTTATTTATTTATTTATTTATTTATTTATTTATTTATTTATTTATTTATTTATTTATTTATTTATTTATTTATTTATTTATTTATTTATTTATTTATTTATTTATTTATTTATTTATTTATTTATTTATTTATTTATTTATTTATTTATTTATTTATTTATTTATTTATTTATTTATTTATTTATTTATTTATTTATTTATTTATTTATTTATTTATTTTGTAATTTACGTCCTCCAACGTTAAGTCATATCGGACGATGAATGTAATGGGTGACATGAAGCTCAAATGAGCCCAGGGTCTATAGAGCTTAGAGTTACCCGACATTCGTCTTTCAGGATGAGGGAAAACCCCGGAAAAACCTTATCCTGGTAACTCACCCTGACCGAGATTCGAACTCGGGACCTCTTGAACTTGAGGCAGACACGCTAACACCACGCTACCGAAGCGGGCTCTCTAAGTTTATCTCTCTTATCCTGAAAGACGAATGCCTGGTAACTTTAAGCTCTGTGTACCCTCTACTCATTTGAACATCATTTCATTCACCGTGCGATATGACTTAACGTTGAAGGTTTTATCTTATCCTGAAAGATGAATGTCTGATAACTCTAAGCTCTATGTACCCTGTACTCATTTGAACATTATTTCATTCATCGTCCGATATTACTTAACGTTGGAGGTTTTCTCTTATCCTGAAAGATAAATGTCTGGTAACTCTAAGCTCTATGTACCTTGTACTCATATGAGTACAATTTCACTTAATGTTGCAGATTTTCTCTTATCCAGAAAGAATTGGCTTCAGCTAACTCTAAGCTCTATGGATCCTGTACTCATTTGAACATCATTTCATTCATCATCCTATATGACTGACGTTGGACGTCATTAATTTATAAAATGCCTAGATATCCCTTCTTATTTGTTGAATTGTCCGTTTATGACAATTTTCTCAAATGGGAAGCCACAATTAAGTTTCTAACTCTTGGACATGTAAGGGGAACGAAAATATAGGCATCACAGAGCCACCAGCTCTTTAAAACATTTTAGCATCACCTAAATTCTACTGTGTTTCCATTCTTGTACAAGAAAATTAATAATAAAGTGACGTCTATGTTACATTACATGAAATGTATAGAGATATGGGCGTTTGTGACAATAGATTGCGCGAGAGACGAGTTCAGATTCTTATTGCTTCGAAAGCAACTTATTCTCTCCTTCATTTTACAAAGCAATAAAGACAGTCTCTGAGCGGTGTTTTTCTAGAAGAAACAAGTGAATCATCGTTGCAACCACAATTGGATTTGTCATCATGGGAATTAATTTCCTTTGTAAACCCTCGAGCGGTGCTACAGCTGCACTTGTGATGATTGTCTCGGGGGATACATCGATACTCCCACACTGTTAATCACGTCCTTCAGCTTCTCCTCGTTACAATAGAACGATTTTCTGATATCTGCTTCACACGTGTCTTCATAGCAAAAATGTTTGTTTTTGGATACAGGGTCCTCAGAACACCTTTTGTGAAATCTCTATGGCACTTATCTTGTATATGCTCCACGTAATCAAAATAAAATTTTGTCCATCTGTCACAGATTTGAAGTTATGTAAAGAGTGTCCAGAAGGAAGAGGACTTATAAGAACATTTCCAGAAAATTCGAATGTCCTCTCTGACGAATGAGTACAGCTGTTATGGGAGGTCGTTAGTTTAGAGAGCTCAGAGAAGACGGGAATATAGTACAGTACAGTCTGACCATCAAAACATCAGAACATCGTACGTAACACGACGTATTACCTGTCTGACGAATGAGTACAGTTGTTATGGGAGGCCGCTGGTTTAGAGAGATCAGAGAAGACTGGAATATAGTACAGTACAGTCTGACCATCAAAACATCAGAACACCGTACGTAACACGACGTATTACCTGTTTGACGAATGAGTACAGTTGTTATGGGAGGTCGCTGGTTTAGAGAGATCAGAGAAGACGGTAATATAGTACAGTACAGTCTGACCATCAAAACATCAGAACATCGTACGTAACACGACGTATTACCTGTCTGACGAATGAGTACAGTTGTTATGGGAGATCGCTGATTTAGAGAGATCAGAGAAGACGGGAATATAGTACAGTACAGTCTGACCATCAAAACATCAGAACATCGTACGTAACACGACGTATTACCTGTCTGACGAATGAGTACAGTTGTTATTGGAGGTCGCTGGTTTAGAGAGATCAGAGAAGACGGGAATATAGTACAGTACAGTCTGACCATCAAAACATCAGAACATCGTACGTAACGCGACGTATTACCTGTCTGACGAGTGAGTACAGTTGTTATTGGAGGTCGCTGGTTTAGAGAGATCAGAGAAGACGGTAATATAGTACAGTACAGTCTGACCATCAAAACATCAGAACATCGTACGTAACACGACGTATATTTTTGTATTTGCTAATCGATATCCCATGCATTCTGCAGAATGTGTCCTACCTTCAAAAAGAATATTTTCTTTAACTAAGTTCATACATTTACGTACTGCAGGAATTTCTCTTCTCTGTTCTAAATGTTTTGTACAGAAGTCATTTTCCTGTGGGGATTTTGAAAGTTTTTCTCACGGACACTCTGTATTTTGAACCTCTTTTGCTATGTTATGTACAGTTTGTTGCTGTAGAATTATTTAACGTTGTAGTTAAGCCTTTACTTTTCTTTTCTTTGCTGAAATTCAACACACTGATTTTTAATTTTGTACTTTGTGAGCGTATGGCTGCGTTAATATTCTGACTTGATTGGAGCCCGTCCAGTGTAAGAGACTCAACTACTGTACAGTGAGTGTTGACGTAATACCACTTATATATTTAGGGGAAAGTAGCCTAATATGGAGTGGTGCGCAATTTGGGGTGCCGTGGTATCTCATAGTGCTGAACCTTGAAATGTTTGTAGTGTTTAACGCCCGCTCTTACTACATACGGCACCGCAGGCGATGACACTGATGATACATGAGATGAAGATGGAGCACTGGTGGAATGAGATGGCGGGGGAAACCGGAGATCCCGGAGTAAACCCTCCCCAGCGTCATGTTGTCCACCACAAATCTCACTTTGCGGTCGCTTGGGATCGAACCCGGGCCGCCTTGGTGAGAGCCAAGCGGTCTAACCACTGAGCCACGGCGCGGCCTGCTGAACCTTGCTAGAAATGTGATGGTTTAAGAGAGTTTTGGCGACTAAGAATCCTGCAGATATGTCATGGTATTCCTGCTTGAGATCACGCCATGGTGAGCTGACGAAAGAAATTTGCTCCTTGAAGTTATTTGCTTCTGTGGACATCTGTGTATACATATATAATAAGGCATTTATTGTTTTAAACACAACTATACTGAAGTTACAGTATTAACACCAAACTGTCGTTCTCTGCTTAGTCCTTTGCCTTACTTCAATTACAGAAGAAGCCGGAAGAATTAATATATTAAACATGGCGAGTCCCCGGTTATGGGGTAGCATGGAGACCTGAATTAATGGTACCGCTTATTAGGACCCACTATTGTACTTTTAATATTCATGCTAGAAACCAAATTTCAACTGCCAGGAAATCGAAACATGGCTGAAAAGTCATATTGGTCGAATGGTTACAGTTTACGAGATAGGGAATCTCTTTGGAAAAGCCTATTTACGTGGAGCCACTGCAGAAATAGCTAGTAGTGGGTTCCGTAAAATGGGAATACATCCATTCAACCTCAACATTTTCAGGCGTACAATCCATGAAAAATGAAACGTGCAATGAACACGACGAAGCTGTGCCACAAGTGACAGATCCATCTGCTTCCCAGAGGAGATTGATCCTGGCGGCAGACATCAGCCCAATCCCAACACTGAAGCAGAAGAGGCAAGTTCATCAGAACAAGCCAATCCATCTCGTGCTGGGACATCTTTTGTAATTACAAGCTCGCCATACAAACCTCAGCTAACTGAAAAGAAGTCAAAGAAAGCCAACAAGACTCCACCAAAAGCCAGATAGACGGACCTTAGCATTGCAAACCAAAGCGACAAAGAGAACCAGAAAAAGGAAGGAAGTGCACTGCTGAATCTTCGTCCTAGGTAGACCAAGACACTTTGTGCCTTTAAAATGAAAGAGGAGTAGAGAAACGAGGGTGACGACGGCGACGATGATGCGGAGTGCCCGTATTGTGCAGGCCTTTTTTATGGGGGCGGGGGAATAGGAGGGAGAGACATGGATAATTTGCTGCAAATGTTTCAATTGCGCACACATGGTTTGTGCAGGTGATGGTTCCAATAGGTTCTGTTGTGGAAAGTGTATGAGAAAAAGAAGTAAATAAAAAAGATCTGTCTAGTAATTAGGCAGCAAAATAGAATGGTAAGTCGGTATATGAACCTTGGACGTTCACTTCGGGTATCAAAAAGTCATATTTAATACAGGCATTAAGTAGTGTGAACTTTTGTATTTATAATGCTCTATCTCAACACCAGAAAATGTATCCAATATTAGGAACTTCTACCACTCCATATTAGGAATCACATTTTTGTAATTTAGAGAATTTCATTTTATTTGTATAGCAGTGTATTTAAGCTCGAGTATTACATTATATAAGAGAGGTAAGGAGCTGGAATGTACAAATATATAATTTATAGAGGCTAATTTGTGTTACTATTGGTCATATAAGAAAAAGAAAAAAAATTACCCCATATTAGACAACGATCCCCTAAAAGTGAAAAAAAATTGTCACCTTATTTCTCGACACAGTCTCCATTGGTGGCTAAACTCTTGGTCCAGGGATGCTCCAGCTTCTTTTATTTCACCGGAAAAATAAGTTCCGTCAACGTCTGCAAAATACTCGTTGACGGTGACTATTACATTTTCATTCGACTAAAATTTCTTACCACCAAGCCAAATTTTCAAGCTTGGGAACAGGAATAAGTCACTTGGGGCTAAATCCGGTGCATAAAATGGATGAGGAACCAATTCAAAGCCCAGCTCGTGCACTTTCACCATTGCGATTGCTGGTAGTTCAGTCTTCTGGTGCAGGAGCACTCTTTTGCTTTTCAATCTTGGTCTATTTTCGGTCAACTCATGTTGCAAATGATCAAAATAGGCTCCGGCTATGGCTGCATTTTCCCAAGTAGTCTGTGATGATTATTCCTACAGAATCCCAAAAACAGTGGTCATCACCTCACCAGCTGACAAAATGGCCCTTGCCTACTTCGGTGCACATTCACCACCCTTTGTGAATTGTTTTGAATAACATTTTTGTAATTTAGAGAATTTCATTTTATTTGTATAACAGTGTATTTAAGGAAATTAATTGTTCTTTCACACTAGTCGTGTGTAGGACGCACTATGAAAGGGTAGAGCCAGAATGAAAAATTCAATGCCATAGCCGGGATTTGAACCACGGATCTTCTGCTGTACTTACAGCATAGTAAGTCGTCATCAAGGTAATTGTCTCATATGTTTATGAGAACTCCTAGTGGTTTGCCGGGAGAAACACGAGTCAGATGGAGAATTTAATGTCATATCGGCATGTTGGCCATAGTAGCACAATGGTTGTGCGGCTGGACGGAAACCAGAAGATCCGTGGTTCAAATCCCGGCTATGGCATTGAATTTTTCATTCTGGCTCTACCCTTTCATAGTGCGTCCTACACACGGCTAGTGTGAAAGAACAATTTATTTCCATTAATTGTACCTAATAGTGGTCCGAACTATAAAGCCCGGGCCTTAAAGTACATACAAGCAGTAAGTCGCCATTAAGGTAGTTGTCTCATATGTTTATGAGAACTCCTAGTGGTTTACCGGGAGAAACACGAGTCAGATGGAGAATTTAATGTCATATCGGCACGTTGGCCATAGTAGCACAATGGTCGTGCGGCTGGACGGAAACCAGAAGATCCGTGGTTCAAATCCCGGCTATGGCATTGAATTTTTCATTCTGGCTCTACCCTTTCATAGTGTATTTAAGCTCCACTATTACATTCTATAAGAGAGGTAAAGAGTTTGAGTGTACAAATATATTATTTATAGACACTAACTTGTGTTATTATTGGTCATACAACAAAAAGAAAATTTTACCCCATATTAGGCAACTTTCCCCTATTTTTACGTAAGCTTCCACTATTGGCTGACTGCATTTAGTAGTATAGAGAGTTTTCTTTCTGTTTATTTCATCGAAACTTAAAACATGATCGCAATATCTGCTCCCTGCCTAAGTGATGGATAGAGTTACTGTACACATGGACATACTACACAATATGTACATATGTGTTTGCATTACGTTCATCCCCTTTTCAATATGCCTAAGGTTACGCTGGACGATAAGTTCCCAGGAAGGGATGTAGCGAGAGTATACCTTCCCCTCTAGGCACGTGTTTTGATTCCTAGTCCGGAGGTTTTGTTCCGAATGTGTGGAAGGGGTGCATAATCGCATCCCTGCTGCAGATGATCCCACCACCCTCTCTACAATACCAGATAACAACTCCCTTGTGGTCGGGCAAAGGGATTATCTATTAGCACTCGATGCAGCAAAAAGCTGTGGGGATACTCCCACGGGCCTACAGCCAATCACGAAGGGTTTTGCATTAGTTGACTTAATACTATGTCATACTAGGGGGAAAAACTGGACAGATTCTTTTTTTCTTCTCTCATCTCGTTTTATTGAAATAATAATTTGTCTAGACTGCATTGTCGGTACAGTGAGAGCTTTATTGTGGTATCAATGCTTCCCCTCACTGGGAACCGAGGACCACGTAGAGGCCGACACAAGTATTCGAACGTAAACATATTTATTACTTATATTATTTTAAAGCTACGCAGAGTAAGCATACGTAAATAAAACTGGTACAAAATAAACTTGAGTCTTCCATTAAACATATGAACTCATAAATAGAAGCTGAAACTAATTTGCACTACAAGGAGAAATAAAACGTTTACTTTACATCTGGACATAAGTATTCGAACAGAGAACAGCTAGTATTTAGTTATCATATCCTTTCTTTGAATTACTGCTGATAATCGTTTGGGCATTGTCTGTATGTGTTGTTTAGTGACTGCAGCGTCCATATTTCTCCACAAGTTCTTTCAGATGGTCACTATTTCTGATGTGATGCTTCCTCACATGCTCCTCGAGTTCCTTCCTGATGTTCTCTACAGGATTTAAACCTAGAGATTAGGGCGGTATCTTCAAAGTGTGAGAAATGTTGTACACGATCCAAAACCTTACAATTTCAGCAGTACGCTTCGGATCATTGTTCTGCTGGAAGTAATCATGCCCTAGTTCCAGGTTCATGCTCTCTTTTTAAGATTGTTTTCAAGAATCCTCTAGTATTCAAATTTGTCCATAATCCCATATATGAACACCAGTTTCCCAAAGCCAGATGAAGCTATACAGCCCCACACCATCACACTACAGCTACCATGTTTCACTGTAGCTACCATGTTCTTAGGTTCCCATTTTGTATTTGGCAGTCTCCACACCTTAAGACGTCCACTACCCTTGTATAAGCAGAATTTGCTCTCATCCAACCAGAGAAACTTATCCCAGAATTCTGTTGGTGTCACCACATACTAGAAATACATTGTTCCTTCTCACTGGCTATGTGTAGGCTAAAGTATGGAAACATAGAGTCAGACTGAAAAATTCAATGCCATAGCTGGGATCTGAACCACGCATCTTCTGCTTGCCGTCCAACTGCTCTAACCCTTGAGCTACTATGGCCAACGTGCCGACATAACATTAAATTTTCCAACTGACTCATGTAGTCGCCATTATTGTAGTTGTCTCATGTGTTTATGAGAACTCCTAAGTGATTTACCGCGAAAAACTTGAGTAAGTTGGAGAACTTAATGTCATGTTGGCATGTTGGCCATAGTAGCTCAATGGTTTAGAGCGGCTGAACGGAGACCAGAAGATCCATTGTTCAAATCCCGGCTACGGCATTGAATTTTTCAGTCTGACTCCATCTTTCCATACTTTAGCCTACACACGCCAGTGCGAAAGAAAAATTGATTTCCATTAACTAAGCTAAAAGTCGGTACTGTAAAGCCCAGGCCTTAAAGTATTTACACGTTGTAAGTCACCATTAAGGTAGTTGTCTCATGTGTTTATGAGAACTCCTAAGGGGTTTGCCGGAAAAAACATGAGTCAGTTGGAGAATGTAATGTCATGTCGGCACGTTGGCCATAGTAGCTCAAGGGTTAGAGTGACTGGAAGGCAACCAGAAGATCCGTGGTTCAAATCCCGGCTATGGCATTGCATTTTTCAGTCTGACTCTATCTTTTCACCACATACTGTTCAGCAATTTCTATTCGCCTTTTCTGATTCATCTTATTAACATATGGTTTCTTCCTAGGAACGTGGGCACTGTACCCAATACTATTTAAAACCCGTTCAACTGTTCTGGTGTGAACCACAGCGCCAGAATATTGCTCAAGGCAACTCTAATCTCAGATGCAGTGACCCTCGAATTCTGCTTCACCATTTTTATTATTTGCCTCCTGTCTCTGGCGGTGAGTTTAGAAGGAGCGCCACTTTTAGGTTTATCTACAACAGTATTTTTCTGTTTGAAGCGTTGAATTATGCAGAATACTGTAGTTTTGCTTCTGTTAATGGATATGGCAATTTCAGAGAGAGATTTGTTTTATTTATACATATTTTTCACGATATTCCTCTCAGCCACCGTCTCCTAACTTTACGTCTCATATTACCTGTGGTTTCACAATTGGCTGAATAACTTTAAGGACAAGGTCTCGAGACGTAGCATAAGCACAATTGCTATGTAATACGGGCGTGTAGGATACCTCCGACCATCTTTCTCCCTGTTCGATTGGGTACGTTCAAATACTTATGTCCACCAATAAGATAGACAATAGAATACATACACTACAGACTGTGTAACAAATACCAGGGCTGTTCAATAAAGAATAATCACAATTTATTTATAACGTACTCATCCTCTCAAAATATTCTCCCCTTAATGCGATGCACGAGTCCCAGCGTTTCTGCCAGTCTTCAAAGAGATCCTTCAAAATCGCCTCCGCAGGCTTCACCACTTCTTCCGATGATGGATAATGCCTCCCACGAAGGTGTTTCTTCAAGTTAGGGAATAGAAAACTCACATGAGGCTAAATCTGGACTATAGGGAGGGTGAGGGATGCACTTCACGTTGATTTTTGCAAGATATTCAGCAGCAACATTGGCAATATGCAGCCACGCATTATCGTGGTTCAGTATCCAGCCTGCTTCACGGAAATGTGGTCTTTTGCGCTTGATATGGACTTGCAATGTTTTCAGGACATCCCTGTAATATTCAGTTACTGATATGTGTGTAGGTATAACATGCTGATACACCATTCCATGCATATTAAAGAATGAGATGACCATAACTTTCCCAGCAGAAACAACCACTTTTGCTTTTTGGGGGGTTGGTGATGAAGGAGATTTCCACACTGAGCTTTGCTGTTTACTTTCAGGATCAAAATGATGTAGCCAAGTTTCATCAGCAGTGATTACGTTTGAAAGAAACTCCGAATCTTCCTCTAACATCAACTTTAACTGCTTGCAGACCTGAATGCGAATGTCCTTTTGTTCGGGAATCAACATTATTGGAACCCATCGCGCACAAACACGTCTCATGTGTGATGTTTCTGTCACCAACGTGTGGGTGGCACCCAATGACATGTTCAGTATTTCAGAAAGTGATCTTAAGGTAATTCGTCGATCCTCTCTCACAATGGCAGCAGCAGTGTTTATGTTTTCTTCCGTAAAAGCAGTAACTGGAGCACCGGGATCACCTTCCTTTGAAATTGATTGTCTCACCTCTTTAAACATTTTAAAGCACCTTCAAGCTGTGCTGTAGGGAAGAACAGACTCTCCATAGGCCTCCTGTAACATTGTATAGTCCTCAACTGAAGATTTGTTGAGACGAAAGCAGAATTTCAAAGCCGCATATTGTTCCTCGCGTGTTACCTCCATTACAGCGGTAGACAATACTGAACATGTCTGAGCTTGTCTGGCTCTCACAGGCGGGAACTAGGAGTACCAACAATGAAACTACTATGGCGTGTTTGTTGCACATTAAGCTAAGAGAATATAATAAGATTGAATTTTAGTGCGAAAAATTATGACAATTTTTTATTGAACGGCCCTTGTACATGCAAAGTGATATTTTAAATATTGTTTCGGAGACAAAAAGGTTGATGTTTACATGTTTAAGAATTCAACGCCTGCGAAATGAATATTACATTATTTAAAGTACGTGCAATGTTCGATTACTTCTGTCGGTCTCTGTAAATGCTACACTGAATAGTAAGCAAAACACAGGTTAAAAGTCCGTATTAGATTTCTTTTTAATACACTACTTATTAAATTCTACCTTTAGAATTCAAAAAGCATAAGCAATTAAATTACAGAATTCAAAATTTCTTTTATTTTGAACGAAGGCTACTAAAAAGACATATATAAGGGGTTTACATAATCAGGCAGATGTCCAGATATTTAAAATTTTGTTAATGCACATTAAAATTTTGCGCTAAAACATAATAAAGTACAAAGCAATCCAATTTTTTCAAAAACCTACAACGTATATTTAGATACTTATTATTTTTCAGCTAAATCAGTTCAAAAGTCCAGAAATACATCTTCATTGCAGCATCAATTCAAAGAGTTTTTACTTTGCATTATTTCTAGTTAGTTGCAGTCACTATGTTAAAATATTCGGCCAATTCTCCAAAACTTCCACAACGAAATTACACAGAAAATACGAGGGTCGGTTGGTGAAATCACCTTACACAGAGATGACACCACTTGATACTATACTTTAATGGCGAGCAAATAAGTTCACGAGCAAGGAGGTCTACGTTAATGCTACTTTGAAGCTATTATAATGTGTGGCTCAGGGTAAAGCAATGAGTTTTCTCCCAGGGTATGCGTGGATGTGTGTGAAAAGGTTATTTAATGACACTGGAATGCCCGTTTCCAACTTATTTATTTACTGCTTCCTTTTTTTTTAGAACATCGAAATTGGAGTTGCCGACCAAGGGTTACCAATATCCCTGTTTAGAGTTACTGATGACAGAATGTTTAATACTCGATAATCTTTATTCGTTCCTCACGTATATATAAACCTACAAATATCCAAGACAGAACAAGAGGACTGCCCTAATCGCCCTCACGCCTCACACTGTTTCAATGGCTTGCAAGCCACGGAGTACTCTAATCGGCTCCACGCCGAAGACTCATAGCTGCGCGTGTGGGTGTATATGTAACTTTCACTTTCTGGAGACCCTCTTTTCAACAAAGATCCTTTTGTGGCTGTTTTGTCGCCATTATGAATGGTTCAAAGAATACCCTATTCAGCAAGTCAAGTTAGCCCCTTTAGAAATCTGCTAAGGACACTGTTTCTTACATTGCTTTTCTTATAACAAATTTCCCCCCACAACTGCTATTCGACTCAGCTGCACTTGCACGTGTCGTAACAAAGAACCAACATTCCTTTGACATCCATCATGATTCTTCTGGCAAACCTTAATTTCGGTATCACACTGGAACAGTCCGACAGATAGCATCATATAGTTTAACTCTAGACTAACTTATATCCATAGTTAAAGGTTAATAGCTTGTTTTGTTTTTCAATGACAAGAAAGGTGTAGAGGTTTCACGAAAGTAGAGCATTTGGAAATAAAAAAAAATAAAAAAAATAAAAAAAGCAATAAAAAAAATAAAAAAATAAAAAAAATAAAAAAAAATAAAATCTGCATGAACTATGCCCTGGTGCCTTGAGTCTATACCAGGACATAAGTTCCACAGTTACATCTCTTTATTGTTATTACATTTCTTTAGATTGGAACATTATTACATTTCGCAGATTACCTATATCTAAACTAACTACTCCTAACCTACTAAGCTATCTAACCTATAGCAGCCGGTTTCCCAGCTGCTTTACATATATCTTTAATCTATATCCTAAGCGGCAGTTCTACTCTATTATAAAACATTCTAACTAGTTAAATTAACAATACATGTGGATGAAAAACTGTTTACTGCCAGCACTTTCTACCAATCTGCTATCTATCAATTTAATTTCAACAATTGTTTCTCTAGCTATCTTCGCTATCAGATGAGCTCCGTGTGATGATCTGTTGTGGCTGTCCCCTTCTCCTCTCAGCCCATTCTTGACGTCCTGTTCTGGTCCGAAGTTGCCTACGTCTATTCATGGATTGGTCGCCCTGTTCTGGCCTGAGATCTGCACCATTTCTATCCTCTTCTTCGACGTGGGTACTTATTTCTTGTTGCCTTATTCTTTGTGACCTTCTTGGTGATTCGTCCTGGTTTTGGTGTTGCTGCTGATGTATTGCGTCCGCTATTTGCATTTCCGCTGGTCTTCTGTACTCCTCCATGACTATTTTCGATATCTTTGTCACCATTCTGTTCACTATACACAAATCCTCGTGACTTCTTACGATGTGCCAAACTGCTTTTCCTGCTAGCATTGCGCGTTCCTCTTGTACCTCATCGTTGTATTTCGTACATTCAAAGATCACATGTTCGGGGTTGCCTACTATATCACATGTATTACATTTATCACTTTCCTTGCTTCGAATCTTCGCAAAATATGTATCAAATGGGCCATGTCCTGTAATATATTGAATGCTCTCCTTAGTTGGTGATACGGTTAATCTTAATCTCTCTCTTATGCTGGGGAATAGATCATATACTCTTCTACCTTTCTCCGATTGATTCCATTCTTTTTGCCATTTGTCTATTAAAATTTTTCTTGCCTCTCTCCTTGTATTGCACGGTCTTACTAAAATTTTGATGACCTGTTCTTGGTCTTGTTTTTTCATCCAATACATTATTGCCCGCAATTTTACCGTTAAGTCAATCGGCCATATGGCTAGAATCACTAGTAAGGCCATCGTTGGAACTGTTTTAGTTAATCCCATACACCTTATTAAAGTTTGTCGTTGAGTACTCCTCAGTCGTTGTACATTTTTCACTAGGCTAGCTCTATGCGCCCAAACACTAGATCCATATCCTATTATTCCTGTTAGTATAGCTGTGTGATATGTCCTTGTTGCTGCTAGTGGGATTTTATATTTATATTGAACCATCGTTGCTAGCTTCATCATCGTTTTTCCGGCCTTGTCTCTGACTTTCTCTATATGCTTATCAAAGTGTAATTTCTCATCCATGTTTATTCCCAAATACTTAAAAACACTTTCTCGTCGTATATTGGTACCATTTACTTTAATGAGGGGATTTCTTTCTAATTTTCCTTTTAATAGCATATAAGCAGATTTATGAGGTGCTATTTGTAATTTTACTTCATTACACCATTCTTCTAACAAAGTCACTACACTTCGAGCTTTTCTTTCAATTTCCCTTCTATTATTTGCCTCGATCATAATCATAAGGTCGTCAGCGTAGGCTATAACATCGAAGGTATCCTCATGTTGTGCAATCCTTTCCAGTATTGGTTCCGTCATAATGTCCCAAAACAAAGGGCCTAATATTGATCCTTGTGGACAACCTTTGCTTATTTCTTTTGTTACCATATCATTCTCTCCTTTTAAATATAGTCTCCGATCTCTGCAATAATCTAATAAACTATTATATATGCACCTTGGATAATTATTTTCTCTCATGATTTTAAAAAGTTCTGGCCACCATAAATTGTCAAAAGCACCAGATATGTCAAAGAACATGGACACCACATATTTACTGGAACTTTTAGAAACATTTTTAATTGCACAGTTTATTGCATCCTCTGTAGATTTACCCTTTCTAAACCCGAATTGTTTTTCTGTTTCTCCAATCATTAGTCTATATTCAGTTATTCTCTTCAGCAACAACTTTTCTTGTAGTTTGCCCAGACAAATCGGTCTATAGGATTTTGCATCTGTAGCTTCCTTATCTTTGGATTTTCTCAGGATTACGACATTGGCCTCCTTCCAGATATATGGAATTCTTCCTTCCACTAGACATTTATTTATGAGCCTACACATATGCATAGATATAAGAGGTTCTAACTGCTGCAACACTTCAGATTGAATACCATCTGGTCCCGGGGCTTTGCCTGTCCTTAGCTCCTTAATTGCTATTTTTACCTCTTGTATATCGAAAGGATATACTACCCTGTCGTTTAAGTAATATTGATTCATCTGTTGTTTTTTAATTCGATGTATAACTTCATCATTCTCGACCCTTTCATCTGGTAGTAATCTTTCTAGTAAGAGGTGTGCAGATTCTTTCCAATTTTTAGTAAAGTGTCCATTTCCTTTACTTATCGTTGACAGAACTTCGGGAGCCGCAATCTTTTCCATAACTAATTTATACGGAACACCCCATACATTTTCATTTAGAGTTTCTTCTACCATCGTATCCCATGATTTCATCCTAGTATCTTGTAGTTTCTGTTTGTATCTATCTTTTAGCTGTTGATATCTTAAAAGATTAAAATTCCTTTCATTTGCTGTTTTACTTTTTTGGTAGACCTTCCGTGCCTTTCTCGCCTTCCTTCTAAGGTCCTGTAGTTGATCGGTCCAAATTACTGCTTCTTGCATCCTACACTTGTTTTTGGTTAGACCTTCGTGCATGGCATACTGTATCCTTTCTGTTAACATTTTGGCCTGGGCATCAATGTTCAGTTGCTGTATTTCCACTGGTATAATAAAATTTTCTCTAACTTTGCACCAGTTTGCATTTTTAATCTTGTATAATTCTCTGCCTCTCCTAATTTGTGTATCATATCGCCCTTCATAATCTATGTCAAAGTATATCAGATTATGATCACTAGAGGTTATTTGCTGTGTTACAATCCATTTCCGTATTTTATTATAAATATAACCTTTGGCTAATGTAAGATCAATATTTTCGTAAGCATCCGCACGATTCATAAATGTGTAAGGATTATTCGGTTGATTTACAATCTGCATATTACACGTTGTAATCATTTCTTCCATTTTTAATCCTTTTAAATCTGGATTTTTGCTGAACCACAATTTTGACTTCGCATTAGCATCCATTGTATATATTATAGCTGCATCAAAATATGCTTGCAAAATCTCCTCTGTCTTACTGATGTGTACTTCTATATCATCCATAAATTGGTAATAGTGGTTACAAAGTATGAAGTCTATACCCTTAGTTTGTATCTGTACACAGTTTACATGTTCGTCACAAAATTGAGATATTTTGGTTGCTTGTATGTTTTTATTGTTAATCAAAATCATTGCTTGGGGATTTTCCCCGTCATATATCTTACGTGCAGTTGCAGCCATGTGTAACGGTTATCCCCTAAGTGTATATGGTTCTTGAATACAGACAATATCCAGAGCCATTTCGTTTACAATTTTCCTCAATTCTATCATTACAGTCTTTGATCGTTGTGCATTTATCTGTGCTATTCTTATATTATGTACTCCTACCATTTCACTAATTCTTGTACTAGCCATTTAAATAGATATATTTGTTTGTTGTCCATAGTCTGTTCGAGCTATAAGCCTCTCAAAATGTATCCTATACAACGAGCATTCCTTTCCACGTTTACAGGGGGCTTCTTCTTTAAGCTTACGATCTGGGTATCTTTGTTTTAAAAACTTCCTCCTTTCTGCACAGGGGATACATATTGCTGGTTGATTCTTTTTATCGCATTCATTTTTGTTGTGATCCTCTTCACCGCAGTGAGCACAAACAATCTTATCTTTTGTACAGTATTTTGCCACATGACCAAAGTTCTGGCATTTCATGCATGTTGCAACAACTACATAATCTTTTGCATTTACTGCTTGAAAGCCAAGGTAAATTTTCTCTTTTTTAAGAATTAGCCTCCGAACGTATGGTGAAACATCCATAACATGGTGAACCGTATTAGCATTTCTTGGACCAGTTTTGAACCTCATGTTTACTTGTTGATTGAATTTTTCCCATGACATCTCCTCCTCAAAGTTTTGGTGATACATGTTTTCTTTGATTGTTTCCCCTTTTTCGCTTGATATTACATCATACAGAATTATTAGCGGGTTCCTCTTTTTCGGTAATTCCACTTTTAATTTCATTTTCTTCAAACCTTCATGATTTGGAAGCTTTTCAGCGTCTTCAGTAGTTTCTGTTTCCAGAATAACATTTCTTTCTGTTCTTTTAATATTGCATATTTTAACCTTATCTTTTGTTGGTATGACAGTTGTAGTTACTATATCTTGTACTACTTTAGTATCTTTTACTTCAGTTGATGACACAAATATCGTACATTTTTGTTTCTGCAGAACACGTTCAACTTTGACTGTATTATTGTCAACATTTCTAGTAGTTATATCGGCATAAGACATCATTGGTACTTGTTTCTTTTCATCTTTGTATAATTGCAACTTTGATTTAAGATGAGTATTTTCCAATCGTACAGCATCATGTACCTTAGTAATTTCTCCAAGCAAGTTAAACAGTTTAGCTCGGTTACTTACAGTAATTGACTTGTCGGAAGCCACTACGAGGCTTATTTCAGAAATAATGTCTGTTATTGATTTATTCAGTTTTTCACTTTCACTAGATGTATCATTTTCATTTTCACTAGTATTTACTTTGGAATCACCTTTGTCTTTGCGACTCATTTGGGTCGGAGATCTTGATAGAGAGCTCCTTGGCCGAAATGGATCTCCTGTCTCACCTCTGTCCTTGGACATTTAGCTCCTCTCCGCCAGCGGCGAAACCAAGGGATTCTACCGCTGCCCAGGGCGGACGACGTGGACGTGGGAGCTCCTCCAAGTGCACTTTAATTTTTCTGAACCTCGACAGCGACACCGCTACGCCGAGGTCCAAAATCTCTAAGGCAGGACAAACACTCTTTTCGCACTTGGGGTCCCGCCCCAGCATTTGGAAATACGAGCAGTTATTAAATGCTTCCATTTGAAAGGCTTAACGCCTAAAGAAATCAAGGAGGAAATGGACAGTACATTGAAAGACTCTGCCACTTCATATACAATAAGTAATGGGTTGTAAAGTTTAAAATGGGACGTACCAACACTAGTGATGAGCCTCGCTCTGGACGTCCTGTGGAAGTCACAACTCCAGAGATCATTGAAAAAATTCATCGTGTAGTACTGGAGGACCGCAGATTAAAGTTGTTTGAGATATCAGAGAACGTGCAGGTAATATTTTAAGTAATGTTTTGGGCTTCAGGAGGTCTGTGCAAGATATGTGCCGCGTTTGTTCACTCCTAATCAAAAGTTGCAAAGAAAGGCCTTTTCTGTTAAGAATTTGGAGCTCTACCTTAGAAATCCCAGTGAAATTTTGAGGTGGCTGATTACTAGGAATGAAGCTTAGTACATCACTACACTTCAAAAGTAAATCACAGTCAAAACAGTTGACTGCGCCAGCTGAAAAAGCTCACAAAAAGGCGAAGTCAATTTTGTGACCTAACAAGGTAACGGCAAGTGTTTTATTGGATGTAGAGAGATCTATTTTTATTGATGACTTGCAAAAGGGTAAAAGTATCACTGGTAGCTACTACGCAAGCTTACTGCAATGTTTGAGTGATAAGGTGAAAAGAAAAAGTCCGTATTTGGCAAAGGAAAGAATGTTGTTTCTTCACGACAATGCTGCGGCCTATCGCTCAGTCATTGCAATGCTAATTATAGTTCGAATTGCTTCAGTATCTACCTATCTCAATCAGCAATTAGTATTAAAAGTCACATGTGTGACATATATATTCGTGAGAATTACAGTTCCCGCAGAAATTCTTTTTATACTGGATCACTTTCATAAAACTTAAGAGTTATGTATGTCACGTAATATTGTCTAATGTATGTGAACCTCTGCAGGAAGTTGTGTGTCCCAGTTCGAGCACAAATAAAAGAGCATAGCGTTCAGGTTGTGCGGTGTTTCTCATGAAAGGACAAAACAACCAGAGAAACAAACCTGCTGTCTTTGAGTTGAACGCAAACGTTAAGCTTTTGTCTCCAGTGGCTTCCTTTTGTAGAAGAGCTTTGATGTGGTCTGGCCTAATACGGCACAGCCACCATTGTCTCGCGTTTCTGACCAAATGCACTATCAAAATGTCTCCACACTTTTAAATACTTAAAGTGCGGTCCTGTTATATGAATCAGTGGTCCCACCTCTGCAGCGTAGGCTCAAAGACGTCCCGAGTTCGATTCTCGGACAGGGTGACCTACCAGGAATACGTTTTCTCAGCGAATTTTCTCTTATCCTGAAATACGAATGTCTAGTAATTCCGATGTCTATGTACTCTGGACTCATTTGAACATAGAAAACGTCACGTGAATCCAACACATTAGATAATTTCATGTATAGAATACGCCTAATACAAGGGCTGCTCAATAAAGAAAGGTTACAATTTTTTTATGACAATGTACCTTTACTCATCCTCATAATTTTGATGGCCTTTCTCAAAATAGTCTCCCCTGAATGCGATGCACTTATCCCAGCGATACTGCCAGTCTACAAAGACAAGCTGAAAAAAATTTCTGGGGAGATCCTTCAAAATCGCCTCCGCAGCCTTCACCACTGCTTCTGATGATGGATAATGCCTCCCACGAAGGCTTTCTTCAAGTTAGGGAATAGAAAAAAGTCACATGGGACTAAATCCGGACTATAGGGAGGCTGAGCGATGCACTTCACGTTGATTTTTGCAAGATATTCAGCAACAACATTAGCAATATGCGGCTGCGCATTATCGTGGTGCAGCATCCAGCCTGCTTCACGGAAATGTCTTTTGCGCCTGATATGGACTTGCAATGTTTTCAAGACACCCCTGTAGTATTGTCCAGTTACTGATGTGTGTGCAGGTACAACATTCTGATAAACCATTCCATGAATATCAAAGAATGAGATGACTATAACTTTCCCAGCAGAAGCAGCCACTTTTGCTTTTTTAGGGGTTGTTGATGAAGGAGATTTCCACACTGAGCTTTGCTGTTTGCTCTCAGGATCAAAATGCTGTAACCAAGTTTCATCAGCAGTGATTACGTTTGAAAGAAACTCCGGATCTTCCTCTAACATCAACTTTATCTGCATGTTACCTCCATAGCAGCGGTAGGCGATACTGAACATGTCTGAACTTGCCTGGTTCTCACAGGCGGGAACCAGGAGTACCAACAATGAAACTACTACGACGTGTTTGTTTCACATTAAGCTAACAGAATATAATAAGATTGACTTCTAGTGCAAAAAATTATGACTGTAAAAAATCATGACCATTCTTTGTTGAACAGCCCTCGTGTGACAGAGACCCCTCTTACGACGCGTAATGACTTTCATAAATCTATCTTCACAGCACAGTTAACGGAAAATTTCATTCCTTTTTTCTGAAAACCAATAGCAATCCTAATTTTAAGGAAGTGATTAACACATATTAATTCCAGTTGGAGTTCTCACTTGCCAAAGCTCCGATTTTCATTGTTCTCTTCGGTTTAACGCGCAGCTTTCATTCATTCTTTGTGTAGATCACTTCAATAAGTGCGAGGCTAATTTTGTGTAATTTTTTTTATTTTTATTGTGTTAGTTTCGCATCAGTATACATGTATCTTTCTTTATGCAGTATGCTTTAGTCTGTAACAACCTCTACATTTCTGTGTAGTGCTTTAACCTATACCAATATGAAATAAATGGACACTTTATGCACTTTTAACTCACTGTCATTAGTAACCCTCCATTAATGTGTTTTAAACATATAAATAATATCAATATTAATCTTCTTCTTCTTCTTTCTCTAACTCCTTTGTGCTGTTAAGCGTGGAGTACAAGCCTCTTCTACCCATTTCCTCCACTTTTCTCGGTCCATTATCATTCTCTTCATTTCTGTCATGGTTTTCCCTCTATCCTTCCCCAACTTCTCAATGTATTCCTGATACAACATGCGTGGCCTTCCCCTAATTCTTTTACCTTCTGCTCTTGCTTCTAAATATTGTTTGGGTTTTCTTTCTTCTGACATGCGGAGTACATGTCAATACCATTTAAGTTGTCTTTTTTCCAATATTTCTTTAACGGAGTGTGTACCCAACTCTTCCCTTATTGTTACATTTCTAATCATATCTCTTCTTGTCTTCCCCACAGCTCGTCTTAAATATATCATTTCTATAGCTGTTATTTTGTTTTCTTGTTTCTAATATTAATCATTTATAGAAATTAACTCAAAGTAAACTATAAAACGCTCAATTTAAAATGTATAAATGCTATAAAATGCTAAATCTAAAAACCAAAATACTAAACTTCTTATTTTAAAATGAAAAATATTACTACCACTAATGATAATCTGTTGGTGCGAGATCAGGGCTGTATGCTGGCTGTGGTAGCAGTTCGATTCTTCCCAGTTCCTGAATTTTTTCAATGGTTGTTCGTGTAGTATGAGATGTTGCATTGTCATGTTTCAATAGAAGTCTATTTCGGTTAACAAATGCTGCCTATCTCGGTCTCAACATTTCATGAACTCGTTTCAACTGTTGAGAGTAAAGATCCGTTTCAGTCGTTCACCTGTTTGGAACAAACTCACAGTGAATCACACCTTCAAAATTGCACCAGACACAAAACATTACCGAGGGACCGAACTGATGACTTTGGCAGGTTGTCGGGGATCAAGCAACTGTTTCGAGGCGTCAGGGTTTCGGTAATGTACCCATTTTTAATCATAAGTGACAATTCTCTGACGAATCTATCATTCATGGGATTACCCATAAGCTGAGTACAGATATCCACTCCATTTTCAGACTGTTGAAGTGTCAGTTCAAGCGGTACAGATCTAGAACTTCTCTATGATTTTCTAAGTGTCTTAATGTGGCGATGTATAGTATCTTTTGATGCCCCACATTCTTCTGAAAGCCTACGGGTAATTTATTGCGGATTTTCTTGTGGTAAATCCTCAATATTCCCCATAGGGGAGGGGATCCGTTCCCTTCAGCTGCCGTGGTGCGGGCGCTGCGGACCCCTAGCACTCGTGATACCTCGGACGTTACTAGTGGAACCTCGGGCCAAACTGCCGAGCCCCTACCGTAGGGAAGTTGTTCGGATTGGGTTGGACTCGCAGGGGGAAGTGGTTCCCGATACCCATGGGAGATCGGGTACGTCTCTGGACGGGGTTGAGGGAAGCCATATATTCCCGCGTACTAGCCAGCATAGCTAGTAGAAGCTGTGCTAGATCACCAGGCGGCCTTACCGAGGTTGATCGGTACCCTTCCCCTTTGGGGTTGGCTCGCGTAAGTGGTGTATCCAATTCCATCCCGTCTTTTGTTTTTGGACCATATGGAGGGGCTTGTTAGTCTCTAAGTCTTGCCCTATGGAAAGCCCCACAGAGAAGCCGGGCACCTTTCGGGGACAGCTCGATAACTCCCTGGTCGTTAGAGGAAGGGGTCGGTCTTCACTTAGTGTGGATTGCCCTAGTAGATACCCTCGATTTTATATACGAGGCATGTTTTTTAAGTCAGTGCCGTTTTGGAATTTAAAAAAAGAGGTGCATAGGTATCGCAATAATTTTATTTTTATATGAAAGCCTGTACCTTAATCTACTTTTCTACATAATTTCTGTGAATACTGAGGCACTTGCCATAACGTGGCACGACTTTTTGCTTACCCTCCTCATAAAATTCTGCCGCCTGACCTGTTAACCACTATGTCACAACTGTTTTGACTTCGTTATCGTCTTGAAGACGCTGACCACACAGATGTTTTTTCCCAAGTGCAGGAACAAATGGTAGTCGCTGGGTGCCAGATCAGGGCTGTATGGAGGATGATTTAGAGTTTCCCATTGAAAAGATTTGATGAGATCTTTGGTCCGATTAGCCACATCTAGACGCGCACTGTTATGCAGCAATACTTTTCATGATTTTCCGGGCAGAAATTGTATGCTTAAACTTCACTTTTGTAGGTGATGATGAATGTCGCCATTCCATGGGTTATTGTTTCGATTCTGGTGTGACGTAGGCCACTCATGGTACGTCACCAGTAACAATTTGGTCTAAAAATCTTCACTTTCACTGTGGTACCGCTCAAGGAAAGTGAATGCACTGCCTAAGCGTTGGGTTTTGTGCAAATCCGTCAACATTTTTGGAACCCAACGTGAACACAATTTCCGGTATTTCAAGTTCTCGGTTACTATGCGATACAAAACACTACGAGAAAATGAAGAAAATAGTCGCACAATGATGAAATTGTAAAGCGTCTGTTTTCTCTCACCTTTTCGACCACTTTCTGCACCAAATTTTCAGTATCGACCGAAGGACGCCCACTCCGTTCTTCATCATGCACATTTGTGCGGCCATCTTTAAATGCTCTCACTCATTTCCTTACCATTCCATCACTCATAATGTTTTGTCCGTAAACTCCACAGATCTCACGATGAATATCAATCGGTTTTACGCCTTTAGCACTAATAAATCGTATAACAGCCCGTACTTCACAATCGGCGGGACTCACGATTGTCTGAGGCACCTTAAACACTCAGTAACCAACGTATACAATGAAGAATCAGACTGTAATGGCGTCAGTGCGTAGACAAGAGATGTAGGTAAGCAGCGCGCATGCACGGAACGCCGACCGTAGCGTTGCGGGGCAAAATCGCAAAACGGTACTGACTTAAAAAACATGCCTCGTATATATCCTAAATATTGCATAGTTTAGGTCTTCCAGAACGTGGTAAATCTTTAATGTTTTCGTCTCCATTGTTGAAACATTGGAACCATCGCTATGCCACACGCTGACTAACGACACCTTCTTCCACTTCACATATTCTTCGAGCTGCGACAGCGACTTTATAATCTTGTTTCTAGTAGTTTTTTAAAAGGAATCTATGTTCAAACTCTGTTATCTCCATTTTGTGATTGTTTATTAACAACTAAAGACTGATACCTGCTCGCAAAGTACGCAAAACTAACCATAGCGTCCTGTAAATATCACTGCCAAACCAAAGAAAACCAGTAAATTTTCCAAAACAGCAAATCAAGAACAGAATTTACTTATGACAGAGCCTAATAGTTTATATTGACCGAAAACAGAGTTGTAGGCTGTTGTATGATGTATATGTTAAAACAATTGAAGTCTTACTGCTACATAGAACATTTCTACCCAAGAAAAGGAGAAACTTCAGCAGGGAGAGAGAACACCGTTTATGTAGAGAGATTATCCTGTATAAGCTGTTTACACGTAAGGCACAAAACACTGATGTAATCCCCATCTCTGTATGCGACATTTATACATTGTAAACAGATTTGAGGTAAACTTGCTGTCTCAAAATCCCTCCAATTGCTTCTGCTTGCTTTTCCTCATTTATTACTCCATATGTCCTCTTATTTTACCACTTTTCATAAAGGTATTCCTGTTGGGAGGGAAGAGTTGGTGTACGTTTTCAAGATCGCGGGTTCAAATTAGCCTAACGTGCCAAAAATCGATAGATTTTGTCAGTAAATTTACTGCCACGTAAAATTGTTGGTATATTTCGATTTTATGAATTTTTTTCCTTATCCTGAAGATGAATGTCTGGTAACTTCAAGCTCTATGTACCCTGCACTCATTAGAACATCTTTTCATTCATCGTCCGATATGACTCAGCTTTGGAGGTTTTCCCTTATCCTGAAAGATGAATGTCTGATAACTCCAAGCTCTATGTAACCTGTACTCATTAGAACATAATTTCATTCGTCGTCCGATATGACTTAACGTTGGAAGTTTTCCCTTATCCTGAAAGATGAATATCTGGTAACCCTAAGCTCTATGTACCCTGTACTCATTTGAACATCATTTCATTCATCGTTTGATATGACTTAATGTTGGAGGTTTTCTTTTATCGTGAAATATGCATGGTTGTTAACTGTAAGCTCTATGTACGCTGTACTCATTTTAAATATAATTTCATTCATCGTCCGATATGACTTAACGTTGGAGGTTTTCCCTATCGTGAAAGATGAATGTTTGGTAACTCTAAGCTCTATGTACCCTGTACTCATTTGAACATAATTTTATTCATCGTCCGATATGACTTAACGTTGGAGGTTTTCCCTTATCCTGAAAGGTGAATGTCTGGTAACTCTAAGCTCTATGTACCCTGTACTCATTTGAACATAATTTTATTCATCGTCCGATATGACTCAACGTTGGAGGTTTTCCCTTATCCTGA
The DNA here is from genome assembly GCA_030765055.1 of Mantis religiosa. Classification (NCBI taxonomy): domain Eukaryota; kingdom Metazoa; phylum Arthropoda; class Insecta; order Mantodea; family Mantidae; genus Mantis; species Mantis religiosa. Next base: position 148,730,326 of record CM060954.1, read on the forward strand.
AAGATGAATGTCTGGTAACTCTAAGCTCTATGTACCCTGTACTCATTTGAACATAATTTTATTCATCGTCCGATATGACTCAACGTTGGAGGTTTTCCCTATCGTGAAAGATGAATGTCTGGTAACTCTAAGCTCTATGTACCCTGTACTCGTTGAACATCATTTCATTCATCGTCCGATATGACTTAACGTTGGAGGTTTTCCCTTATCCTGAAAGGTGAATGTCTGGTAACTCTAAGCTCTATGTACCCTGTACTCATTTGAACATAATTTCATTCATCGTCCGATATGACTTAACGTTGGAGGTTTTCCCTATCGTGAAAGATGAATGGTAAATGTAAGCTCTATGTATCCTGTACTGATTTGAACAACATTCGTTTATTATCTAAAACGACTTAACGCTGGAGTTATCCGTTATTCAGAACGATGGTTGTCTGGTAACTCTAAGCTCTATGTATCCTGTACTGATTTTAACATCATTTCATTTATCATCTGAAATGACTCGCATAGGAAAACGTTAGTTGGAAACAATTTTCTCACAACACATTTGCCAACTGTTCCCAAATAAGGTGCATATTCCTGTTAATTTAGACTGATACACAGCTACCAACATTTTCTGCCACTCATAGCCTACCAGATGCTTTACAGTTATTCCACAGACTCTAATATTTCATTATTTGTGACCATATGTCAATATCCAACATTTTTCCCATAGGCATTCATATTAAATCCTTTCTCACAGATTGTTTCAGACATATGGTGATATAAAAAGCCAAGGACAACAGAACTTACTTCTACCCTTAAAAGGCAGCGTTTCATTCCGCAGAGCGTTATGGTTAAACTCATTATTTTCCTTTTCAATTGCTGCAAGCCCACATTGAATGACGACAGAATCCTTTTATTCTTTCGCGATCGTCTTTGTTCTAACATTTTTATTTGTTTTCTGTTCTTTAATGAGCACGCTGTTGTCCTTTTGATGGCGGTGCCTTCTTGAAGAACACATAAAAAGGAATATAAGGAAATTAATCTGCCAATCTTGCAAACAGAAGGCACACAAAGCTTTCGTTTAAAATGTAAAGGCACAAACATGAAATAAATATCTGCTATGAAATATTAAAAAATCAAATAGTGTTATGGATGTTGGAGAGTTATAATTCTCAGCTGCCTTTGTAGTTAATCTCTGATCAATAATTTGCTGCTTCAAATTATTAATTTGTGCATCAAAAACCTGTGAGTCTATTTGAGAACAGAGAATTCAAAAGATAACACATAAAACCTATATTTAGAGCTTAGGTTTAGTAGCTTTAAAGAAGATAAAACACAAATTTGCACAGAAACAAAAGTTCCAAATTTCAAGTAAATCCCCCACTTTCAAAGAATCTACCATTTTTAAAAGCATCTCAAAGTTTTAAAACAATCTCTCCTTTTCAGGAGAATCTTCCACTTTCAAGAGAGTATCTCATTTTCAAGTGAACCTCCCATTTTCAGGAAAATCTCAAAATTTCAACAGAATCTCCCATTTTCAAGAGAATCTGCAATTTTTAAGAGAAACTCCCACTTTAAGAATCTCAAATGCTCAACAGATTCTAAAAATATCAAAATCTCCATTTTTTAAGAAAAACTCCAACTATCAAAAAATCTCCAACTTTCAAGGGAATCATCCACTTTCAAGGGCATCTCTCTTTCAAAAGAATGCCCCACTTTCAAGGAAATGCCGCACTTGCAAGAGAATATCCTAATTTCAAAACAATCTCTCAGTTTCAAGAGAAGCTTCCTACAGTATATAAACGCATGAATGTTGTAAAATAAACTATCCCTTTTGAAGGTAGAAGCACACATTCTGGAGAATACATTAAGACATGGGATATCGATTTAGCAAGTACAAAAATATACGTCGGGTTACGTACGATGTTCTGATATTTTGATAGTCAGACTGTACTATACTATATTCCCGCCTTCTCTGACCTCTCTAAACCAGCGACCTCCCATAACAACTGTACTCATTCGTCAGACAGGTAATAAGTCGTGTTACGTACGATGTTCTGATGTTTTGATAGTCAGACCGTACTGTACTATATTCCCGTCTTCTCTGATCTCTCTAAACCAGCGACCTCCCATAACAACTGTACTCATTCGTCAGACAGGTAATAAGTCGTGTTACGTACGATGTTCTGATGTTTTGATGGTCAGACTGTACTATACTATATTCCCGCCTTCTCTGACCTCTCTAAACCAGCGACCTCACGTAACAACTGTACTCATTCGTCAGACAGGTAATACGTCTTGTTACGTACGATGTTCTGATGTTTTAATGGTCAGAATGGACTGTACTGTACTATATTCCCAACTTCTCTGATCTCTCTAAACCAGCGACCTCCCATAACAACTGTACTCATTCGTCAGACAAGTAATAAGTCGTGATACGTACGATGTTCTGATGTTTTGATGGTCAGACTGTACTGTACTATATTCCCGTCTTCTCTGATAGCTCCAAACCAGCGACCTCCCATAAAAACTGTACTTATTCGTCAGACAGGTAATACATCATGTTACGTACGATGTTCTGATGTTTTAGTGGTCAACCTATATATGTTTCGAATTGGTTGTGTAGTACAAATTAGACAACGGTAGTTATCCTGCTGTAATATCAACTACTTGTTACTGTGCGTCATTTGTCTGCAAGTTTTATTATTTTTGCAACACTGTCTCTGCTTGATGTATCGACTCGTCTCCAATAATGAGGCTACTTGGTTACGTCACGCTTGATTTGTTTCGGAATACGCTGGCTACTACATCATGCAATGGAAGCTGTCTTAGCAGTTTATTCACCTCTGTTTTTGTGATGCTGTGACGCCCAATTACTCTTTTACAGAGACAAATGGACTTGAGCTTACCCGATAGTGAAGTATGGCGGGGTATATTTTGAAAAAAAAAAAAAAAAAAAAAAAAATAGCTTTATGGCAGAATTTGTCAAACTTTGGAGACAAATAGGGCATGAAATTTTAACAGTTTGTTTCATCGTTATCTTTCTCTATCTCTCCTTGCGCCTTATTCCTACTTATTTGATGGCTTTAATATCTGAGGCCATACCTGCCTCTTTAACGTGCCGTTTATCCTGTTTGAGGATATTGCTTATCGACGTTGATGTAGATTTTCACAGTGATCCGGTAATTGAACCCGGGATCTCTGAATTACATAGCTAGCATGTTGATGATATATATAAAGGGCGCTCAACTACGGCGGTCATCAGCGCCCTTTAAAAAACTAGTCATGACAAAAGCCAGATATAAAACTTTCTAAAAACTATACAAGTGTAACAAAACCTATTAAAAATACACGTACATAAAAAACATCAAACAAAACCTACTAAAAATTTCGTTCACTAAATCATAAACTCTAAACTAGACAAGAATCTAAAAACCTTCTCCACGGGCCTCTACGCACGGCCTACACGTGGGTGGGCCAGTTGACCGTCTCCCTCAACCACGAAGAGGAGCCCACACGAGGGAGACTGTTGGCTCGGGACCCCGTGTGCGCCAAACCCGTACCTACCGAAGTAGGCCCCTGGGGGGTAGCATGTTGATGATGTACCAGCTTCAGGACTCCGAGTTTGTAGATTAAAATCCTGTAGGCTGATCGATTTTGACGAACAAAATTTTATCGATTTTGTGCTCTTCTTTCGGAAGAGCAGTAAAGCCGGTTTTGTTTGTAGATTTAGAGCTTGTAAATGAACTTCAAGCGTGATAAAAGGCTTCGATAGTCTTTTATTCCAATGTAGATGGGAAGCTGAGGGCTACCGAGAGATCCAAAAACATCCTAACCGTGTACGCAATGTTTTATCCGTCGGCAACTTCGGCGCTAGTTGCGGTCTGTCGTTATTATAGAAATGTGCGGATGAAACAATGCAAAATTTTAAAAGCAATTAAAATAGAATTCCATTTCTCTGTAAGTGCTGCAGCGCCATTCATTATGGTACCTAAAGTACACCAGAAAGAAACAGAATGAACGGAGAATTATGGAGAAATGAATTGTGGCAGATGAGAATCTAAACCAGCACTTACCTTGTTTTTTTTAGTCCGCCTCGGTAGCGTGGTGGTAGCACGTCTGCCTCAAGTTCAAGAGGTCCCGAGCTCGAATCTCGGTCAGGTTTACCTGGTTAAGGCTTTTTCACGCAGTTTTCGCTTATCTTGAAAGACAAATGTCGGGTAACTCTAAGCTCCATGGAACCTGGGCTCATTTGAGCATCATTTCAACCATTCCATTCATCGTCCGATATGACGAGGATGTAAATCACAAAAAAAAAAAAAAAACCTATCTTTCAAGGAAAACCAGGAAAGCCTAACGTCAGAGCTGGTGACCTATACCTCTACTAAACATATATTTTCATGTGAATATTGCTTCTTCATTATTATCTGACCTCATTACAGTCGCTTGAGAAGACAAATGACAGACGTTAACGTTATTTTCTATGTAAATGCGAGTACGAGCGCAGAATGCCAGAGACGCCGATGCAGAGAATGATGTCAATGTAGAAGACTGCAGACTCTGCCCACATGTAATGAAAGCATCAGTGGCGGCTGGTGCAGCTGCATGAACAACCTAACATTTAACTATATTCTACAGATACAAAATTAATTTCAGTGTAATGACCTTAAAGGCCAAATGGAGGTATTTCAAAAAGCTCATTTCCCACAGACTGGATATTTCTTAGGCATTTCCTTCATTATTTAAAAACTGCTGATGGAAAACTTTTGTGATGTTCCCGTTCACATAGACTAAGAAAATGACGAATTCTACTATTTTAATGCCAGTTTTCTGGAAACAAATTAAGTAATAAAGAGAAATTGCTTTGCTAACCTCAAAATGAATTTATGCATGGTGATGATTTATGCAGATAAACTCTATTTATTTTCATTCCTCTAAAACAACAGTTAAGCTCCAAAACTGGAGAAAATTTAATATATTTAAATTACTAGGGCTATCCAGAAAGTAGATTACGTTTTCGTCTGTTTCCGCTAGGGGCGGGTCTAGCGCGGCCATCTTGGGGTCAGAGCGTTGCGCAGCTCAGTCGGCATCTAGCCGTGCTAGTGAGAGGTTCGTGCTGTGCTCCGTTCAGATACTGTGACGGCTTGAAATGTCTGCGTTAATTGAAAATCCCGCGAGCTGCGAGGTGCGTGCAGTAATAAGGTTTCTGACTGCAAAAAACTGTAAACCGATAGAAATCTATCGGCAGCTTTGTGAAGTGTATGGGGACAACATTATCACTGAAGGTGAAGTGCGTCAGTGGGTCATCAGATTTAAAAATGGCCGAACCAATGTTCACGACGAAGATCGAAGTGGGAGACCCAGCATAGTGACTGCCGAACTTGTCGAAAAAGTCGATGCTAAATTCCGTGAAAATCGAAGGTTCACAATAAGGAACTTTCTTTGAGCTTTCCACAAATTTCGCGAAGTTTGTTGCACGAAATCATCAGCGAAAAGCTTGGTTACCACAAGTTTTGTGCAAGATGGATTCCAAAAATCTTGACAGAGGACCACAAAAATCAGCGAATGGCTGCAGCGTTGAAGTTTTTGGACGTTTACCATAAGGATGGTGACTATTTACTCGATCGCATCGTTACTGGTGACGAAACATGGGTGAAACACGTGAACTGTGAAACGAAATTGCAATCAATGCAATGGGGGCACACATGTTCTCCCCAAAAACCCAAGAAATGCATGCAAACAATGTCGGCAAGGAAGATGATGGCGACTGTTTTTTGGGACAGAAAAGGTGTGATTTTGGTGGACTTCCTGGAAAAAGGCACTACAATAAACTCTCAAAGTATTGCCAAACTCTCCAAAAACTCAGAAGAGCCATTCAAAACAAGCGCAGAGGAATGTTGAGTTCTAAGATCTTGTTGATTCACGACAACGCCTGGCCCCACACGGCAAATGTCACTCGTGAAGTTCTTGAATCTTTTAAGTGGGAGTTGTTTCCTCATCCACCGTACAGTCCCGACCTGGCACCGAGCGAGTTCCACCTATTCCCAGCAATGAAGAAGTGGCTGGCTATGCAGCGTTTTGATGACGACGCACAGCTGCAAGAAGAGGTAACGAAGTGGTTGAAGGCGCAGGCGGCTGAATTTTTCGACGAAGGAATTTCCAAGCTCATACATCGCTACGATAAATGCCTTAATTTGAATGGTGACTATGTCGAAAAGTAGTATTTGAGTGTGGCTTTCATCTGTATATAATAAAATTTCTTTCCTATACCTTGTTTACTTTTTATTCTAAAACGTAATCTACTTTCAGGATAGCCCTCGTATATTAGAAAATATCTTGGTTTAAGCACAGAAAGGCACGCCATTTTACAATAGTTACTTTACTTGCAAAGTTACTTTCACGACATTTAAATTTAGTGCATCTTGCACGTAATGGCCATTTTATTTTAAATGCTCTATGGCAAATCTGTATGGTTGATACACACAGAGAAACAAATTATTGAATAATATTAATTTTTACATCCCTTAAATCTAAAACATTCAACTCTTCCCATTCGAAACGGTACTCTCTTCCTCGAGTTGATTAATTGACTCTTAAGGAATATACAGTAGAGTAATTGAATGTTAACGGAATATATATACGTGTACTGAAACAAATATTTTGTGTGAAATATCAAGATTATAATGAGCTCTGAACGGTAGGGATTTTTCCTCCCTAGGAAAGCTGACCGCAGCCATAAATTTGATGGGTCACAGCTGAGGTTTAGTTTCAAACATCGTTTGACAGGAAGGGAACATCTTAGGTGGTCTAAAGTGAGATTCTCGTAACTGGGACTCTATATGTTTTCTACCGACCAACTAATTAAAAATAATGAGCTGAAGGGCGAAGCGAAGTGTCATATGGCCTAGCCGGGAACAAATGGATGTCTAAAGTTCAGTCGCTAGCTGGGGGTCGGGCTAGATCGTCGTGCAGCAGCACGAAGTCAGATATCGCGTTCTTTAAGGAACGGACGAGTAAGGTAAAGAAATCGCGTTCGATTAAAGCTAGTTAATAGCGGGGTTATAATCCGACGACTCGTGTTATATACACGGGAGTGCCACCACGCAAACGCGAAACCTTTCAGAGTTCGCCTAATTAACATGTATTCCGAGAGTAATTGAAAATACAACCGATCGTTATAAGATAATTAACCTGTGTTTCTTTCCAAGTACCCCAATTGATCCATCCAGAACGCCCTGTATCAAGAGATCCTTGCCAAAAATCCTATATTCATAAATATTAGGACAACTCCGAGAGCAGCCGAGGACATCGATATTCTTCAAATTTTTATTAGCGATGCTGACAATCCTAGAAGTCAAGCCCCTGCCAAATAATTGAGCTGAACTGCGCGGCAATACTCACCCCGACACCGCGACCTGCCCCACATTATATTTAGAAAGAATTGCCTAATATGAATATTTATATAAATATGTATTAGAAAATTTAATGACCGAACTATTATATCAGCTTTATCTTTGATACTTTATCTTCCTTACATTAAATAGGTCTCTTGTTCAAATCTCCGTCAGTGTGAAACATCTAAATAAGGTTTTCCCTTATCCTCAAAGATGAATGTCTGGTAACTCTAAACCCTATGTACTCTGTACTCATTTGAACGTCATTTCATTCATTGTCCAATATGACTTAACCTTGGAGGTTTTCCTTTATCCTCAAAGATGAATGTCTGGTAACTCTAAGCTCTATGTACCCGGTACTCATTTGCACATAATTACATTCATCGTCCGATATGACTTAACGTTGTAGGTATCCTCTTACCCTGAAAGATGAGTGTTTGATAACTCTAAACTCTATGTATCCTGTACTCATTTGAACATACTTTCATACATCGCGCGATATGACTTAACGTTGCAGATTTTCTCTTTTCCTGAAACATAAATGTCGGGTAACTCTAAGGTCTATGTATCCTGTACTCATTTGAACATACTTTCATACATCGCGCGATATGACTTAACGTTGGAGGTTTTCCCTTGTCCTGAAACATAAATGTCGGGTAACTCTAAGGTCTACGTACCCTGTACTCATTTGAACATCATTTCATTCATCGTCCGATATGACTTAACGTTGGAGGTTTACTGTTACCCTGAAAGATGAATGTCTGACAGCTCTAAACTCTATGTACTCTGGACTCATTTAAGCATCATTTCATTCATCGTTCGATATGACTTATTAATTTGAGTTTTTACATTTTAAAATATTTTTATTCACATTTATAATAAAACATTTAACAGTCAAAATATAGTTCAGTGCTGGATTCATCATTACTTATTATTTTCGTTGGCATCCACCGCTTCCCTTGAAGAGGTCAACCTCCGGAAAAAAAAAAAAAAAAAATACTGTCGAACGGGAATTGCTCCAGTAAAATTCGCAGAATTACCCTCGTCGGCCCAAACAAGCATAAGGAAGCTGATCTCTTCCTTACACGTGAGTGACTCTGAAAAATTACAGTCCAGAGATCACATGCACGATGTTCTTCCTCCCCACTACGTCCACAGCCTCGAGGATAAGAAGAAAAGAGGCAAGCAATGAGCCGTTCAAGAGAAAGAGGAAGTTGGAAGATACGGTATGTTTAGAAAGCACTTAGCTTTGGAAACAAACCGTTGGGATGAAGCACCATAATTAGCTCTTAAGGTACAAGAGCCCATCCCCACGTACAGGAAATGTTCACTCTCCATTAAAGGGAATCTCTTAGAAATTGAAGTGATAAGATTCCGAGAAATTACTCTGCCTAGAACTTATATGAACATAGAATCAATTGTTTACAGTATATATACACATAGGTGGTCTGAAAGGTTTCCGACCTAATAAAGATACAGAACACTTTTTCAGAAATTGATTTTATTTTTGTTTTTCAACATAGTCTCCTCGTAACTGTACACACTTCTCCCAGCGATGCTCCCAACTCTGTAACCCGTCCATGTAGTACTCGACGTTTTTCTCTGCAAAATATTGTTCACGAAGGTGATTGCCTCTTCAATTGACGTAAATCTCTGTCCTCCGAGTGCCATTTTCAGATGAGGGAACAAAAAGAAGTCGCTTAGGGCTAGATCTGTTGAGTCAAGCAGTTCAAACCGTAATTCATGGATTTCCACCATTGCAACCGTTGAGGCGTGTCTTGGTGAAGGAGGATTTTCATTTTCTACAATATGTGGCCGTTTTTCCGCAAGTTTTGCCTTCAGCTTGTCAAGTAATGGTGCGTAGTATGCTCCTTTAATGGCTTTCCCTTTCTGAATATAATCGATTAAACTAACTCCATGACAGGGCCACGCCGTGGCTCAGTGGCTAGACCACTTGTCTCTCACCAAGGTGGTCCAGGTTCGATCACAGGCGACCGCAATGTGAGATTTGTGGTGGACAACACGGCGCTGGGGCGGGTTTTCTCCGGGACCTCCGGTTTTCCCCACCATTTCATTCCACCGGTGCTCCATCTTCATCTCATGTATCATCAGTGTCACCGCCTGCGGTGCCGTATGCAGTAAAAGCGGGCGTTAAACACTACACATTTCCATTTTTTAACTCCATGACTATCCCCCCCCCCAAAAAAAAAAACTGTCGTCATCACTCTCCCAGGCAAAAAGATCGGTTTTTGTTTATCCTGCAGCCGGTTCCTCCTTTGTAGTCCACTGTTTCGACTGTATTTTTGTTTCGGGCGTATAATGCTGTATCCACGTTTCATCTACGGTAAATAATCAGCGGCAAAACTGCGTCAAAAAGGCGTTGGAGATGTTCATTCGAATTTTTTTTTGTTCTAACGTGAGCAAACGCGGCACCCAACGCACGGTCAGCTTTCTGCTGTCTAAATGTTAATTTAATATGTGACAAAAACGTTCTTTTGACATGCCATAGCCTCTGTGATCTCTTTTACTTTATTTTGGCGGTCATTTAGTACCATTTGGTGAACTTTGGCGATGTTTTCGTCAGTAGCTGCAGTTTTTGGATATCCCGAACTTTCATCGTCTCCCAAACTCTTACGGCCATGTTTAAGTTCAGATGCTCAAAATTTCACTGTGGTAAATGATGGTGCAGAGTCCCCATACACAGAATTTAACTCATCTTTGATTTACGTTGGCGTATTGCCTTTCAAAAACAAATATTTAATGGCTGCTCGATACTCGATTTTGAGCATTTTCATAAAAACACTCACATCAACTCACTCAAACGACTGTCACATAACAACTGAGCGTTCAAAATGGCTGAAACTTTGGTGAGTAACTGAACAGATGAACAACGAAACTCACAAGCTTTTATTTACAAGAAGGATCAAAAACTTTTTAGACACCGTCGTAAAAGGGTCTGACGGATATAAATAAAGCAGAAAAATTAAAATTCAACGTCTATTCTTGCACTAATACACTCCTTAATTAGAATACTTCAATGATCACGTATGCGGCAAAGCTGAATGAATTCTTGCACATCTACACGTCCAGGGAGATAATGCTGGACCAGGATCATATATCAAGCTTTCTTTGAAATGTGCTTTGTGTCGATATGGACTACAAATTTTGTTAATGGACTGCATGATAATCCTATTAGGCTTCTTCTGTTAGGCAGCGTGCATGTTTAAATGAGTGAAACACGTTAAGCTCATGCTGCTACGCTTTTTCTTATCCCACATTGTAGCTAATGTGCAATGAGCAGAAGGATTTTCGACGCTAATCTGCATGCAATGGAATATAACCTGGAGCTTCAAAGCCATGGTATGAACTCATGAATATTAAATATTACACAAGGCATTTTTAAACTTTAAGAAAATCTGATGTGCTAAATTTACATGGCTTACAACAACCGTTCTTCAACATATTATCTTTTAGAAATCTGTTAAAACGAGATAACCATTACCACATTGGTAGCTTTCCTGTAGGTAAAACGGAACATGGAAGTACTTTAGACTAGAGATGCGTCCTGTTTCTGTTCTTTTTTCAAATGAGTCCAGGATCCATACGGCTTAGAGATACCAGACATTCATCTTTCAGGATAAGAGAAAACCTCCAACGTTAAGTCATATCGGACGATGAATGAAATGATTTTCAAATGAGTACAGGGTACATAGAGCTTAGGGTTACCAGACATTCACCATTCAGGATAAGGGAAAACCTCCAACGTTAAGTCATATCGGACGATGAATGAAATGATGTTCAAATGAGTACAGGGTACATAGAGCTTAGAGTTACCAGACATTCATCTTTCAGGATAAGGGGAAGCTGAAGAATGAAAGCTTCTCCTGATAAGTCATCATGACCGAGATTGGATCTCCGGACCCTTTGAACGTGACGTAGTCGCGCTACATCTACGCTACAGAGGTGGGCGTAGGCTTTAATTGATAGTCAAATATTTTAAAGCTGATTGATACGTGATGCCTTTGAATTTCCTTTCTCTTTTGATGGCCCACACATAAAATAAATGAACGTCTTCCCATTTCTGGAACTTTTATTTGTTTTTGCTTTTTTGTTTGTTTTTAATCTGGATGGGTTTTGCAAAACTGATAAGCAGTACCTGTTATACAAACACTTAACACAACTGAAAGGTACATGTGTTTAAAACAGAAATTTAATTATTATTATTTTTTTAGGGTTATCGATTTCCAAGGCATTCCTTGCTATTAATTTTTTGAGTACTGAATATTGTTCTCTCGGTCCTTTTTTAAATTTAGATAAATATTTTCCGTACTGACAGTGTATTAATGAAAAAAAAAATGCAATGCGGGATATAAACAAGACACAGACGACAATAAGGCCAACACCTCGTTGCTAATAAAGCCTGAGTACAAAGTTGAACTGCTATTCAAGCTGACAAACCTTCTTACCTTCTTTTTCTCTCCATGCAAATGGACGCAGTCGAAGTTTGTTTGGCAACAGGAAACTGTTTCATATAAACTCGGGGAAGTTTGTGGCCCTAGTTAGACAAGTACCAGGGCGATGAAAACAAGCACGAAACTTGCACAGTGCAACTTGTGCATTACTGGTGACGTTCAATGACGTTATAGCTACGTGTGAACAAAACTCTCTGGGAAAAGGACAAATGTCATTTCTACGTACCTTTTTATCTTCCCTGCTGCTTTCCGTAATAAACCGAGCGAGGTGGGTTTTACTTTCATAGCACGATTTGTTTTCGTCAATTTTGGTGTGTGTTGTACATCCTGGCGGCGGGTTGTAGAACTCTCAGCAGTAGTTGGGGACTTACGCGAGCAGAGGCGGCAATATGAGCATGATAGTAATTATGATCATTATGTTTTAGTTAATTTCCATCAATTAACTAAAATAATAAGAGTTAAATGATGAAGCCTGGGACTTAAGTACTTACAATAGTAAGTCGCCACAAACGGTGTATCTCGGATGCGAGAGCCCCTAGTGGTCTACCGGGGAAATATACGAGTCAACTGAAGAATTTAATGTCAGGAAGGCACGTTGGCCATGGTAGCTCAAAGGTTAAGAGCGACTGGACGGAAACCAGGAGATCCGTGGTTCAAATCCCGGCCATGGCATTGAATTTTTCATGTTGACTCTATCCATAGAAAATGTTCTTGCATTTATGACCTAAAATGGCTTAAATATGACCTAATACACAAAAATATTATATTTATAACTTAATGAATTTATTCATCATAACATATCAATTGACCTATCTCCAAAAATGACCAAAATTTGGCTTCATCATCGAAAAAAGCACGGATATAACCAAAGATCTGAAATATGAAGTATGAATTTTAAGACCGAAAAAGTGCACTATTTTTATCAGAAGCCACACACATATATATATATATATATATATATATATATATATATATATATATATATATATATATACCGTGTCCCAACTAACTCTGCGGCCTCAAATTTCTCCGAAATGAAATAAAATATGAAAATTCCAATTGGCCAGAAAATAAATTAATCATGTCCAGTAAAACATTTATGTTGTATTTGGTAATATTTTAGATAACAAAATATACAAATAAGTAAATTTAATCTTCTTAAAATAAAAGTACGCTATTATTTCGCACAAAAAGTGATCGTACACCTACGATTTCAATAACATTTTTATAATGTATACCATCATTCAATATTTGGTGGGCTTTCGTTTTGCTTTTATAACCGCCTCCAGTCTCCGTGGTATTGATTCCTCTGGCGCTCTTGTTTTGTTTGGTTCAATTAGGTCCCATTCTATTTGAAGTGTCCGTTTTAATCCTTCTTTATTGGATAATGAGTGATTTCTGGTTTTCCTCTCCAAAATAGACCACAAGTGTTCTATAGGGTTGATATCTGGTGTCTAGGGAGGTGCATGAAGTTGTTTTAGTGTATTATAAAGCGACCACAAGCGAGTATTTCCACCTGTATGTTTGGGGTCGTTGTCCTGCTGAAACATAAAATTGTTCTCAAAAACTACTTTCAATAATCTTTCTATTGATCGATCAGTAGTACAATGCTTTGCAGATCAGAGTGAAAAGAAGGTAACAGTACAAAAAGAACAATAACACTCAGGGTTAGGCTAACAGGCCGCCCCCTAACTACATTAAGTTAGAACTCCAATAATACTCTCTGAGAAATTATGTCAATATTGAAGATGTAAAACAGACATCAAGCACTAGAATCACTCGAGTCAGATGTATCACTTAGAAGCAGGTCCTGTGGTACTCTCCTCTTCAAGCGTGAGGGCTGACGCGTGCGGACGCCGATGTTATAATGCACAGCTCCTTGAACTTCTTGCAGCGTGGAAAAGAAACGACGAGCGATCCTGCGAATGTAGTCGTGAAGACGTAACAGTCCTAGTTCGTGATGGAGCTGCTGATTACGGATGAACCATGGAGCGTTGGTAGCGATGCGTATGAAGCGATTCTGTATGACCTGAAGACGACGCAGTTGACGTGTGTGCGGCCCCCCACACTTGGCAGGCATATGTAATAAGTGGACGAACGAGTGATTTGTAAAGTAACAATGATGACTGTAGGCCGAGGCTGGAACGGCCATGCAACAGAGGTGAGAGTTTTGAAAGTCGCCCGGAGGCCAGTGATATAAGAGGATCGATATGTGCACGCCAGGTCAGTCGAGAGTCCAAAAGCACTCCAAGGTATTTAACGGGAGTTGTGGTGGGGAGCCAAGGAACATTGTTCCTGTAGAGATACAATGGAGTAAGCGGAGTATATCGGCGAAGAGTGAAGATTTAGCTTCGGTTTTCTGATGGTTCAATGAGATCCGCCAAGTGCTGAACCAATGAGTTAGGCGATCTAAAGAGAGTTGTACTACTTGCTCTGCGTGCTGGAGATTAACATGAGAATAATATAGTACTGTGTCATCAGCGTAAAGAGCTAAAGAAGTCGGAGCTAAGTCAGGAATATCAGAAATGTATATATTAGAGTCGGAGCCAAGATAGAACCTTGTGGGACACCTGCGGTGTCCACTAATGCGTACTGAAAAGCTGCGTTCGTAGAGGAAACTGTGGATTAGATATGATAAGTAATTAGGAAGACCGACGCGGTAGAGCTTAAGGAGCAAACCATCATGTGAAACCCTGTCGAATGCCTGTGCCACATCAAGGAAGACAGCCGTGGTACACTGATGGGCCTCGAAGCCGTGAACAATTGACTGAGATAATCGTAAAAGCTGATGGGTAGTGAAATGTTTGTGACGAAATCCAAATTGATAAGGCGGAAGAACATGGTTATGATTAAGGTAAGACAGAAGACGGCGATGAATTACTTTTTCAAACAGCTTGGAGAGGTTTCTGGGCACTAGCATTGACATTTTCCTTTAAAATGTCCATATATTTTATGGTCCATAGTTCCATTAATAAAGTGCAGTCGACCCACAGCTGAAGCGCTCATACACCCCCAGACTTTCACGGAGCCACCTCGTGTTTTACTGTAGGCTCTATGTTTGAGATACAGCTCTATATTTCTCTTGTGCCATACCATACGCTTTCCATCGGACCCAAAAATATTGAACTTTCATCGGAAAATATCACTCTATTGCAGAAGTCTGCTCCTTTATTTCGGTGCTCTTTTGCGAAATTCAATCGTTTCATTTCATTTTTTTACTCGCCCAGAACCCTTTCCGGGGTACTCGACCATGATATCCAGCTTCTCGATGAATATTGCGAACGGTGCTGGCCGAACGTTTATACCATTTTCACAGCACTGATTTTTGGATCCTTCGTTACTTCACGCAGGATAATTGTTCTATCTTGCTTTGTTAACAACTTTGGTCTTCCAGTTCTTGGCCTGTTTTGCACCGTTTTTTTATTTAAACAATATTTTACAGCCCGTGTTTTACCTAAAGGTATATCACGGGATTATTTACAATAATTATTTACACAGTACTGTACAGATTTATTCAAGTGTGCGGTAGATGCTCTTGATGAATCCTGATACTTGAACTGTATTGCAGTGAATCTTCAGAACCACGGGTAGAGGGGCCGAACATAAAACGTCTGGTCGATCTTTTGAGAAATAACTGCACTCTGTCATCAAAGTGGGTCTTTTTCAGTGCAGTTACAGGATGGCCAGGCTCTTATTTTCATTCTATGAAGGTAAGCCTGGAAACGGCCGTGATTTGTGAGGAATTGTGTGGTTATGTGATTGGGCCATAGATATAAGGACAGACGGTGTTGTATGTTGGGAATGAAAAGTTTGGTATGACAGGCATTGTTGGATCTGGTGTATATGGAGTTCCAAACTGTAGTGTAGTGTTCGGTTAGCAGCTGCTTGCCCCGAGTTATGGGAATTGATTTGTAGTCTAAGGTGGTCTTGTTACTGGCAGCAATCCTAGCGAGGTAATCAGCTCTTTCATTCCCCCATAGACCTGTATGACCTTTGACCCATTGAAGAGTGACGTTGTGTGCCTTGTTTAGGGTGACGATCTTTTCTCTGAGCTGAACGGCCAAGGGGTGTTTTTTTTTTACCTTCGGTAAAATCCCATATGGCCATCGTAGGGAAAAATAAGAAAACTCATGTAAGGAAAATTAAGAGTATGGGAAGAGACTAGATCTGTAGATCACTTTCTTTAAGAAATTGTAGAAGAGCTTGGTATACAGGTTTGTAGCATAACTGTAATATGGTGTTGACGCTAGCGGGAAAAGAAACAGACTGCTGAAGTAGGCGGCGGAGGAAGGAAGAATGGTGGGCTCGGTAGCGAGAGCAACTGAACAGGAGATGATTGAGGTCAGCGGTTTCGCCTGGGTCATCAGGACATACAGGGGAATCCATGAGACGTAGTCGGTGTAGATGCGCAGGGTAAAATCCATGTCCAAGTCGCATTCTAATGATGGAGGTGAGATGTCGACGTGCAATTCTGAAGCTGGCGAACCAAGGAGTCGTGGATAGATGCGTCTGAACGGCGGCGTAGTGTTTGCCTTTGATGGACTGCGAACGAATCCAGGCGTCATTACAGCGACAATAGGCGTCACGATGAAGGACCGGGAAGAAATCCGTATAGGGCAGTTGGATGCCCTGAAAGGTGCCTTGGGTGGGTCCCTCTTTTTTCCAGGCGATCGGCGACTTCATGTATCGAATTTCGACATGCCCTCTGATCCAAAGGAAGTGAATTTGATGTCCGGCTATGGTAGCGTTCTTCACCAACGTCAGTATCTCGTAAATATAACAGTGCATATCTCTCGTCCAGGGGGCAGATGAGAGTCTCTGCAGCACACTCTGCGCATCGGTTAAGATCAGCAGTTTGGGGAAGACCTG
This sequence comes from Mantis religiosa, assembly GCA_030765055.1. Lineage (NCBI taxonomy): Eukaryota > Metazoa > Arthropoda > Insecta > Mantodea > Mantidae > Mantis > Mantis religiosa. The sequence continues at coordinate 148,747,046 of CM060954.1, forward strand.
AGAAATACCATATAGCAAAGCGTCACGAATGGCCAGAACCTCCGCAGTGTAGCTGGAAGCCTCCATAGGTAGGCGGTATCGAGCCAGGGCATTAGTAGAAGGACAGACGTATGCATAACCTACTCCAGCTGCAGATTTAGAACCATCGGTGTAAATCGTGGTGAAATCTGGCCATGTAACCTGCAAGAAATGAGAGAGGGCGACGTTCACGTCAGGGCTCCGAATGATATGATCAGGAAGATAATGCACCGAAACATTCAAGAAGTGTAAGTCATATGGATATTGAAACCCCGGAAGAGATGGACTTTTCAAAATTAAGGGAAAAGAGTGGAATAGATACCGAAAACCCAGTAAGAGTAAGGGCAATCGTCGTACAGCTGGAAGATCCGCGTTGAGATAATTAGCAGCAAGATACTGCAAGGTCCGCAATACTGGGTGGGCGTCCACGGAGAAAACTCGCAATAGAAAGCCTTGGGTTAAGAGCTGTCGACGGATCTCCAATGGTGGTTCTTAGGCCTCAACCAAAAGTGCATTCGTCGGTGTAGAAAGCATAGCACCCAGGCAAAATCTAAGAGCACGGTACTGAGCAATATCCAACTTGCAAGGGGTGGGTTGTTCTTCTGTGTGCAATGGCGAGGAGAGCGGCCATTGAGTCAACAGGTTTGGCGAAAGTTATGCTACCGGTTTTCTGTTCTTCTATCCTCTCCACAGCTGCTTTAATACCTAGAAGTTCAGCCTGGAATACTGAGTTTACTAGGTCTAATCTTTTAACTTCTATGTAGATCTCTTTGGAGTTTTCTATAACCACCATTCCTGCACCAAAGTGGTTTACTGTCTTGGAACCATCTGTGAAAATAAGAATTTCAGCTTTCCCTAATTCTCCTGAAGTATTTATATGGATGTGGTTATCTTTGGGATGAACACCTTTGGCTCTGCTTGGAATTTCCGTTCGTTTCAGCATCGGGATTACTGCATTAGTGGAGTGTCCTTTCGATATAGCTTTAATGTCGTTATGTAAGAGGATAGCTGGTTCGATGGGCATAACACCTGCGATTGCCTGCAAGGCGCTGTTTGATACAGTTCTGTATGCTTTTGTAACGAAAATCAAGAAGGATCTTTGGATTTGGCGTAATTTGAGTGTGGCCCTTTGGGATGTAGACGTACTCCAGACTTCCGCAGCGTACGTTATTGCAGGAAGAATGGCGTGGTTATAAATGGTCATTAGATGAGGGTAGGACATTCCCCGTGTACTTTTGGAACATCTCACTAGGCTGTTGCGTATATGTATTACTTTGTTTTCCAGGTAAAGCATGTGAGGGTAGCAGTCCATTTTACACCGTTTTTAAAACATAAAACCTATATATTATTGTCTGCACGGTGGAGCGAGGTCTGCCAACAAGTTGAGATATTTCTCGTAGCGATTTGCATTGATTATGGAGTTTAACAATCAATTTTCTTGTTTCTTCGCTGGTTTCCCTGCGCTGGCTCCCCATTTTGACGTTCCTGTGTGTTTGTTCGTTGTTGACTGACGTCTGATCCTGCTCTGTTTCTTATCACATATCCACAGGTAAGCTGCCAGGTGAATGTTGGATTGATAAGCCTTTGAGCTTATGTTCTAAAAGCACTACCGCAGGTGTACGATCACCTTTTGTGCCTATTTTGGACGTCTTTTTCTGCATTTTATTTAAGGTTTACGATTGTACACATCACATTGCGGTTCTGTGTGTGTACTTGTGCAAATAAGTGTTTTGTATTGATGTCTTGTATGTTACACATTTCTTAAAACCCGTGCTTTTTGTTTGATGCACACTCTATTACAAAACAATATAGCTGTACGAATACCTTTTGCACTGACTGTACCTATGTCAGAGGCTCACACAAACAACACTTCCAGCACCAAGTTGCGATTTTTTTAAAAAATAGAACATGTTTGTTTATTTTAGCAAAATAACAAGTAGAGTCTGTTTAATTAACGCGTGTGCACGTCGGCCGCTGCCTTTGACGAACCCTTATAATCGTTTTACAACACTGAACCCCTTCTCGCAGTCCTTTTTGCAAGGTTGCCACCTTTCTCGATACGTCATAGCTATCGTACGAGTTTTTGTCTGAATAATTCATCTTATGTCCATTACTGCGAAACTTCCTTAGTTTTGAAAATATAAATATAAATATAAATAAATATGTATATCGCCAAGTGTGTGTAGTGTTTAACGCCCGCTTTTGCTCTATACGGCACCGCAGGCGGTGGCACTGGTGGTACACGAGATGAAGATGGAGCACCGGTGAAATGAGGTGGCGGGGGAAACCGGAGGTCCCAGAGAAAACCCTCCCCAGCGCCATGTTTTCCACTACAAATCTCACTTTGCGGTCACCTGGGATCGAACCCGGGCCGCCTTGGTGATATATATATATATATATATAGCTACTATTCTACTGGATTCCATAATAACCCTTATCTTAATCAAAGTGCAGTATTTAAAACCCAGCTCCTTTAGGAGACCGCGCAAATTGCAGTGCCTATAAGGAAAATCACAAATTTCTTGCAAATGTGCAACCAATTCGTCTAAGGTGGGCGCTCTGCCTTTTGCATAGATTCTATAAATTTCTCGACGAATTAAATCGCATATGAAATTATCTACTTTAGAGAAACGTTTCCTTTTGTTTTCACACTTGATCGGCGTCTTTGGTATTCCTTTCGTCACAATATCTCTTACTGTATTTCTGTGAATACCCAGAATTATCATCAAGTTCATTGCATGACCCCTTACCAAGATTATTTTTCAGCAAATATTTATGTGTTCAAAACAAGCGCTTGAATTTGCTTAGAAACAGTTCCCGTTATAACTTTGTTTTTTGAGGCTTTTCCAGTAATTTAACTCGGCCCAGTTATTCACACTATTTTCATCACTTTGATTATTTTCACTTGACTGAAAATTATCTACTACTTCATTTGCATTTACACACATCGTGACACACAACGAATTGCTGCACGTAATGCAACAAATCAACTGGAAGTTGGAACTTTGGCAACTGAGACTCCACGTAGAGTAAACATGCGACTGTCACTTCGAGAAAATCAGGGTTGCTATTGGTCCTCAATGACAGTGTTCCATTTCTGAAGCGTGGAGATAGATTTATGACGGTCATTAGTGGGCGGTAGGGTCAAGTTTCCTTGACTCCGAACTGCACACGCGTTAACTAAACAGACTTTTACTTGCTTCCGTCTCTCTAAACACATTTACTAGAGTAGCTACAAAATAAGAATGAACATGGGTTGAGCCAATATGCCCATCCTATATCCTTCGTATTGCCAGTTCTACGGAAAACGGGCGACAGAAATGGAAGATATATCTGCCTGTCTCAACCTAGCAAGTATACAGATGCTGACAGAGAAGTTCGCTTAATATTTCAGCATGTGTGTGAAAAAATACAAAATGATGATCCGACAATCTGAACCTTAAAACCTTGAACTAGAGAACAGTTCCTTTACGTACATGATATGCACACGAAGCAAAACGATTCAAATTACACTCCTGGAAATGGAAATAAGAACACATTGACGGCGGTGTGTCAGACCCACCATACTTGCTCCGGACACTGCGAAAGGGTTGTACAAGCAATGATCACAGGCACGGCACAGCGGACACACCAGGAACCGCGGTGTTGGCCGTCGAATGGCGCTAGCTGCGCAGCGTTTGGGCACCGCCGCCGTCAATGTCAGCCATTTTGCCGTGGCGTACGGAGCTCCATCGTAGTGCCTAACACTGGTAGCATGCCGCGACAGCGTGGACGTGAACCGTATGTGCAGTTGACGGAATTTGAGCGAGGGCGTATAGTAGTCATGCGGGAGGCCGGGTGGACGTACCGCCCAATTGCTCAACACGTGGGGCGTGAGGTCTCCACAGTACATCGATGTTGTTGCCAGTGGTCGGCAGAAGGTGCACTTGCCCGTCACTTGGGACCGGACCGCAGCGACGAACGGATGCACGCCAAGACCGTCGGATCCTACGCATTGCCGTAGGGGACCGCACCGCCAATTCCCAGCAAATTAGGGACACTGTTGCTCCTGGGATGTCGGGGAGGACTATTCGCAAGCGTCTACATGAAGCTGGGGTACGGTCCCACGCACCGTTAGGCCGTCTTGCGCTCACGCCCCAACATCGTGCAGCCGGCCTCCAGTGGTGTCGCGAGAGGCGTGAATGGAGGGACGAATGGAGACGTGTCGTCTTCAACCATGAGATTCAGTTCTGCCTTGGTGCCGATGATGGTCGTATGCGTGTTTGGCGCCATGGTGAGCGGCACAATCAGGACTGCTTACAACCGAGGAACAGAGGGCCAATACCCGGCAGCATGGTGTGGGGAGCGATCTCCTACACTGGCGGTACACCTCTGGTGATCGTCGAGGGGTCACTGAATAGTGCACGGTACATGCAAACCGTCATCGAACTCAACGTTCTACCATTCCTAGACCGGCAAGGGAACTTGCTGTTCCATCAGGACAATGCCCCTCCGCATGTATCCCGCGCCACTCATTTTTTTTTTTTTTTTTTTTTTTTTAGACAGGCCCCTCCCCGCCTGCCCGGTGGCGATCAACCGTCATTCTCCGGCAAGCATTCTACATCGCCTCCCGCATGCTGTTAATACTAACATGCAGGGGTGCGGGGTTACGTGAGAGATTAGTGGTGTTAGTTAGCAGATCCCGCAATAAGCACTCTCGGGAGTGTCGTGTATGATATGCCCAGCATGAGTCATGCTGGGCGGCGTGGTGTAAGAGGCCAGTGTGGCAAACATGGCTAGGTGCCCTGAGTGCCAGACTGGGGAGTCGCGTAGTGTAGTGTATGTTATTTGGGCATGCGTGAAGTGTCTTTTGCGGTGCATGCGTCCATGCTTAGTGGAGGGTTAGTGTTAGGTTATGATCATGCGTGTTATTCATGGTGTGTTAGTAGTACTGAGGTGGTGTTAGTACACGGGATTAGTAGTACAAGGCATGCATATAATATTAGTAGTGGTTTGGAATGCTGAGGGAATTCTGTAGGCAGATGTGATGGTAGTCTTAAGGGCTGTGTTGGGTTCTAGACAGGGATGAGCTGATTAAGAAAGTCTTGAACGTCGTGTTCGCTAACGTCGTTGTCCGAGTATCGGTGAAAGAGGTATAGGGGTCCTTTATGTTTATTGGTGAGTGGGTCATAGCTACCAATGCTTTGGATGAGTGGGTTTGGATTTTGTTCAGCATTTTTGTAGAGGTCAAAGGCGAGCTTGCGGATAAATTCGTTAATGGTATTTATTCTTAGTTCCTTATGTAGAGGTGCTGCTGGGGTTGTACGCGGGGTTGTACGCCACTCAACGTGCTCTAGAAGGTGTAAGTCAACTACCCTGGTCAGGAAAATCTCCGGATGTGTCCTCCATTGAGCATGTTTTGGACAGCATGAAACGTCGTTTTAAGCGGTCTACAGGTTCAGTACGAACGCTGGTCCAACTGAGGCGCCAGCTGGAAATGGCATGGCAAGCCGTTCCATAGGCGTACATTAAGCATTTGTACGATCGCATCCATTGGAGAATAGCAGCCTGCATTGCTGAGAAAGGTGGATATACACGGTACTAGTGCCGACATTGTGCATGCTCTGTTGCCTGTGTCTATGTGCCTATGTTTCTGTCAGTGTGATCATGTGATGTATCTGACCCCAGGAATGTGTCAATAAAGTTTCCTCTTCGTGGGACAATGAATTTACGGTGTTCTTATTTCAATTTCCAGGAGTGTAGATGTGTTCTGCGAAATAAGGTGTTTGCTACAGTGAAACAAAATAGTAACGTTTCAATGATTTGTGTATATAGTTTCTATTTTAAATATGCGGTATTTGTATACTGTCTGTATGGACTTTCAATCAATTTTTGTTTAATTAAAATACTTGGCAGTTGGATATTCACACTTGTCATATAAATCAAATTGTTCTACGTAAAAAAAAACACTTTTGAAAATTGTCTAAGTTGGTAGCACGTTTTTTAGCTGACCGATGTTTCTCTGGAGTTATAAATATGAAAACTTCTCCTAATTTAGTAAACTGTTTTCTCTCTTTAACAAGCAATGTTCGTCACAGAATGAGCACTCACGTGAGAAGCTTGTATCATTAACTCTCCACTCTCAGCGAAATTTGTACTTTCGAAAATGTCTTTAATTGACATCTGTTTGAAAAAGAAATACACATTAAGAAGTGATGATGTATATATATACAGGATGTTACAAAAAGGTACGGCCAAACTTTCAGGAAACATTCCTCACACACAAAGAAAGAAAATATGTTAAGCGGACATGTGTCCGGAAACGCTTAATTTCCATGTTAGAGCTCATTTTATTACTTCTCTTCAAATCACATTAATCATGGAATGGAAACACACGACAACAGAACGTACCAGCGTGACTTAAAACACTTTATTACAGGAAATGTTCAAAATGTCCTCCGTTAGCGAGGTTACATGCATCCATTCTCCGTCGCATGGAATGTCTTATGCGCTGATGCAGCCCTGGAGAATGGCATATTGTATCACAGTCGTCCACAATACGAGCACGAAGAGTCTCTATAGTTGGTACCTGGGTTGTGTAGACAAGAGCTTTCAAATGCCCCCCTAAATGAAAGTCAAGAGGGTTGAGGTCAGGAGAGAGTGGAGGCCATGGAATTGGTCCGCCTCTACCAATCTATTGCTCACCAAATCTGTTGTTGAGAAGCGTACGAACACTTCAACTGAAATGTGCAGGAGCTCCATCGTGAATGAGCCACAATGGGTATTTTGACATTTGTCTGCACGAATGATTTCAATTTACATTTTAAGAGAAATATTAAAATGAGCTCTAACATGGAAATTTAGCGTTTCCGGTCACATGTCCACATAACATATTTTCTTTCTTTGTGTGTGAGGAATGTTTCCTGAAAGTTTGGCCGTACCTTTTTGTAACATTTTGTATATATAAGGGCGCTCAACTACGGCGGTCATCAGCGCCCTTTAAAAAACTAGTCATGGCAAAAGCCAGATATAAAACTTTCTAAAAACTATACAAGTGTAACAAAACCTATTAAAAATACACGTACATAAATAACATCAATCAAAATCTACTAAAAATTCGTTTACTAAATCCTAAACTAGACAAGAATCTAAAAACCTTCTCCACGGGTCTTCACGCACGGCCTACACGTGGGTGGGCCTGTTGACCGTCTCCCTCAACCACGAAGAGGAGCCCACACGAGGGAGACTGTTGGCTCGGGACCCCGGGTGCGCCAAACCCGTACCTACCAATGTAGGCCCCTGGGGTAACACATTAATAAGAATAATTATCGAATATCTTATGAGTTGTGTCGCAGTTACTACTAGAGGCACCAGTACTAGGCTTGCTAAGCGATATATTTACTAAATTTGAAAAGCACGTGTGTGCCCTTAAAAGTTCACCATTTTACTGAATACAGGTACAAAATGTAACTGCAGCATAGCATGTGTGTGCTTTTGTTCACTGCCAGTTAATGATTCTTTTCTTTCTATTCAGGCACCTTATATTTCTATATCTCCGAAACTAGATGTGGTACAAACATGCGGTTTGGACAGTACCCCTCAGGGAAAATAGCTCTGTAACATGGGGAAAAAACAAAATAATTCTTTAATTGTTATCTTTAGAGCGCGCAAAGAAATTAGCTGCATGCTTTCGTAAAGCGAGCCAGTTTGCGTGCTTAACTGTAAAGTCTGTTTAGTTAACGCATGTGCAGTTCCGAGTCAAAGGAACCTGAGCCGCCCGCCCACTAATGACCGTCATAAATCTATCTCCACACTTCAGAAATGGAACACTGTCGTTGAGGACCAATAGCAACCCTGATTTTCTCGAAGTGACAGTCGCATGTCTACTCCACGTGGAGTCTCAGTTGCCAAAGTTCCAACTTCCAGTTGATCTGTTTCATTACGTGCAGAAGTTCGTTGTGTGTCACAATGTGGAGACCATAGGAGGGAAATGCAGTGGTAAATGCAAATGAAGTAGAGAAAAATAATCAAAAGTGAAGACAGTGTGAATAACTAGGCCGAATTATATTACTGGAAAAGCCTAAAAAATAACCAAGTTATAACGGTAACTGTTTCTAAGCAAATTCAAGCGCTTGTTTTGAACACATATAAATATGTGCTGACAAATAATCTTGGTAAGGGGTCGTGCAATGAACCTGATGATAAATTCTGGGTATTCACAGAAATACAGTAAGAAATATTGTGACGAAAGGAATACCAAGGACGCCGATCTAGTGTCAAAACAAAAGAAAACGTTTCTCTAAAGTAGATAATTTCACGTGCGATTTAATTCGTCGAGAAATTTATAGATTCTATGCAAAAGGGAGAGCGTCCACCTTAGATGAATTGGTTGCACATTTGAAAGAAATTTGTGATTTTCCTTATGGGCACTGCACCTTGCGCGGTCTCCTAAAGGAGCTGGGTTTCAAATACCGCACTTTGAATAAGTTAAGGGTTATTATGGAATCCAATAGACTTGTAGCTTGGCGATATATATTATATATTTGTCAAAACTAAGGAAGTTTTGCAGTAATGGACACAAGATTATTTATTTAGACGAAACCTCGTACGATACCCATGACGTATCGAGAAAGGTAGCAACCTTGCAGAACGGTCTGGGAGGATGGTCGGGGGTTGTAAAACGATTATAAGGGTTCGTCAAAGGCAGAGGCCGACGTGCACATGCGTTAACTAAACAGACTTTTACAATGTTGCATGTACCGCATTGGCTAGTAGCGATAGACCAGCCACGCACAGCCCCGCGTATATTTATTCCTATTTTGTAGCTACCTTATTGACCTATAGCCCCCAGAAACTTCATTGTTGTGCATTACATCCGGCATGGAAAATGTACCCACAAATCATCAGTAGCGTCTGGTCCAATGAAACCATGTCACTTCAACAGATGTTCTAAGTGTCCTCCGTTTGCATCAATACACATTTGAAATCTGGTAACAAGAGAGTGTAGCAAGGATTGCAGTGTTTCTACAGATATTCCCGCACACTCAGCAATGTTGCATACCCTCTACTGTCGTTGCTGGTTCTTGATACACTTTTTCACTGCACCATGGAGAAAGAAGTCTAATGGCGTCAAGTCTGGAGACCAAGCTGACCATCGCATAGGACCTCCCATCCTATCCACCTGTTTGAAAACTTCGCATCCATGACGTCTCTGTAAATTTGTGCATAATGTGCGGGATATCCAACATGTTGGAACCACATTGGTAGACGCGTTTCCAATCCCACATCCCTCATAGAGAAGGGTAGAGTTTGTTGAAAAAATGATGCATATCGCTGTCCGTTTTATGCTCCCTGATATAAATAGGGACCTAAAATATGGTTACCAATGGCACCGCACCAAACACTGACAGTCTACTGTCGTTGATAAGCAACTTTGCGAATCCACAGAGGATTTTGCAAGGACTAGTAGTGCGTGTTTCGCAGATTCACATGACCATGATTTGAAAGTGGAGCTTCGTCTGTAAACAACGTATTACTGAGGAATGCTGGATTAACTTGCAACTCCCGAAGTGCAAAAGAATGCAATGCAGGACTCAAGTCATTCCTGTACATTTCAAAATTCTGCTCACACTACTGCGGTTTATTCAGAACCTCGGGCGATCTGTTGGGCACTCACCTCAGATTGTACTCTATAACAATTTCGTTTCCATTGCTAGTTGCTTTCTTTTCTACGAGAGCTGTTCAATACAGTATGATCACATTTTTTTTTTGTTTTGTTTAACAACGTACCTTTATTCATTCACATGATTTTGATGGTAATTTTCAAAATAGTCTCTCATGAATGCGATGCACTTGTCCCAGCGTTTCTGCCAGTCTTCAAAGACATGCTGGAAACCATTTTTGAGAGATTCTTCAAAATCACCTCCGCAGCCTTCACCACTGCTTGTGATGATTGATAATGCCTCCCACGAAGACGTTTCTTCAAGTTAGCGAATAGAATAAAGTCACATGCGACTAAATCCGGACTATAGGGAGGGTGAGGGATGCACATGACGTTGATTTTTGTAAGATATTCAGCAACAACATTGGCAATATGTGGTCGCGCATTATCGTGGTGCAGCCTGCTTCACGGAAATGTGGTCTTTTGCGCCTGATATGGTCAAGCAATGTTTTCAGGACACCCCTGTAGTATTGTGCAGTTACTGATGTGTGTGCAGGTACAACGTGCTGATAAACCATTCCATGAATATTAAAGAATGAGATGACCATAACTTTCCCAGGAGAAGCAACTATTTTTTTCTTTTTTTTTGGGTGTTGGTGATGGAGATTTACACACTGAGCTTTGCTGTTTGCTCTCAGGATCAAAATGATGTAGCCAAGTTTCATCAGCAGTGATTACGTTTGAAAGAAACTCAGTATCTTCCTCTAACATCAACTTTAACTGCATGGAGACCTGCATGCGAATGTCCTTTTGTTCGGGGATCAGCAGTCTTGGAACCCATCGCGCACAAACACGTCTCATGTGTAATGTTTCTGTCACCAACGTGTGGGTGACACCCAATGAAATGTCCAGTATTTCAGAAAGTGATCTTAAGGTAATTCGTCAATCCTCTCTCACAATGGCAGCAGCAGTGTTGATATTTTCTTCCGTAAGAGCAGTAACTGGAGCACCGGGTACACCTTCGTTTGAAATTGATCGACTCCCCTCTTTAAACATTTTAAACCACCTTCGACCTGTGCTGTAGGGAAGAACAGACTCTGCATAGGCCTCCTGTAACATTTTATAGGTCTCAAGTGAAGATTTGTTGAGACGAAAGCAGAATTTCAAAGGTGCATATTGTTCCTCACGTGTTACCTCCATTGCAGCGGAGGCGATGCTGAACGTGTCTGAACTTGCCTGGCTCTCACAGGCGAGATCCAGGAGTACCAACAATGAAACTACTACGGAGTGTTTGTTTCACATTAAGCTAACAGAATATAATAAGATTGAATTTTAGTGCGAAAAATAATGACCGTAAAAATTATGATCATTCCTTATTGAATAGCCCTCGTACGTTGTCGCTTTGTGTGAGCCCAGCTTCCTGTTTCCCTGAGATTCGTGCAGATGTTGGCAATGTTACGAGGCGAAGGAGACAGTCGAACTGGGTAGCGTTCATCATACAATGCCACAACTGCGGCTGCATTTCTGCAACGTTCGTTGTAAATTAAAATAATATCCAGGTTTTCTTCGTTATCGAAGGTCAGCATATCGACTAGATGACGGCAACTGTTACACGTCACACGAAAACATGGTTTAACGTGTCAATATGGAAAGCAATAGCTGAAACGTACGTGAATTACAAGCTAGAACGTGTCGAGCTGATATCGGTTGTCTACAGCAGGCTACAAGTCAGTGCAAGCAAACCCTGCTCTGAGCGCCGAAGTACTACATGGCAAAGCGAGAAAACCTATCGATAAAAATTCGCAACACAGAGATGTTTACCTCAGCTTATCGCACGTACACGGTGAGTCCAGTATATGTCTAGTCTGTTCAGGTGTAATCATGTCTTCTGGACAGCAATATGTCATACATCGGCAGGCGCGAGAAAACATATCATATAGATACACGCAGCTTCCAATCGCTCTATTTGTGTTTCGTAACTGACTGCATGTCAACTTACTAATATTTCATTCTTCTAATCGACCAGATAAGACCCGATAAGAGACGATCACAGCGCTGATCACCTGAAGGTCGATAAGCTTCAACGCTCTGTCCAGTAATACAGAAACGGTGGCGCCATTGCCATCTTCTAACAGCCACGTATTTCAGAACGTAGGAAGTTTGGAAACGTGAAACTAAGTGTAGCTCCAGTTTTCATTTTGCAAGAATAAGCACACATGTTCCATTAAAAAAAAACGCCACTTGGTGTTGGAAGTGTTATTTGTCTGTTCTTGTGGATTGTGCAGACCTTCACACTGTATGAGCCCCGGACATATTGTCACCCGATCGTCGAAGTAACGACAAAACCAGCTGGCAGGAAAGAAAGAGAATATTTCGTCCAGACCACGCCTACTCGTTTGACGGATTGGCAGTTGCCGAATAAGTGGGGAGAGAGCCAGAGAAATGTCGGGACAGCTCCGTCGCGATAGTTGAGTCCAGAGGTTCTACTCACATTAGCCTTGAACCCGAAAGAACAAGACCCGGGCCTCTTTCAACCAGGGAGTATCCGAGCTGTCCCAAAGGGCGCTCGGCATCCTCCGTGGGGCTTTCCGTAGGGCAAGACCTAGTTACCTAACAAGCCCCCCCATCTGGTCCTAGGGACACAAGACGGGACGGCAGTGGATACGCCACTTACGCGCGCCAACACCAAAGGTGAAGACTACCGATATGACCTCGATGGGGCCGCCTGGTGATCTAGCACACCTTCTACTAGCTTAGCAGGCTAGTACCCGGAAACTTAATGGCTTCCCTCAACCCCGTCCGAAGACGTACCCGATTCCCACGGGTATCGGGAACACACTGCCCCCTCGAAGCCATCCCAATCCTAACAACTCCCGAAGGAGGGGCTCAGATGTTCGGCCCGAGGTTCCTCTTGTAACGTCAGAGGTACCACGAATGCTAAGGGTCCGCAGCACCCGCACTTTGGCAGCTGAAAGGGACGGATTCCTTCCCCTAAGGGGTCCGTCGCGATAGTGAAAGACCGTGATGCTTTGTGAGGTGTTGGGAAATTTCCAGAACCAGCGATTAGTGGATAAAATCGACTACACTGGACGAATCCAGATAGTATCGGCGGGAAGTCACTACAGAGTGCAGGGAAGCAGTCAGTTTTCGGCAAGGAGCCGAGTGAGTGAGTTGCAGTGTGGACCTGCGGCAGACGGACTGCATACGCGTGTGTTACGTAATTCTATTGTTATCAGAGGTGTTCAAAGAGTATTTCAACGGAAATAAAGAACGTTTTGAATTTCTGCAACTTGGACTTTTAATATTACGAACCCACAAAGTCACAATATGTACATTCCTGGCCAATTGGACTTTTCATATTTTGTTTCATTTCGGATATATTTGAGGTCGCAGAGTTAGATGGAACACCCAGTATATGTTTTTACTTACTTGAAACTCAAATTATAGGCTTCATTATAAATGTGACATGTCATAGGAATCCGACCGTTAATAATGATTTTACATTTGGAAAAGTTAACGTAAGCTTTTATTGTATGAAAATTACTTATTTATTTTGATTAAAATACCACATAGTTATCACATATATCAAAAATAAAATGCATATATTGAAGGACGAAGTCCTTAATTCTAGTTAACGTTTGTATAACTTGTAATTTGCAAGACATAGAGACAGATCTAACTGCCAATACGTGGATCAGTTAAATAAATTAATACTTAGAATACTTTCTAAAATACAATGCTAAAGATAAATTAAACAAACACCCAAAATATTCTAAGCATAGTAATTTACATTGGAGGTCTAAACAGGTCCGTCTCGGGAAAAGAGTGAATGCCAACTCTCCTTAGATACCGTAGCCAAGTGAGAGGTCTTCCTTCAACTTTATCAGTAATGTTTGATGCTATCGTTTGCAATTGTTCTCTCAAAGTTTCACTTCAGATTTTATGAATTCTAAGAGAAACTCAAGTTTCCAATAACCCATTTGCATTTCTTTTAATTGGTTTTCTTTTCTGTTGTAGGTCACCCAGACCCGAGAAATAATAACGCAACACTTCCAGTTATTGATTTAGGTATCGGTTTCCTTGTAACATAATTATATAAAATATACGATATAAGTTTCTCACACAATTCTTTCCTCTTCAATTTCCCTTTTACAACCTCTGTCTCTTGACATTGTTACAGTAAGTTTAGTGTCAGCTGAAGTATGAAAGTACAGTATTCGGATTCAAATAGTATTGATGAACCAGCTGTGGTTATGACCCACACCCATGGAGTAGTATACAGAGAAACTATTACGCATCCAGAAATAATATAGTTTTCAAACTTGCATTTTGTAGTCGCAAGTTCCTTGGTTTTTTTATTATTGTGCAGGATATTACTTCGTGCCTTGAAGAAGGATACACTATGAATGGATTCTTTAAGTAATTCGGGAATGAATAAACAATTTCAAACACTGAAATCTTCTCTTTTTTTAATGTTGTGCCTTTGGAGCCATCACTGGTGGCCGTTTTATACATAGATATGAAAACACAAACGCATTGGGTCTCAAAGCAGGTAATTGCAGTGAAAACTCGTCATCTAATTTCTGGGTTGAATGCACTATGCACATGTTAGAAAAAGTAATGCTGCAAATTTAAAAGGAAACATTCAAATTCTTAGTATTTTCAGATAAAATAGCTAACAGGTTTTCGCCAAAGTAATTCTGAACACGAAAGACAGATGAAATACTTTATTGACGTTTCAGCGAATGTCCAGTGACGTGGGTTTATAGCTTCCTCTTGCAGCGCATGTGAAATGAATCATAGACATGCAGCAGTTAACAAGATGGGCAGCACGGAAGAAAAAAGAAGAAGCACGACAGCCGTTACAATTGAGCGAGCGGGCTCGCGTGGCCGACGTCCGCCCATTCTCACTTTACATGACAAAGATCCAGATGAAAATGAGATGAGGGTAATGATTTCAACGGTGGGAGAAAGAAATTGTTCCAATTGGACGATCTCCTTTGCCGGATGTTGGCTTCGGAGTTGCTCCTTTGTGGTTGTGGGGTCGTTGTACTAATGTAGCTTCTGGGCTGGGCGAGCTGTCGTGCTTTTTCAAATTTGTACTTAAGTTTTGTTTTTCTTCTCCAATCACGTGGAGAGGCTTGTATGAGTGTGTTCGGATGTCTTCCCTGGTGTTCCAGGACGGCCTGGACATCATCCGCCTCCCAGTGTACTCTTGACGGAGACCGTTTGGGGTAAGGACCTATTACGAGTTTCAAATGGGAAGGTGTTTGTCCTTGAGCGCTACTCGGTGAGCAAACAATCGGAATCCTGCGGTGTTGTATTGCATTCCCGCTAAGTGCTGTGTGACGTGCGGCAAACTAATCAATCTCTAATAAATATTATTCGCTAAGACAAAAATTCAGATTTTGCAAAAACTGATCCATGAGAAAAGAACGAGTAATGTATTGAACATAACCTAAAACCACAAATTTTTAGCTGAAATAGCTTTCCTAATACAAATAAACAAAGTAGATACCACTATATTATAACAATCATTGCGACGTAAGCACTGTAATGAATATCATTATTGGTTGGCATGTATGCGTGAACGTATATTTGAAATTAGTCAGAGCTGAAACGTTAACCTTTGACATGACGTGATAAAAGAAATATGTACTTTGAATAAGCCAAAGTGTTTGTTAAATTCGATAAGAGGGAACGATACACTTCCTGCTGGTCTGGCAGAACGTGTCTGGTCACATTAGATCTTTGTTTATGAATGGTTCGTAGTCTCTATTTAGTCTAGAGTTCAAATCAGCATTATTCAGTTGTTTTTCTAGAAAAAGTGTATCAGCTGGATCAATGAGACACGATCGAACTCCCTCCCCCTATTACCACTGCTAGGACAATCCAATTGAGTTAATGTCGGCTTAAATTATGTTGCAAATAGAAATAATATGTTTAAACTGATTGACGTTGAATGACTTATTCACGAAGAAATTGAAAAGGAGAATAACAAGACTCGGAAAGCTGCGAGAGACATCAGATAAACTACAAAAAGACGACTTTTGAAAAGGAAAGGCACGTAACGAGATTTTGGAAACTATCATCATAAATTTTGAAGACAATGACTATATCAACAGCAACTATTACGAATTTAAGACATGAACATGAATGTGCCTCTTATCTGTTCACTTAAAACTACAAATCCCGGAGCATCCTACCACAGCAGGACACCAATCAAGTTATGTAACCTGTTTAAAGGAAATATGTAATTTTCATGATTATTACATATATACAGACGGTTCGCGTTACCAATTTGAAGATAATGTATCTGCAGTAGGATGTGCTTTTGTTGTTTATGAAAACCAAACGGAACTAACTCACTCCATGTTTAAATTGTCACCTGAATGTTCTGTATTCCAGTCGGATCTCTTAGCAATTAAAGAAGCTATAAAATGGTGTACTGTTAATGGGAACAGTGATTCACAATCAGCTCTACTCGCTATTAATGATAAATACAATTTAAATTCATTAGCACATGAAATCAGAACCTTGCTTCAAAACCATCCAGGACATATTTGCATGGGATGGGTTAAAGGACACAGTGGAATTTTAGGTAACGAGAGAGCTGATTGCTTGGCTAAGAAGGCTGCAGAATCCAATCTTCCTGTGACATACTCTTTATGTCCTATTTCTACTGTAAGGAGAATAATACAGCGACATATTCTTGAAGAATGGAACCAACAATGACTAACAACTCCAAATGGAAGTTTAACAAAAACATTATTTTTCCCTAGTGTATATGACAGAGGAAAATGTGAAACTCTTGTACCAAATTTTGTTTTGACACAATTTTTAAGGGTACATGGTAAATTTGGTGAATACTTATCACGCTTTCACTTAACATCCAACCCCGAGTGCATGTCTGGTGAAGAATTTCAAACTGTGGTTTATCTCCTTTTCTGTTGTCCCATTTTCTGGAGAGAAAGACAAGAATTAATATTCAAGCTAGACTCTCTAGGAACTGAATTTTCTGCTCCGCTCACATCTTTGCTAATGAAGCCACAACAGTATAAGTACTTCATGATGTTTATAAACTCAGTGTTTAAACGTCTGAAATAGTTTAAACTAATATGCATCAGATTATAACATATTTTCTTCCTTCTAGTATTTAAAATATTTTTGTTAAAATTGTATATTTTTATGTATCAACTCTAACCCTAATATACCACTGTGTAAAATAGGGTTCAATAAATCTGGATAAATAAAAAAAATACAATAACAATGACGAATTATCTCTTAACATAAGTTACATACACAGCTATACGAATGCACCGCTGGCATTTTCATTGGATTAGAAAAAAAGAAATTCATAATCTATAATTAGCTTTAAACTAAATATTTAAACCATTTGCGTAATTTACAAATAATAATGTTGCAATTGTGCTTTCAAAAAACTGCATTATTATAAAACTATAGAAAATTCAGTTTGCATTCCCTTACGTCTAGCTCCACGAACACTCGCAAATGTGCGAGAGAGACGGAAGTATAAAACGAGTGGGGTAAACGAGATGGCAACGCTGAAGGCTGTAACGCATGATTCGCTACAGATGAGAACTTTTCCCATTTAAACCACATAATAGTCGGAGACATTAGGTCATCAACTGCATCTGGGCTCTTATCACTTAGGGCTGACGATATCAACTATTTCTCTCTAAGATACCTGTCAAGTAGAGGAACTGTGGATGAGAAACTATACCACCTGGGTAACCAGCCCCATAATTTTACGACTGCCTGCGACTACACTTAACGCCACTGGCTAACTCACTCTAGTTCCTTATAGGGCACGAACCTGACGGAACTTTCTCAAAAGCGAAACTTCTAGACACAGCCGAAAGGGAATTTTCTAAGATCGGTAGCTCTACCGGCTACCGTGGTAGTCATGACAACATTGTTGACTAAGCTCTCTACTCTGAGGATCTTATCAGCGGCGTCGATGAGGCAGAATTTCATCGCGTAGGAGTTCATTATATAACAAACGATCTGCACATTTTACAACGCGTCACCTTGGGGTTAAGGTACTAATACCTAAGGCAATTGAACCACAAATAACGATACTCTTTTTCTTTACGACCGTCAACGCTCTTATACCTGACATGAATGAGTACAGGGTACATAGAACTTAAAGTTACCTGACACATCCTTAAGGATAAGAGAAAACCTCCAACGTTAAGTCATATTGGACGATGAATGAAATGATGTTCAAATCAGTACAGGGTACATAGAGCTTAGAGTTACCAGACATTTATCTTTCAGGATAAAAGAAAACCTCCAACATTAATTCATGTCGGACGATGGATGAAATGATGTTCAAATAAGAACAGGGTACGTAGAGCTTAGAGCTACCAGACATTTATCTTTCAGGATAAAAGAAAACCTCCAACATTAATTCATGTCGGACGATGGATGAAATGATGTTCAAATAAGTACAGGGTACATAGAGCTTAGAGTTACCAGACATTTATCTTTCAGGATAAAAGAAAACCTCCAACATTAATTCATGTCGGACGATGGATGAAATGATGTTCAAATAAGTATAGGGTACATGGAGCTTAGAGTTACCAGACATTTATCTTTTAGGATAAAAGAAAACCTCCAACATTAATTCATGTCGGACGATGAATGAAATGATGTTCAAATAAGAACAGGGTACGTAGAGCTTACAGCTACCAGACATTTATCTTTCAGGATAAGGGAAAACCTCCAACGTTGTCATATCAGACGATGAATGAAATAATGTTCAAGTGAGTACAGGGTACACAGATCTTAGAGTTACCAGACATTCATCTTTCAGGATAAGAGAAAACCTCCAACGTTGTCATATCGGACGATGAATGAAATGATGTTGAAGTGAGTACAGGGTACACAGAGCTTAGAGTTACCAGACATTCATCTTTCAGGATAAGAAAAACCCTCCAACTTTGTCATATCGGACGATGAATGAAATAATGTTCAAATGAGTACAGGGTACACAGAGCTTAGAGTTACCAGACATTCATCTTTCAGGATAAGAGAAAACCTCCAATGTTAAGTCGTATAGGACGATGAATGAAATGGCGTTCAAATGAGTAGAGAGTACATAGAGCTTAGAGTTACCAGATATTCATCTTTCAGGATAAGGGAATGCCGGAGAAACAAACTTGTCAGATAACTTAACCTGACCGAGATTCGAACCCGGGACCTTTAAACGTGAAGCAGATACGCTACTACATACGCTACCGAGGCGGGCACACGTAAATATAAATATATTAACATTGTATATAAAATCTTTGATTTTTGTACTTATACTCAAGGTAATAGGTACGGTAACTCTTCAGTGAGTGTTTGGAATTATCGTTAAACATCTTACATCATGTATCTGAGACATTCTCACCTATATCCTAAGATAAGAATCTGATCGCTCACAATATAATCATGCTTCAAACTGTCACACCATTTTAGAACAAAAGGAAATATCTACCAACACTAAAATAGCTTTACATTATGTAGATAAGAGGCGTCCACATATATATGGTTTTCAGAAACAGCTGAAAGTAACCTTGTTGAGGGCACGTAAGAACGATATAGCACGTGCGTATAACACGCTCCTTCTAAAAGGAAAGGCAAACGGCTCACTTCTCCGCAGCTGAAGGGATTTTGTGTGACTTCTGCGGTAGATATCATAACACTTCTTTATTGACTCTTTTCCTTCCACTGTTTGTGGAACACTGCAGACAGTAGGTTCTGAAAACTTTGTTACCATTCATCTATTTTCTGGCTATTACAATCTACATATTGTCTTCGTGTTATGTCTTCCAGGAGTAACATGTAAGAGTCTGCCCGCCTCTATAGCGTAGGAGGTAGCGTGTATGCCTCACGTACAAGAAGTCCCGAGTTCGAATTTTTGTCACGGTTAGTTATCTAGATAAACTTTTTTTTCCCCAGAGATTTCCCTTATTGTACAAACTTGAATATCGGGTAACTCTAAGCTCCATGTAACTGTACTCATTTGAATATCATCTCATTCATCATCCGATATACTTAATTCTGGAGGCTTTCCCTTATCCTGAAAGATGAATGTCTAATAACTCTAAGTTCTATGTACCCTGTACTTATTTGAACATATTCCCGAATGTGGAAAATGCATAATTTGCCTCCGAACGCCATTTTTAAATGCTTATTTAAATGTCGGTGGCCTTTAAACTCTGTCAGAGTCACGCCCTCTTTTGCCTAAATCCACATTCTTTGTCTGTTTTCCGTTCTTAAATTTTCAATTCAAGAAAAGAAAAATAAGGCTTTAGAAGACAAAATAGTTCCTAAAATGTTGCCAATATATCAGAGGCTGGCTTCTACAACATTACTAGAGAGGTGCAAAACAGGAAAAACACAGAATGCCAATGAATCTTTGCATCATGTCATATGGAATAAGTGCCCAAAGGAAGTTTTCATATCAAAACAAAAATTGGATCTTGCTGTTATTAAAAACATCAGTGAGTTTAACATGGGTAGTCTTAAGTCATTGGAGCTGCAGCGAAATATCAGAGGTGAAAGTGTAGTAGACTCAGCAAGGAAAAGCGAGATCAGACTCGTATCCTGCAAAGCAAGAAGCGAAGTTGTGCAGAAGAAAAGCAACATCTAAAGAAGAAAAAGGTGGACAAAGCAGCAACAGAGGGGAGGAAAAAGAAATCTGAGGGTCCAACCTATCAGCCTGGTGGATTTTAATGTGAGTTATGCAATCAAATCTTTAATCGCCGTTTTCTCAATGTTCAAATTTTCAGCATTTTTCTTCCTATAAAATGCTCCTTGCGATGCAGTTTTTGTACTACATTCATGAAATTTCCTACACAGGTTCAGAATATCATGAGGAATGGAAATTGCCCTAGGTTTTATTGTGAAATGTATATAAGCATATATTTTTAATTTTCAAAAACAAAACTTACAGTTTTTTAGACAGAAAAAGAATATTTGTAAATTAAAAATTTTTTGTGACCTAAACTAAAGGAGACACAGAAAAACCCAGAGCAATTTCAAAAAGTATGTGTATTATGAACATAGGGTTAAAATATTAGACCAAAATTCAAAATATTTTGTTGCAAGGGACCTTTTTAGTGACGTAACAAAAAACATACAAAATTTATCATAATTTCTAAACTGCTGGAGAAAAATGGTTTAAATTTAGGTTGTAACATGTTTACATTATACTACACGTATGGTGTAAATTTGCAAAAGCTAGCATTATTAGTTCAGAATTTGAAATTTTCAGTCATACATATCTTTAACGCTGGAGGTTTTCCCTTATCCTGAAAGATGAATGTCTGGTAACTCTAAGCTCTATGTACCCTGCACTCATTTGTACATCATTTCATTCATCGTCCGATATCACTTAACGTTTGAGGCTTTGTCTTATCCTGAAAGATGAATTTCTGGTAACTCTAAGCTCTATGTACCCTGTACTCATTTGAACATCATTTCATTCATCGTCCGATATGACTTAACGCTGGAGGTTTTCCCTTATCCTGAAAGATGAATGTCTAGTAACACTAAGCGCTATCTACCCTGTACTCATTTGAACATCATTTCATTCATCGTCCGATATGACTTAACGCTGGAGGTTTTCCCTTATCCTGAAAAATGAATGTCTGGTAACTCTAAGCTCTATGTACCCTGTACTCATTTGTACATCATTTCAATCATCGTCCGATATGACTTAACGTTGGAGGTTTTCCTTGTCCTGAAATATGAATATCTAATAACTCTAAGCTCTATGTACCCTGTACTCATTTGAATATCATTTCATTCATCGTCCGATATGACTTAACGTTGGAGATTTCCCTTATCCTGAAATATGAATGTCTAATAACTCTAAGCTCTTTGTACCCTGTACTCATTTGAATATCATTTCATTCATCGTCCGATATCACTTAACGTTGGAGGTTTTCCCTTATACTGTAAGATGAATGTCTGTAACTCTAAGCTCTATGTACCCTGTACCCATTTGAACATCATTTCATTCATCGTCCGATATGACTTAACGTTGGAGGTTTTCTCTTATTCTGAAAGATGAATGTCTGGCAACTCTAAGCTCTATGTACACTGTACTCATTTTAACATCATTTCATTCATCGTCCGATATGACTTAACGTTGGAGGTTTTCTCTTATTCTGAAAGATGAATGTCTGGTAACTCTAAGCTCTATGTACCCTGTACTCATTTTAACATCATTTCATTCATTGTCCGATATGACTTAACGTTGGAGGTTTTCTCTTATTCTGAAAGATGAATGTCTGGTAACTCTAAGCTCTATGTACACTGTACTCATTTTAACATCATTTCATTCATCGTCCGATATGACTTAACGTTGGAGGTTTTCTCTTATTCTGAAAGATGAATGTCTGGTAACTCTAAGCTCTATGTACCCTGTACTCATTTTAACCTCATTTCATTCATTGTCCGATATGACTTAACGTTGGAGGTTTTCTCTTATTCTGAAAGATTAATGTCTGGTAACTCTAAGCTCTATGTACACTGTACTCATTTTAACATCATTTCATTCATCGTCCGATATGACTTATCGTTGGAGGTTTTCTCTTATTCTGAAAGATGAATATCTGGTAACTCTAAGCTCTATGTACCCTGTACTCATTTTAACATCATTTCATTCATTGTCCGATATGACTTAACGTTGGAGGTTTTCTCTTATTCTGAAAGATTAATGTCTGGTAACTCTAAGCTCTATTTACCCTGTACTCATTTTAGCATCATTTCATTCATTGTCCGATATGACTTAACGTTGGAGGTTTTCTCTTATTCTGAAAGATGAATGTCTGGTAAATCTAAGCTCTATGTACCCTGTACTCATTTTAACATCATTTCATTCATTGTCCCATATGACTTAACGTTGGAGGTTTTCTCTTATTCTGAAAGATGAATGTCTGGTAACTCTAAGCTCTATGTACACTGTATTCATTTGAACATCATTTCATTCATTGTCCGATATGACTGAACGTTGGAGGTTTTTCCTTATCCTGAAAGATGAATGTCTGGTAACTCCAAGCTCTATGAACAGTGTACTCATTTGTACATTATTTCAGTCAGCGTCTGATATGACTTAACGTTGGAGGTTTTCCCTTATCCTGAAGTCTAGGAAGTCTTAGGCTCCATGGACGTCGTACTCATTTGAACTAGTGCGTTGAAATGCAAAGTTTTTCCGGACTGTTTGTTTCTGGTTCTGAGGTATACAAGCACAGAAAGGATCGTTTCTTAGGAATACTGCATTTGTTTTTTTATTTCTTTATTGTTATTGTTAATTCAGTGTGCTTTATTCTGCTGAAATTTGACTGCGAATTTTTCTAAGGAATACAATACTTCCCCCAATACCTTCTAATATCTAGTGGATAAATGAAAAGTTATATTAACTTGTGTTGAAAATAAGTAACTCCGGAATTCTGAGATGCAGGCGTATTTTTACGTAACTCCGGACTCATTTCACGATGTCTGTATGTTTCACATTCAATTATTTTTAGAACAATTGCCAGCTATCCTTCTCTCATTCTGCAAAGGGGTTTCTATTTGGAGGGCGCAATAAGACTGTGAAGAAAATTAAACTTAGATAATATATCGCTAGCGCGTGGCCTACAGTTTACGAAAGCGTTTCTTTGCACAAGATCAAGCAGACCACGTGACTGTCCTTTGAATGGAACGAAATCACTGTTATTTTAATCACCCCATCCGGTGCCATAAATCATTGTGGGTGAAATAAAAAGGGAGGCGTGAATCATTAGGGAGACTTAAAAAAACCGTTTTCCTGTGGGACCTCTCTTAAATGTCATTACAAGGAACTCTACTCGTCTATTGTGTTTTCTTTTGAATTAAAATACACGCCTTCTCCCTTTTCTTCGCTTGATCCTTTGTACGCCTTAAAACATTCTATTCTTCCAGTTTCTTTGAGTAAACTAAAAGAAGGTAAGGGCAAATCCACGACAAAAGTGGTCAGTTGCTTTGTGCCTTTCACCACATGGTAGACGACTTTTGGGAGACAGAAAAAAGAAGACGTGCACAGTGAAATTAGAAAATGAAAATAAAAGAAACCACAGAGCGCAAGCCTTGTTTAATTACTTAGGACCTTCTGATTTTCTTTAAAAACACGTGGACTCTTTGTGAATGTGTAACAGATATGGCAGCACTGTACAGTGCATAGAACTTTAGTGGCAGCGACGAGAGTTAGGGCGGCTTTTATACCTAAAATGGCGACGTTTTCATTTAAAGAACAGCGTCTTATCATTCGTTTTCTCCATTTTCGTAGTGTCACACCAAGTGAAACTCATCGCCAGTTGAGTGAGGCATGTGGTGATGGTACCATGGATGATCATCCTTGTGATCAGCCGTCAGCATTCGTGGCGCTCACCTGGAAGACGCTTTTCCCATTTCCAGATCTTCATGCAGGATTTTGTATACAAATCCCACGGAAATGCCAATTTTGGAGGCGATGCCAGCAACGCTCAAACGGCGATCCTCCAAAACAGCGTTCACCACTCGCTGGATCATGTTGTCTGACCGCCTCGTGCCTTCATCGAACTGTCGCACTCAGGAACACACATTAGACACAAAAAATATTACAGGGCTTTTCAAAAAAACAAGATCACAATTCTTTTTGACAACGTACCTTTACTCATCCTCATAATTTTGATGGCCCTTCTCCAAATAGTCTCTCCTGAATGCGATGCAATTGTCCCAGCGTTTCTGACAGTCTTCAAAGACATGCTGGAAACCATTTTTGAGAGATCCTTCAAAATCATCTCCGCAGCCTTCACCACTGCTTCTGATGATGGATAATGCCTTCCACGAAGGGGTTTCTTCCAGTTAGGGAATAGAAAAAGGTCACATGGGGTTAAATCCGGACTATAGGGAGGGGAGGGTTGCCCTTCACGTTGATTTTTGCAAGATATTCAGCAACAACATTGGCAATATGCGGCTGAGCATTATCGTGGTGCAGCATCCAGCGTGCTTCACGGAAATGTGGTCTTTTGCGGCTCACTGTAGTATTGTCCAGTTACTGATGTGTGTGCAGGTACAACATGCTGATAAACCATTTCATGAATATCAAAGAACGAGATGACCATAACTTTCCCAGCAGAAGCAACCACTTTTGCTTTTGTGGGGGTTGGTGATGAAGGAGATTTCTACACTGAGCTATGCTGTTCGCTCTCAGGATCAAACTGATGTCGCCAAGTTTCATCAGCAGTGATTACGTTTGACAGAATCTCCGGATCTTCCTCTAACATCAAGTTTAACTGCATTTAGCTCCATTACAGCGGTAGGCGATACTGAAATTGCCTGAACTTGCCTGGTTCTCACAAGCGGGAACCAGGAGTGCCAACAATGAAACTACTACGGCGTGTTTGTTTCACATTAAGCTAAGAGAAAATAATAAGATTGAATTTTAGAGCGAAAAATTAGGTCCGTAAAAGAACTATGATCATCATTTATTGAACAGCTCTCGTACATAAATTGGGACGTTTTCATTGCAAGTACAGCTTGTAATAATTCATTTTCGTGGTGTAGCACCTATTGAAATTCATCGCCAGTTGAGTGAGGCATGTGGTGATGGTATCATGGATGTCTGATATGAGTTCCTGAGTGCGACAATTCAATGAAGGCAGAACATCGTGTGACAACAAACCAAGACATTGCAGACATCGCCTCCAAAATTGGCATTTCCGTGGGATCTGTGCACACAATCCTGCACTAAGTTCTGAAAAGGCGAAAAGTGTCCTCCAGGTGGGTGCCACGAATACTGATGGATGATCACAAGGCTGCACGCGTGGCAAATTGTCAGGCGATGTTGACGCGTGATGACGGCATGAATGGAACTTTCTTTCAATCGACTGTAACAATGGATGAGACGTGAATGTCCTTTCTCAACCCTGAAACGAAGCGCCAGTCACGTCAATTGAAGCACACAGACTCGCCACCACCATAAAAATTTCTGGTGCATGCCAGCGTTGAAGAAATAATGGTGGCCATCTTCTGGGACAACATTGATGTAATCCTTAGTCATTCCATTCCAAATGGCACTACGGTGACAGCTGAATCCTACCAAAATGTTTTGAAGAATAAACTCCACGAAGCAATGCGAGAAAAACGGGCGGAGAGGGTTGGACGTGTGCTCTTTCATCAAGACAACGCACCGGGGCATCGGACGAACGCGACACAGCAGTTTCTTCGTGACAACTTTGAAGTGATTGCTCATGCTCCTGACTACTAGTGACTTTTGGCTGTTTCCCACGATGAAAAACACTCTCCGTGGACGCAGATTCACTAGTCGTACCGCTGTAGCCTCAGCGATTTTCCAGTGGTCAAAACAGACTGCTAAAGAAGCGTTCGTAGCGGCCATGGAATCATGGCGTCGACGTTGTGACAAATGTGTACGGCTAGAGGGAGATTACGTTGAGAAGTGACACTAGTTCCACATTTTTCTTGTGATTACTTTGTGAGAAAGAAATTGAAGTTATATAATTTGAACGCAACCTGTAGTTTAAATTACCTGCAATTATGCAATGTCCCAAGGGGCAAATAATTGTTCACAATTGAAGGAGATCTGTGAATTATTCTTGCTATTGCTCTAGACGACAAACCTGCCTTGTTATAACAAGACGGCCCGGGTTCGGTCCCAGGCGACCGCAAAGTGAGATTTGTGGTGGACAACACGGCGCTGGGACGGGTTTTCTCCGGGATCTCCGGTTTCCCCCGCCATCTCATTCCACCGGTGCTCCATCTTCATCTCATGTATCATCAGTGTCATCGCCTGCGGTGCCGTATGTAGTAAAAGCGGGCGTTAAACACTACACATTTCATTTCATTTCCTTGTTATAAGCGATTATTTGCCCTTTCTCCCCATCTGATAACGGTGGTTGGCGTTCCATATTTCTGAACGCTTCCTGCATCACTACTCACGTCAAATATTGGTGTGGAGCAATATAAACAGTCCACTCAATATACCTATGGTCTCTAGGGCTACTATCATAAGTGGATGAAACGGTACGAAGCATGTTCTAGACCTCCCCGGCATTCGAGCCAGGTAGAGTGATGTAGAGCCATCGACGTTTCGGGAGTGTGCATCGCTCCCATCATCAGGATGATGAGTGATTATCAAATTGTAAGGGCCAGTCCGCTAGTCCGGACCTGGGTGAAAACGAAAGGAGCTTCGCATTGGGTCATCCCAAAGAAGCCGTACCTCCTCTGCCGTTCAACCGGATTATAGATAACCTCACCAACCTGAATTTAGACGAAGCCACTACCTCCGTGCTGTCCAAAGGCCTGAACTTTTCGCCTACACCGAGGTATGTTCCAGTAGCCGATAGCGTCAGCGGGATGGAATCCGCTATACAGGAGCTCACGGTAGATAGTGCAGAAGAAATACGCACGGCCGTGGCCGCTGCAATCAGACGTACCTCATTTCCCAGGCCCAACATCAATATAGAAGAAGGCCTGGCGCTACGGAGACTGCGGAGCGATTAGAACTTGGTCATCTTGCCGGCGGACAAGGGTAATGCAACAGTAAACCTGCTCACACCCCAGTACTTGGAGAAAATGACACAGCTCTTAGGCGACCTAGCCTACACAATCCTCGACAAGGATGCAATTACCTCCATTCAACGACGGACCACTCAACTTATACGAAGGTCCAGTCTTGCTTCAGAAACTAAACGGATGCTGTCACCGTCTGGTTGTTGTTAGTTAAGTGCAGAGGTTCTAGTCCTGGACCCGTAGGACCAAGGACCCTGACCTCCTTCTACCCGGAAGCAATGGATACTCCGGGGCTTTTTCCATAGGGCAATACCTGGAGTCTAAAAAGCCCCCCCCCCCCCCAGCTGAGCACAACGTCAAGACGAGTGAAAATGGATACGCCACTTACGTGCGTCAAACCCGCAGGGAAGACTACCGAAAACCTCGGTGGGGCCGCCTGGTGATCTAGCACACTTTCTACTAGCTTTGCAGGCTAGTACCCGGGACTTATTAGGCAACCCCTACCTCCTCCGGGCGCCCGTGGCATGGCCGGAGCTAACCAATTTCCCGTGGGTGTCGGGAACACACTGCCCCCTCGAGTCCAACCCAATCCGAACAGCTCCCCGACGGGAGCGCCTCGGCAGTTCGGCCCGAGGTTCCTCTAGTAACGTCAGGTTCCACGCCTCACCAAGATCCACAAACCAGACATCCCATTACGCCCCATTGTCGACGCCACGGGCAGTCCTACGTACCGTTTGGAACGCCACCTTGCCAATCTGATACAACCTCTGATTGAGATTTTAGTTAATTGATGGAAGTTAATCATTTCTCCACACTAGCCGTATATAGGCTAAGGTATTTGATCTGATTGTGAATTGCCCAAACCATGTGAAAAACTCCACTCAGTTCATATGCACGTTGGAGAACATCACCATCGGCCCCTCTGATCTTCTCGTCACCTTTGATGTGGTATCTCTTCTTACAAGGATACCTCTGCAAGAGACAATTCAACCTCTGATGGAACACTTTACAGCTGCTATCCCTGAGCTATTCCGACAGACCCTGACGTCCACCTTCTCCCATTTTGGTGGAAGTTTCTATGAGCAAGTAGATGATGTGTCTATGGGCTCCCCATTGTCACCAACAATAGTAAACTTCTACATGGAACACCTATAACATGAAATACTTGCCACAGTTCCGCTTAAGCCATCTCACTTCTACAGATACGTTGACGACACGTTTGTTGTCTGCCCTCATGGTCTAGACACCTTACCAGGTTTCCTCACACACATCAACAGCCTTCGAAACCAAATTCAATTCACCATGGAAGTAGAGAAGGACGGTACACTGCTATTTTTTGACATTCTCGTCACCAAAAGCAACAACGGCACTCTGGGGTATGTGGTACACCGCAAACCAACACACACGACCTCATATACTGAACATATACTGAATATATGTTATATATAACATATACTGAACACGTTCGCCTAGAACATATACGTCACCAGGAAAGCTTTAGATCCTATGTTACGAAGCGTGTTTGTATCATTTTGCAATATTCCAATGGTCTCGTGGTCATTTAACTAAGGCAAAAAGGTGAAATGTTTCCACCGATGGTCTTGAATAAGTATGGACACATACTCTGTATTGCATTAGATATATCTATACAAATTAATAAGGTACCTATGTCGCGCTACAGCTGAAAATCGGGATGGTTGTATCATTTTGCAACGCAGCTTAGTTTTAAAACTTCCAAATATCGGCGTGTTTAATGAACCGAACCCTATCGCCGGTCAGAAATACGGAAATCCCCTTTAGGAAGAACGATGTTCCAGGAAAACGCGCTATATACTTACAAGTCATGTAGTTCCCGAGGGAGTTGACGGTGCAGAATCATCGGGAGTCGTTAGTGTCACGAAATGTCTGTCAATACCAGTTCATTACAGGAACGCTTCGAGGCAAGTAGAGTTGTAAACACTGGTGGAGGAGCCCCACCCCCTCCCTGAAGACACCGCAGCAGGGGTAAATAACCCTCAGTCGCACAAACATCTACAACTGCGTTACTCGAATGGCGGTCTGCGGTTCACTTGCAGCGAGACAGTCACAGACATCAAGGTTTATCTAGGCTCCGATTTAACTCAATGAAATTATCATAATTATATCATCAACACTGCCGTTACGGTACCCAGTCGTTTCGAAGTTATATACTCCAAAGTTAAGTCATATTCGAATAAAAGAAATGATGTTCAAATGGGTACAGGGTACATAGAGCTTAGAGTTACCAGATATTCATCTTTCAGTATAAGGGAAAACCCCAGAAAACTATATCCAGATAACACTAGTCGACAAGGTTTTCTTCACAAGAAATCTGATTAGTGAATCTAGTGTATTTTTTCATACTGAATTCAGGTATGTAGTCAGAATTTTTCCATCAGGCACAGCTTTTTGTGACAGCTACTTCTTAAGTTTGGATTTTAGCCTTTTCTTTGACCTGTTATAGGAACCTTTACTTCATATTTTATGATTTTATCCAAGCTTTATATAAGGAAATGATTTGTAATATGCTGAAGAACCATAAAACAAGGCTCTGCAGGTTTATTCATGTTTGGAAATGCATGGACCTATTCATCTGGTATAGTGATGTGTCAGTATTGGGCTGACTGAATTTGTTCATTAGTGAAAAATTTCCTGCCATTCTTTTCGGAAGTGTATTTTGTATATAGTGTTTTAGCAATTCATTTTGTTTTGTAATGCCAAGAAGGTGTCTAAATTAGGAGAAACTTTCTGCTATATTTGTGGTGAGCTGACCTTCAAATCTCAGAGGCAAAATATAACCCCACTTGTAAAGAAGTGTCGTGAACTTTGGCTGTCAGGCTGGTGATTATGATAAGATGTGGGCACAAAATACGTGCTGTGTTTCGTGTGTTAGATAACTGACTGGGTAAAAATGCTACACATCGTATGCCATTTGCAATTCCTATGATTTGAAGGAAACCGAAGGATCATTTAAGTGATTGTTATTTCTGTTCAACAAATATAAAAGGAATCACATCTAAAACAAAGCATGCAGTTAAATATCCGAATTTGCAATCTACAACCAGACCAAGACCTGTCTTACACAATGAACAGTTCTCTGTACCAATATATGCAGATACGACCTGAGGTGATAAATGTGATTGTGAGCTAACAAACTGAAAAATGCTTCAGACGAAACTAAAATTACCCTATATATGAAGCCAATACTTGTTCATCAGAACCATGCCCGCCTCTGTAGCGTGGTGGTAGAGTGCCTCGCGTTCGGGAGGTCCCGAGTTCGAGTCT
This sequence comes from Mantis religiosa, assembly GCA_030765055.1. Taxonomy (NCBI): domain Eukaryota; kingdom Metazoa; phylum Arthropoda; class Insecta; order Mantodea; family Mantidae; genus Mantis; species Mantis religiosa. Next base: position 148,777,557 of record CM060954.1, read on the forward strand.
CGGTCGGGATGAGTTACCTGGATAAGGTTTCTTTTCCGGGGTTTTTCCTTATCCTGAAAGATTAATGTGGGGTACCTCTGGGCTCTATGGACCCTGGGCTCATTTGAGCATCATTTCACCTATTCCATTCATCGTCCGATATGACAACGTTGGAGGACATAAATTACCACAACAAACTTAGAACCATGCTTTTCCAATCACAGAGACCTTAATGACTTGATTCAGGATTCAAATCTATCTAAACAGTAAGCTGAAGTTTCAACTTCCAGATTCAAAGGGTGGAATCTACTCCAAAAAGAAGTAAGAATTTGCAGTTATCGTAATAGTAGTAATTTCAAAAACTGCTTCCCTGAAGAAAATGGTATAAAGCTATGGGATGCAACATATCTTCTTTATAATTTCACTTCTTGGACTCTCACTTAGACTTCTTCCCCGAAAATGCTGGAGCTGTCAGCGATAAGCACAGTCAGCGGTTTCATTATCAAATTTCTACTGTGGGGAAAAGGTACCAAGGCAAGTGAAGTTCCAGTATGCTGGCTGACTACTGTTAGACCAAGAAGAGAGACGTTCCAATTGCAGAATATGCCCGAAAATCAGTTTCTACCACTTTCAAGGTAAGTCAGAATGAGTAGTTATAATTTTGAGTTAGGTTGAGGATTTTTTTAGAATATTATAAAAATTCAAATAAATATCACACGGAGCTCCTGCCCGCTGGGGAAAAACTATAGTTATATTTGAACTCAGCACGAAAAATACTTCTAGAAAATGCTACTTCAATTCTTGTGAAAGAAAACAAGTTCATTTTTGTCGACTAGTGTAATTTATTGTGACCAACATATGAACTCGCATATCCTTGAACTGAGATATTTTACGCTACCACCTACAATACACCGTAGGACTTTTATTTATGGACGTAGAGTATTGTCTGAAGTTATGTGTAATTATAGCACTAAAAAAACTTTAAGATAACTAACAGATTTGCTAAGTGTAAAATTATACTGCATCAGAGCTGTATAACGTAATATGGTTGCCAAGAAGATGTTTGCTTCATTTGTTTCAATACCCAGAGAGAAACAAAGTTATGATAAAATACTGGAAACATGGAGTTCTATTCTGCGTGTCTTTTAGATCTGAGTGATTATTAATTCCAGATATATTTAGAGATGTTAAAAAGTATCAAGGCTTTTGTGGAACGAAGGAACGAAGAATGAGTGAGTTTGACTTATAGTCACACCGGTGCCATACTTTTCTGTATTATAATTCAAATGTTTATTCCGTTGGCAAGAAATTTTACGTCAGATTGTAAGTTGTGTTTCGTTTTTTGAGTCGAAGATATTTATGCCTTCAGCGCTCTGGTGTAGGTACGTATTGAATGCTGAAATATATACTGAAATTGAAAGAAAACGTTGACATTTCATCTCGTATTTGATTGTTCTTACTATTTTTTCCTTCTACCTAGTACACATTTTTAGTTTTCAATCTTACAAGCGTTTTACAAGCATTTTTCATTTATATTCTGACAACAGAAACAGAATATAAGGAATGCACTAGGAACAAAGCAACCCTTAGTAAAGATACCGCCATGTTTCTATTATTTCAAACAGGATTTATGACACACTACCAATCTATGTCACGCGTATTGCTTCTCTTCTGATGTTTTAGATAACTTCAATTGAAATAGTTTGCTTTGTATAAAACCCCCAAAAGTGTTAAATAGCCTCTCTTGTAAATAAAATATGTATACAAAATACTCAGAATAGAATGGGCTTTGGGGAAGGCGTGTTTGCTTAGCGGCGACTCATCTAAATTGTACTATCATCATCACCATCACTATCATCAGTACTGAATGTGGTTAATACGTTCCAACGCCGTTCTTGACTGTTGCCTGTTATCACTGATTAGTTTTATAAAAGCCATTTATAATTACGAGGGTGGTCTTAAAAGCTTCCCACCTCAACATGAGGATGGCAGAACTCGTAAATAAAATCGTTGTTAATCTGTTAACAGATACTCACCAAAATTTAATCCATTTTGGACGCTCTGTTGTTATGTAACAGTCATTTGAGTGAATTTTTTTTTATGAAAATGGACAAAATCGAGTATCGAGATGTCATTAAATATTTGTTTTTAAAAGGAAATACGCCTACGCAAAACAAAGACGAGTTGGATTCTCCGAATGGAGAATCTGCACTATCATTTACCACGGTGAAATTTTGTGCAGCTGAATTTAAACGTGGCCGTAAGAGCTTGGGAAACGATGAAAGTTCGGGACGTCCAAAAACTGCAACTATCGATGAAAACATCGCTAAATTCTCCAAATGGACTAGACAACCGCCGAATTAAAGTGAGAGAGATAGCAGAGGCTATGAACATGTGAAGAAAACGTATTTGTCACATATTAAATCAACATTTAAACACGAGAAAGCTGTCCACGCATTGGGTGCCGCGTTTGCTCACGTTAGACTAAAAAACGTGTTCGTTTGAATATTTACAAGACTCTGCTGGCGCCGTTTAGGCGCAATAAATGCGAGTTTTGGTGTCGATTAAACACTGTAGATGACACTTGGATACGTCGTTATACACCCGAAACAATAATACAGACCAGTGGACCGTAAAGGGGGAACTGGGTACAAGGAAAAAAAAGAAAGAAAAAAAGAAAAAACTGTTTTTTCGGTTGGGAAAGGGTTGGCGAGAGCTTTTTGGGGAGATATGCATGGATCGATTGTCTTCAAAAAGGGTAAACCATTACAGCAACATACTACGCATCATTACTTGTCAAGTTGAAGGCAGATCTAGCGGAAAAAAGGCCACATTTTCAGAAAAATAAAATCCTGTTTCACCAAGACAACGCACCGTCTCACACCTCAGCGGTTGAAATGACGAAAATCAAGGAATTACGGTTTGAACTGCTTGACTCACCAGATCTAGCCCCAAGCGACTTCTTTTTGTTTCCTCGTCTGAAAATTGTGCTCAGAGGACAGAGATTTACGTCAAATGAAGAGGCAATCATCTTCATGAACAATTATTTTGCAGAGAAAAACGCCGAGTACTATTTGGACGGGTTACAGAGATGGGAGCGTCGCTGGGAGAAATGTGTAGAGTTACAAGGAGACTATGTTGGGGAAAAAAAAAATCTGAAGAAAATATCTTGTAATTTTATTAGGTCGGAAACTTTCAGACCACCTATTTATGAACCTAAAAGAGTAAGAAATGTTTACCGTTTATGAACACAGAAGAAACTGCATATAAAAGGAAATCAGCGTTTCAGCGTTTCGTTCCGTTAGCTTTGATCGTGTTGTGCCGTCGTGGCTTTTCAATTAAGACGTAAAAATAGAGTTCTCACATAGAAAAGCCACGCTACATCTGAAGGAATAAACAACTTCAAGATGTCGAGAGAAAACATGAAATTCCCAATTACTACATTTGTAAGGACGCTTAAATAATCCGTGGCAAGTAGTGTTTTTTGATTTGTTTGTATTCTAAAATGTAGGTTATCGAAGTTCATATAATATTTTGTGTGGTAATTTAGCAATTGAAACTTAAAATTATCTTACAGCCCGTAGCCATTGGAAATAACAGAGCTCTTCAGTGTTTAAGAAATTATCAAAATAGATTGCAGATTTACCATATTAACAATTATACACATTGACTTCACAAAAAATGCTATTAGGAATAATCCGTAAATCTTTGACAGGCACCAAAAAGTAATTAATTGTCACACCATCATATTACTATCTCTGGCTTCTACTTATTGCACTGCAACCAAAAATAGGACGCCTAACTCTGGTAGCGTATCAGCCTCACGTTTAAGAGCTCCCCAGTTCAAACTCGGTTAAGTTTTTTGAGGGCCTTTTCCTTATACTGAAAGATGAATGTTTGGTAACTAAGCTCTATGTACCCTGTACTCATTTGAACATCGTTTTATTTATCGTCCGACATGACTTAACTTTGGAGGCTTTCCCTTATCCAATAAGATGAATAGTAACTCTAAGCTCTATGTACCCTGAACTCATTTGAACATCATTTCATTCATCACCCGATATGACTTAACGTTGAATGTTTTCTCTGATCCTTAACACTAAGCTCTATGTACCGTGTACTCAAGGTCCTATGTATGTTGCTGGCACAAGAAGCAAAGTTTTTCAAGAAATTCCCCAAATTTATATATAAGGCATTTTATATTGTGACTTTGTGGCTTCGTGAAATTAAAAATCCAATTGCACAAACTCAAAATGTTCTTTATTTTTACCGAATTATAATTGGAACACTTGCCGATTACATAGAATTACGTAGCGCACACAATTACAATTCACCAGTTCGGCCGTCACAGTTCCACTGTGCACTCGCAGTTACGTACACTCCTCCGATGCACGTACACATTCTTCCAGTCCGTTCGCTCACTGGGCGCATCTCACGGCTGCTCGCCAAGAAATAACTTGACTCGCCAACTGCAGCCCCTTTTTATAGGAATGTCGCTTTTTCTGGAAGTCTCGCGGTTCAGTGAATCATCACGAAGGTTCAAGACGGCAGGGGAAGGGGAAAGAGACGGCCAGTGATGTTTTTCCAACCATCCCTTCGTTAGCGCTATAAGACAAATGGGTAGGCGTGAGCGAATGCCTCCCATCTGGCCCTACTGCCGGCCGGTACTCTTGGGAGTTCCGACGTTCGGGTGACAATATTTGTCGAAACCTTTCTAACGGTTTAATTCAACGTGAGAAATTTTAATCGCCAATGAAGTGGTTGTCTTTAATTCTCTTCGAATACTTACAGGGGTCCATTTCTTTCTGGAAATCTGGTAGCTCTGATAGATAGACGAAGTCGTGCAACACAACTAAAATGCAATTGTTTTATAAATTTACTTGTTGGTGGAAATAACCGTCATTTGTTTCAATTCTTGTGATTTCACAGGGCCCAGCAAGAAAACATTTGACCATCACTTGAAGTCTACTGTATCACCATATTCTCTTTAGCTACAAGAAAATTAGTAATCTTAAAGCAGATAGTGGAATAAATGTTCGTAGGAGTTAACAAGGTTGATGTGAAAAGTTTTCGCCAATAGCAGGAAATGATATTCGAGTGGGCCATTACCAATTGTAACCAGTTCACTGTGTCAGTAAGAGCTTGGGTACACAAACTCTTTCGATGACGTAATATATATGTAGATCTGCTCCTAACTTTGGAAGCAGTTGTCCCCTCCCACACACACAGACAGACACATAATCACCGTTGACCCTCGCCCACATGCTGGTTGTAGTCCCCCACGTGACCACTAACTGGTTCTTCTTAAGAGGACCTGCTTTACCTTGTTTTGATGGCAGCATCAACAATAGGGGAGAACATTATTTGGGTCAAAAATTATTTTAACTTACAAAAGTTCACTGAGGCTTACTTTTGCTATTTTTTATAAATTAACCTCCTCCAACTTTAAGTTGTATCAGACGATGAATGAAATGATGCTAAAATGAGTACAGCGTACATAGAGCTTAGAGTTACCAGATATTCGTTTTTCAGGATAAGGAAAAACCTCCAAAGTTAAATCATATTGGAAGATGAATGAAACGATGTTCAAATGAGTACAGGGTACATAGAGTTTAGAGTTACCAATCATTTATCTTTCAGGATAAGGAGAAACCTTCAAAGTTAAGTCATATTGGACAATGAATGAAACGATGTTCAAATGAATACAGAGTACATAGAGCTTAGAGTTACCACACATTCATCTTTCTGGATAAGGAAAAACCTTCAACGTTAAGTCATATTGGACAATGAATGAAACGATGTTCAAATGAGTACAGAATACAAAGACCTTAGAGTTACCAGACATTTATCTGTTAGGATAAGGGAAAATCTCCAACATTAAGTCATATCGGACGACGAACAAACTGGTGTTCAAATGAGTACAGGGTACAAAGAGCTTAGAGTTACCAGACATTGATCTTTCAGGATAGGGGAAAATCTCTAACGATGAATGAAATTGTATACAAATCAGTATAGGGTCATAGAGCTTAGAGTTACGGAAATGTTCAGCTTTCGGGGTAAAAAAGAAACGTTATCATCAATCTGAAGGAGGTTCGAACTCGAGACGTTTTGGACGTGAGGCAGACATGCTACCTGCTACGAGACGGCCTGAAGTTTTGGCTGCAATGACATACTTACTTTGGTAGAGTAAGAAAGTCAAGAAGGAGATGATTTAGTCGTAGTGCTTGGCTGTATCTCTTAAGCAGTCCGTAAAGTCAAGAATCTGGCGTAAAGCGAGTTGTCTCCCAGTTGGGTGGTCATCTTGCTTGGCTGCCCACACATACAGCATATTAAATGTAGAGCTCTTGAGTCTTGCCATGATTACAACCTCAAGGATGTAAACTCGCACTAGAGAGGTAAAGAAACCGTGAAACAATTCTCTATATCTCGTTTACTATTTGTAAGCTATACCAAGTGCGTTCACCTCCTACTTTTTCCTTCGGGACTGGGACCAGATAGAAAGTTCTGTTCTTTTTTTAAATGCACGGGGATACTTTGTGAACGTATGACAGAGATGGCAGCAGTGTACATTTCGTAGAAGTTTAGTGGCAGCGACCAGAGTTAGGACTGTTTCTGATACGTATAATGGCGACGTTTTCATTGCAAAAACAGCATGTAATCATTCGTTTTCTCCATTTTCGTGCTGTTACACCTATTGAAATTCATCGCCAGTTGGGTGAGACATGTGGTGATGATTGTATATGAGGGCGCTCAACTGCTTGGGCATCAGCGGCATTACAACAACTAATTCATGGCAATAGTCAAATATAAATTACTCAAAAAGGGGGGAAAAAAACAATCAAAACAAAATGACAATGAAATAAATACATCCAAATGAAGAAAAACCGATAAAAGTTGTGATTAACTATAAAATACCAAAAGACATAAAAGCCGTTTTCAATATTAACATGTTATCAAAGCAAACTACCTGCCCAGTGGTGGTCGAATAAGTTTGTTCCTTTTCTTAGGGGCTGGGCTAGTATTTTCAGCAGGTTTATTCTGCATTTTCCTCACTATCGCTTTGGCAGTGACGACAGGATTTACCTGCTCCACATTCTCAATGCAGGAGGACAGTTTTCCCACTGGTAAATCGGAAACCGCAATCGGCGAAGTTGAAATCCGCCGATCTGAGTTCCTCTCCAGATGATTCCTCAGATGTTCTCTGAGGAGATGGTCGTGGACTCCTGCACTCCTTTTGCTTGGTACTAGCCTTACTTTCCCTGAGAAAGTCAGCTCACTCATATGAGGTCTTGAACTTTCTGGGCAATGCATTATACAGTCCTGGAAATGGAAATAAGAACACATTGACGCTGGTGTGTCAGACCCACCATACTTGCTCCGGACACTGCGAGAGGGCTGTACAAGCAATGATCACACGCACGGCACAGCGGACAGACCAGGAACCGCGATGTTGACCGTCGAATGGCGCTAGCTGCGCAGCGTTTGGGCACCGCCGCCGTCAGTGTCAGCCAGTTTGCCGTGGCATACGGAACTCCATCGCAGTCTTTAACACTGGTAGCAAGCCGCGACAGCGTGGACGTGAACCGTATGTGCAGTTGGCGGACTTTGAGCGAGGGCGTATAGTGGGCATGCGGGAGGCCGGGTGGACGTACCGCCGAATTGCTCAAAAACGTGCGACGTGAGGTCTCCACAGTACATCGATGTTGTCGCCAGTGGTCGGCGGAAGGTGCACGTGCCTGTAGACCTGGCACCGGACCGCAGCGACGCACGGATGCACGCCAAGACCGTCGGATCCTACGCAGTGCCGTAGGGGACCGCACCGCCACTTCCCAGCAAATTAGGGACACTGTTGCTCCTGGGGTATCGGCGAGGACCATTCGCAACCGTCTCCATGAAGCTGGGCTACGGTCCCGTGCACCGTTAGGCCATCTTCCGCTCACGCCCCAACATCGTGCAGCCCGCCACCAGTGGTGTCGCGAGAGGCGTGAATGGAGGGACAAATGGAGAGGTGTCGTCTTCAGCGATGAGAGTCGCTTCTGCCTTGGTGCCAATGATGGTCATATGCGTGTTTGGCGCCGTGCAGGTGAGCGCCACAATCAGGACTGCATACGACCGAGGCACACAGGGCCAACACCTGGCAGCATGGTGTGGGGAGCGATCTTCTACACTGGCCGTACACCTCTGGTGATCGTCGAGGGGACACTGAATAGTGCACGGTACATCCAAATCCTCATCGAACCCATCGTTCTACCAATCCTAGACCGCCAAGGGAACTTGCTGTTCCAACAGGACAATGCACGTCCGCATGTAATCCGTGCCGCCAAACGTGCTCTAGAAGGTGTAAGTCAACTACCCTGGCCAGCAAGATCTCCGGATCTGTCCCCCACTGAGCATGTTTGGGACTGGATGAAACGTCGTCTCACGCGGTCTGCACGTCCAGCAAGAACGCTGGTCCAACTGAGGCGCCAGCTGGAAATGGCATGGCAAGCCGTTCCACAGGACTATATCCAGCATCTCTACGATCGTCTCCATGGGAGAATAGCAGCCTGCATTGCTGCGAAAGGTAGATATACACGGTACTAGTACCGACATTGCGCATGCTCTGTTGCCTGTGTCTATGTGCCTATTGTTCTGTCAGTGTGATCATGTGATGTATCTGACCCCAGGAATGTGTCAATAAAGTTTCCCCTTCCTGGGACAATGAATTCACGGTGTTCCTATTTCAATTTCCAGGAGTGTATATTACTGGTACACATATTTTCGAGGTGGATGCTTTCTGCGGTGGCTTGGCTGCAATGTTCTTCATAGGACTGGACTTAGTAGGTGTAGTCACTGTTGTTCCTGTTGGTGGCTGCTGCTTTGGCTGTGATCTGGATGTAATTGTTTTTTTTTCGGATATTACTGCCCCGTTTATGTCGCTAGTTTCTGTTGCGATTTCACGTCTAGGTACCGGCTTAGCTGCAACTGCACTATAACTAACGGCCCTAGGAGCAGAAGGCTGACGAATATTCAAGAGTTTCCGGGCTTACACGAAGGACACACTCTCTCTTGGATCGCCTTCTCCTCCATAAAACGGGGACATTCTCTGGAGTTCGATGAATGATTGCCACTGCAGTTAACACACATCCATGGTACCATCACCACATGCCTCACTCAACTGGCAATGAATTTCAATAGATTTCATGAATTTTTATTTGTAGTTAATTTCTCTCCATCTTAATCAGCCACACGTTCGGGCGCAATATGTAACCATATTTTCTATTCGTTGCAGACAGGATGCACGCTATTTCGAAGACCGAAGTCGGAAAGCCAGATGTAATAGGGTTACTTCGCTGTAGTTAAGATAGTTAGTAATTTATTTTCTCATCTTTCCTTTTACATCAACAAACGGAAATACAAAATCAAGATTACAATTATAAAATCCATACTGAAATATGCCATATATTCCTAAATCCTGAAAATCCTATCATGTTGCACACCGTTGAATAGTAATTTGGTCACCATACACCTAACCCTAGGTTTTTGTGTATTGAAGGCCCTCTACTCCTTTTTACACTTTCTGCCATTTCACCTATCCCACTCTACATTTTTCTCTTAATTGTTCTTAGCTATCTCTCTTTAACTTTCCCTAAATAATTCCCTATACTTCTCCTGTTCGTTTCTCCTTTTACTGACAACATTTTGTAATTACTACTTCACCCCCAAATTGTCCCATTTACGTAGCCAAGCCTGCTCTCTCCATATCTTTGTTTGACTATAATTTAATATACAATGGAAATCTGCATTCTCTTCTCCACACAATGGACATTTATCTAACTCCCTCTCTTGACCTATACCTTTCAAGTTTCTCAATCCTATTCTCGCCCAAGCAAAACCTTCTCGCCCAAACTTACTACATATATCTATACATCCTTCCCTCCCCCAGGTTGTTTTTATTTCTGTATATAATCTCAGTGAGCTTTTGTCACTTGTATTGACGAAAATTTCTTGTCTGTCAATATCTTCTAATCTTAGCTTAACTTCTTTCCAGAAGCCTCTATACCCATACTCTGCATTTATCCATGAATGACCCATACCTATCTGCTTCAACAAGTCATACATTTTATGTGCCCAAGACCCACCCCAGTTACTTCTCTTTTGAATATGAAAAAATTCTTTAATTGTATTGCCATCTTCCAAGTTAGTGATTCTGTATAAATATTTCATTGCCCTTGACAAGATTTTAATTTTAGTAGAATGCCTACTTAGCTCTAATTGTGCTGCCCCATTAGGTGATGCTATTGGTAATCCCAATATATATTTTCAAAAGGATCTATGCACTCTATCAGTCTCTCTCCAAGCCTCATCTACTCCCCAAACCTCTGATCCATTTAACATTCTATTTTCTACTACTGCCGTATAAATCCTCTACAATCATTTGACATTTATATCTGGCAGTTTACTGTAGCATGATATTATCACTCTCATGGCCATTTTACCTTTTGCCACAGACATCTTTTTTTGTTCTTTCCAGCTGCCATCTGAACTCAACCTTGTACCCAAATAATCAAATCTCCTTACTACCTTTATTTCTCTTCTATTAACCTCCCATTTCTCATCCTTACGCAACCTGTATCCTTTCTTGAAGACCATAATCTTTGTTTTGTTTTCATTCACTTTCAAACCCCATTTATTTCAATAAGAATTGGCTGCCTCGATTGCTCTTCTTAGCCCTCCACTTGATATGGACCCAACTACTAGGTCATCTGCAAACAGTAGCCCCGGTATTTCTTTATTATTAATAACTGGTGAATGTACCCTACAACTTGATATCTCCTCTAAAATTCCATCGATATAAAGATTAAATAATACTGGATTAAGTTTACATCCCTGCCGTACTCCTGCCTTACTCGATATAGATTTAGTTACTTTGTTGCCTGGTAGTTTTATACACAACTCATTCTCTTGGTATATCATCTTAATTACTTCTATAAATGCCTGACTTATCCCCTTACTGCTTAATATTATCCAAAATGCATCTCTATTAATAGAATCAAATGCCTTTTCTAGATCAATAAATATCACATATACACTTCCCCTTTTATTGCTCAGATATTTGTGTACAATTGTTTTAATAATAAAGATGTTGTCCGATGTTCTCCTGTCTGGTCTAAAACCTGCTTGGAACTCCGATTCGCTGAAGTTTGAGTTGTTTCTTGATGATTTTGTTTGATTAAATAAAAGTCATGATATCTCTCGTTTTCAGGTGTGGTATCTAGTGAAATAAATATAATTTTGTATAAGTTCAATTTCGTAATATATAGTTTAATTGTATAATTTGGTTTACATTTTACTTCAATTTCCTTTCCTAGTCAATCACTACAGTTTACCTCCAGCATATCGATAAATCCTTACTTTCTTAACAAATATTTTCCGTTAATTACATAAAATTCCTTACTAATGCACGTCCACTCATCACTATCAAGATTACAGAATATATCTCATTTTGAAGATTATCCATTTTCCGTTACAAATCTTTTATATTCACCGCGACATTTCATACTTATGAAATCTATGGAGATTATTGATTTTCTTCCCCTAGCAACCGTTCATCATTTCTTTTATATTGTCATTACATGGCCCACTAATAGTCAGATCAGAAAACAAAACTCATTTTCACTTGAAACAAAAGCTACCGTTACAAATGTCACACCACGAAAATGGAGAAAGCGAATGATTACACGATGTTCTTGCAATGATAACGTCGCCATTTTAAGTAACAAAAACAGTCGTACCAGCAGACCAGCACACCAGCAGAAGAGTCGAGTCGACCTGGTTTACCTGGACGGAGTGTTTGCTGCCCAGCATCTAGGCGCTTATTGCGTCTTTATCTGGGCAGTATAAAAGAGTCATCTTTTGTCTCAGGCGGTTGTCTTCGGCAGTGGTATATCTAGCCCTGTGCGCGCTGTTGCCCCGTGGGGGGGTTAACCGCCCAGTGCTGGCTGCGCTCTTCCGCCTGCCTGGGAGGCATCTGAGCACAGTCCGCTTAACAGGCTAGAGGGAAAGGAACAGTGTTTAGGTATTGGACTTACCAAGCCCATTTCTGGGCTCGGGGGGTTGAAGTCAGGGGAATGTGGCCCTGTTCAGTTCTAGTTACCCAAAGCATCTTTGGGCGTCCGGTAGCTCGGTCGGCGGCGAGGAGCCCTGTGGTCGTAACGGCCAAGGGTGTTCACCAGGATGTTTGGATGGGAGTCCAGCTTATCGTAGATGGTGCGGGATCTTTCCCGCACCACGTCCACGATGTATGGGACCCCGGAGTAGGTATGATGGATGTGGGACGGGAATCTACGCCCGGTATCGTAGATCATGCGCAGTGCCCTGTTCTGGACGCACTGTAGTCTGCGAATAGTGGTGGGAGCCGCTGATCCCCAGACTTCGCAGCCGTACAGAATCAGGGGCGGTATAATCGCCCGATACAGGCGTAGTTTGAGGTGCGCTGGCATGGTGGATTTAAGAACTGGGTATAACTACGTTAGCGTTGTATGCCCTTGTCCGGCTTTGACCCGGACGTGAGGTGCGTAGGTGAGACCGCGATCGAGGCGGATGCCAAGGTATTTGGCAGTGGGAACCCAAGGGATTTGTCTCTGCTTCAACCTCAGCGACAAATCCGGTCGCCTAGCTCGGACCTTAGCAAGGAAAAGAGCGGAGCTTTTCTCGGGGCTAATGGCCATTTTCCACTTCTCACTCCAACGGCTAAAGGCTCGGAGCTGGTACTGCAGCGGAGGATGACAATATCTTAGGTTTTTGTTACGTGTCATTATGAGGACGTCATCGGCATTTTGGCACGTATCAGTCTATGTTTCTAAGAGGAAATCAGACATGTAGGCCGCAAAAAGTAACAGGGACAGTACACTACCTTCTGGGACTCCTGCGGCTATGAGTCTGATAGTTGACAGGCGTCCTTCCACTCTCACACTGAACGTGCGGTCTCTGAGGAAACTACTAATCAGGGCGAGATACGGAGGAAGTATGTTGGCCTCCCTGAGTTTGTACAGTAGGCCTTGGTGCCAGGTTGTGGCAAAGGCTTTCTCTACGTCTAGCAGCACCGCGACTGTCTTGAGGTTTTCCTGGAATCCCAGGGCAGTCCTCTCGGCCAGATGCAGCAGCTGCAGGGTCGTGGAGTGTCCATGACGAAAACCAAACTGGTGATCGGGTAGGAGCTGCCTTTCCTCGAAAAGAGGGGTCAGGCGGGATAGGAGCAACCGCTCAAATAGTTTTGAGACGGTTGGGAGAAGACTTATGGATGGGTAGCTAGCCGGAAAGACCGGATCCTTGCCGGGCTTCAGGATGCACACCACTCTCGCTTCTTTCCAGCAAGCCGGAAAGTGGGGGAGGTGGAGGCACGCATTGAAGATCCGGGTCAAGTGGATGACGGCCCTCTTGGAAAGGTGCTGGAGCATGTGAGCACTAACGCCATCATATCCAGGGGATTTGTTCGGTTTCAATTTGCAGATTTCAGCCGTCACCACCCTTGGGGTGACTACTGGGATATGGATCGCCTCATGGCGCCGTTGTGGCTCCTCATAGAGGTCTTCCACAGCAGCCTCCACGAGGTCAGTGAAGTCTTCTTCCGGGGGGTCCTCCTTCGGCTCGAATTGGCTTTCCAAATGATCCGCGAAAGCTGTGGCCTTATCTTCTCATCGCTGCCAGTGGAGTTCTATGTACTGTACAGTGCTGCGATCTCTGTCACCCATTCACAAAGAGTCCACGTGTATTTAAAACAAAACCAGAAGTTGCTATCTGGTCCCAGTCCTGAAAAAAATAGATGTTTTAACTTGTCACACCTCGTATTATAACAGTTACTCCAAAAAGTATTTGTGTAATGCATGAGTTTATGTCTAAGTATGTATGGATAGTGAAAAATCATCAGAATAAAGTACAGCAGGGACACTGTCTTATTTATTGATTAGTGGAAAAGAGAATTCGATAAAGAAACATATATAGTATCTATTCACATAAACATAGTTAAACATTCAAAAGTAAAGATATGCAATATAGGATACAAAATAAGTATTCGTCTGCATACTGAAAATGGTATAGGTAGAATGTTAGGTTTAGTACTTAGTAGGTCCTCCATTCCTCTTTATAATCTCTTGCATTCTCTTTGGCATGGATTTCACCAAAGATTGTGCTGTTTCCACTGTAACTTTACGCCATTCCTCTAGCACAGCGTTCTTTGGATCATTTATATCTGATGATTCTTAATATTTTTGTCTTATATACTCCACAAGCTCTCTATTGGATTCATGTCAGGGGATTGCGGTGGTATTGGCATGCATTGTGGAGTACTATACAACTAGGGCTGTTCAATAAGGAATGATCACAAATTTTTTTAACAACGTACCTTTATCATCCCCATAATTTTGTTGGTCCTTCTCAAAATACTCTCCGCTGAATGCGATACACTTGTCCTAGGCTTCTGCAGGTCTTCAAAGACATGCTGGAAACCATTTTTGAGATATGTTTCAAAATCGCCTCCGCAGCCTTCACCACTCCTTCTGGTGATGGATAATGCCTCCCAGGAAGGCGTTTCTTCACCTTAAGGAATAGAAAAAATTCACTGGAGGCTAAATCCGGACTATAGGGAGGGAGAGAGATGCACTTCACGTTTATTTTTGCAGATATTCAGCAACAACATTGACAATATGCAGCCGCGCATTATCGTGGTGCAGCATCCAGCCTGCTTCACGAAAATGTGGTCTTTTTCGCCTGATATGGACTTTCAATGTTTTCAGGATATCCCTGTAGTATTGTACAGTTACTGATGTGTGTGCAGGTACAACATGCTGATAAACATTTCATGAATGTCAAAGAATGAGATGACCATAACTTTCCCAGCAGAAGCAACCACTTTTGCTTTTTTGGGGGTTGGTGATGAAGGAGATTTCCACACTGAGCTTTGCTGTTTGCTCTCAGGATCAAAATGATGTAGCCAAGTTTTATCAGCAGTGATTATGTTTGAAAGAAACTTCGGATCTTCCTCTAACATCTACATCAACTGCATGTTAACTCCATTGTAGCGGTAGGTGGTTCTGAACATGTGTGAAGTTGCTTGGACAAACCTACAGGAATGTCCTGAAAACATTGCAAGGCCATATCAGGCGCAAAAGAGCACATTTCCGTAAAGCAGGCTGAATGCTGCATCACGATAATACGGTGAAGCATATTGCCAATGTTGTTGCTGAATATCTTGCAAAAATCAACGTGAAGTACATCCCTCAACCTCCCTGTAGTCCGGATTTGGCCCATGTGAGTTTTTTCTATTCCCTAACTTGAAGAAACGCCTTCGTGGGAGGCATTATCCATCATCAGAAGCAGCGGTGAAGGCTGCGGAGGCAATTTTGAAGGATCTCTCAAAAATGGTTTCCAGCATTTCTTTGAAGACTGGCGGAAACGCTGGGACAAGTACATCGCATTCAGGGGAGACTATTTTGAGAAGGACCATCTAAATTTTGAGGCTGAGTAAAGGTACGTTGCCAAAACAAAAACGTGTGACCATTCTTTATTGAACAACCCTCGTAAGAACCCAAATTGTGTTTTATTTCTATATCTAGATATCACTAGAGTTATGGAAATACTTTGTTCGTTTCTTGTCTATATTTTTCTTATTGTGCTTGTTATATTCTATAAGCTATGATTAGACATATACTATTGGGTATCTGTATGTGTAAAATTCTCTCAATTATAGATATATTTATAAAATGTTAAGTTCTAAACGTGTATTTATGAGACAATCTCGATATATACTCTGTATGAGAAACAATGCTTGCTCTATAGGAATATAACAAAGAAAATAATTCAATCTCGGCGGTAGTTTGAAAAAAATTAAATTGTTGTATGTAGTTACTAAGGGAATGAGATCTTATTGGTGTTATAAAAGACAAGTAATTGCTTTTGAAGTAGATATCGTTATAAATTAATGTCGTCATACAGGCTGGATGTATACGAACATAAAACCTTAGCAGCAGGATCACATCTAAATAGAAGCAACACATAAAAAGTTTTATGGGCTCTCCCGGTTTAGAGACCAGCAACCTAATTACGTTAATGGTATATCTCCTGCTTGCAACTTTACAGGACCTCAGTGGTTGTGCTGATTTTAGACTTAAGTTTACTTTCCTCTGTTTTTTATCTCCATTCAACCTTGCTTACTGAATGTTAGTTAAACTTCCGGGTTTTCTATGTAACAAAGTTACGGCAAAGTAGATCGTCGATTCACATTCATTCTCAAGAATTATGGCGCAAGGCGATGGAAGGGAATAAAGCCGGTGATCATATTCTTTTGATAGTAAAACCTATTAATTTATCACTTAAGCTCTTAGCGAAGCGTAGTGTTATACATTAGATGGAATGGAAACAAAACACTACTGACGGGAGGAGCTGAATAACAACTGAAGTGCAATGAATACTGGAAAAGTACCCGTTCAGCTCAACTCAACCAGACGAAACTGGTAAAAACTAGCCGAGTGAATCTTCGGGAGCGGAACTAGAGTATACAATGGCTATTCCTCTGCTCGGGCAGTAAGCAAAATTTGTAAAATATACAAGGTTGGCCTGAAAAGTTTCCGACCTGATAAATGTACAAGATATTTCCTCAACTTTTTTTATTCATTATTTTTTATTTTTCAGCATAGTCTCCTTGTAACTCTACACACTTCTCCAAGCGATGCTGCAATCTATGCTTTTCTCTGCAAAATAATTGTGATTGCTCTTTATTTAACGAAAATCTCTGTCCTCCGAGCGCAATTTTCAGATGGGGGAATAAAAAGAAGTCGCTTGGGGCTAGATCTGATGAGTCAAGCAGTTCAAACCGTAATTCGTGGACTTTCGCCATTGTAACTACTGAGATGTGAGACGGTGCGTTGTCTTGGTGAAACAGGATTTTTTTCATTTATGCTGAAAGATGAATGTGTGAAAACTCTATGCTCTATGGATTCTGTACTCATTTGAACATTATTTCATTCATCGTCCGATATAACATAACGTTGGAGGTTTTCCATTATCCTGAAATATGAATGTCTGGTAACTCTAAGCTCTATGTATCCTGTACTCATTTAAACATAATTTCTTTCATCGTCCGATATAACATAACGTTGGAAATGAAATGAAATGTGTAGTGTTTAGCGCCCGCTTTTACTACATATGGCACCGCAGGCGATGATACTGATGATACATGACATGAAGATGGAGCAGCGGTGGAATGAGATGGCGGGAGAAACCGGAGAACTGGGGAAAACCCGCCCCAGCGCCGTGTTGTCCACCACAAATCTCACTTTGCGGTCGCTTGGGAACGAACTCGGGCCGGCTTGGTGAGAGCCAAGCGGTCATAGCGTTGTAGGTTTTCCATTATCCTGAAATATGAATGTCTGGTAACTCTAAGCTATATGTACCCTGTACTCATTTGAACATCATTTCATTTATCGTCCGATAAAACATAACGTTGGAGGGTTTCCATTATACTGAAAGATCAATGTGTGGTAACTCTAAGCTTTATGTACCCTGTACCTATTTGAACATCATTTCATTCATCGTCCGATATGACTCAACGTTGGTGGTCTTTCCTTATCCTGTAAAATGAACGGCTGGTAACTCTAAGCTCTACGTACCCTGTAGTTATTTGAACATCATTTCATTTATAGTCCGATATGACAACGTTGTAGGTTTTTCCTTATCCTGAAAGATGAATGTCTGGTAACTCTAAGCTTTATGTACCCTGTACTCATCTGAACATCATTTCATTCATCGTCCGATATGACTTAACGTTGGAGGTCTTTCCTTATCCTGAAAGATGAATGTCTGGTAACTCTAAGCTCTATGTACCCTGTGCTCATTTGAACATCATTTCATCCATCGTCTGATATGACTTAACGTTGGAGGTCTTTCCTTATCCTGAAAGATGAATGTCTGGTAACTCTAAGCTCTATGTACCCTGTACTTATTTGAACATCATTTCGTTCATCGTCTGATATGACTTAACGTTGGAGGTTTTACCTTATCCTGAAAGATGAATGTCTCGTAACTCTAAGCTCTATGCACCCTGTACTCATTTAAACATCATTTCATTCATAGTCTGATATGACTTAACTTTGGTGATTTTCCCTTATTCTAAAATATGAATGTCTGGTAAGTCTAAGCTCTATGCATCCTGTACTCATTTGAAGAATAACTCAAAACTGCAATCTGTCATATACCAAGCTTTGTGTTTAATTTTGCTATAGCTATCCCAAGGTTACGGGACAAAGGTTTCCAACAAAATAGGATCACCTAAAACTAGGTTTAATGTTCAAAAATATTAATTTTAACTTTCTCAAAACTGTTCCTTTACGATTTTTTTAAAACGCCATACATCAAAATGTTTCCGCGACAAATGATAATATACAGTGGTAATTCTTATTTACTATAACAAAGGACGGGAGGTAATTAAGTATATCCACATTTCGGATAGTAATCTTCAGATTTTTAATTTTATACTTTGTTTGTTTTCTTTCCATAACATTTTCTAACCACTGTTTCATTAGCAGAACATCATAAGGCCTTGATTCATCATATCATTTGTGTTAAGCGAAAATGTACCTTACGATAATACGGTTCTTTCTTTCTTTCTTTTTTTTTTTTTAAAAAAAAGGAAAGAATTAAGCTAGCATATGTATAGTTGAAATTCCTGCACTCCTTATGCTTTGAATTTTCACCGCAGATGTTATAATTATTGATGTATGACGCGTCGAGTACTTCTAATTACCACATTTTTCATAAACATCGAGCTATAATTCAAATATTTTAAAAAGAAAATAGACAAACCTAACAAGTAAAACACAAAAAAAGACAATAGATAATCGGTTCATAGTATAGGCCATAATAGACAAATACCTCAGGAAGAAGAGAGGAAGGGTATATGTTCCCTGCGGGATTTTTAGAAATGTTTTGATACAATAAACAGAAAAGCTTTAGTTTGGAAATTGAGTATGAAAGAAGTAAGTGGAAAATATGTAAAAGAAGTAGGGAAAGTATATGAAGAGGTGAAGTTTTGCATAAGGTGGGAGAAAATGTAATTACGGAGATGACAGAACAAAAATAGACTTATTGCAAGGATATAAAATGAGTACAATTTTATTTAACTTATTTATAGATCAGATACTAGACAAGGTTAAAGAAGGATATCAGTACTGTGGGGTGATGGCAAACAAAGAAATTCTTGGATTGCTATATGCGGATGACTTACAACCCCCACTCCGTTGTGTGTTGATTAAAGGTTGTCAGTGGCGTATGAGCCATGAGGAAAGTTCTGAAATCAGTTTCTAGGAAAATTGTAGTCCAAGTTCACGGTTTCTTCAGTGGTGAATGTGAGGCTTTGAAATGTGGAAAGCCGACTATTTCAGTGACGAGCATCGTTGAGAGAACTGCTGCTGCTACTACAGGTATTTCTTCTAGTTCTGTCCAACGAATTTTAAAAGAAGACAAAAGTGCAGAAGCTACTGGCGGTAGACTGCAAACACCAGGCAAGAAGTGCCCTGATATAGGACTGCGAAAAACAGAAATTGATTCACTCACAGCTGCTGCTATTACGCGAACAATCTATTCGCTGTATCGTACGGACTGTCTACCTAGTTTGCTGGATATATATGAGGCTTTAAGAGCTAAAGACTTACTTAAAGGAAGCGTGTGGCCCTTAAAAAATTCTTAAAAAGCTTAATTTTAGTTACGGTAAAAATTCACATGGAAGACACTTTTTAATGGAACGAATGGATATTGTTTCTAAAAGATTTAAATTTTTAAGACGAATGTAAGAACTGAGATCTACAGGTAGGCCTATAGTGTACTTTGACGAAACTTGGGTAAATATAAACCATACGAGAAATACGGTGTGGAAGTGTATTGCTGATGAAAATGTAACTAATTTCCCTCTTAAAACACCAATCGGCAAAGGGCAGCCAATTATATATGAATATGCTGGATATTCACCAGGATTTATTCCTAATGCTTTCTAACTTTTAAGTCAAATTCAACCAAAGACTACCATGAAGAAATAGATAATAATATTTTTAAGGTTTGGTTTGTTAATACATTACTACCTAACATCCCGTCTAGTGATGTCATCACTATGGACAATGCCCCTTATCATTCCATAGAAATTAATAAAGTACCCACTTCATCTTCACTCAAATCCCATATGCAGAAATGGCTTCGTTATAGGAATATTGAGTTTGATCCACAAGCAACAAATCCAGTGCTATACAAATGAATTAAACTGAAAAAGATAATTTCAAAGTGTATGAAATAGTCTCGCAGAGGTGCACGGTCATACCGTAGTAAGATTGCCACCTTATCACTGCGCCTTTAATGCTATAGAACTTATTTGGGCAAAAGTGAAGAATGATGATGCCAAACATAACATTTCATTTAAAAGTGTCGATGTAAGAGCCTTGTTTCATAATGCGATTAGAAAAGTGACCCCAGAAAGCTAGAAAAGTACGTGTGAGCATGTACAAAACACTGAACAGTTTTACCGGGGAAAAGACGGTCTGATAGATGAAATTACAGACAGATTAGTTATAAGTTTAAAAGACTTGGAATCGGAAGAAGAAAACGAAGATTCGTTTTAAATTTCTGACTGTGAATCGGGGGATGAGCAACAATCGGAAGGAGTGGAGAAGAGGCGCTCTGCCACTGATCCAAGCTTGGCTGGGGTGTCTGCTTTGCCCGCTACGTCATAGAGTAAGTCGGTCAGTATTCCTTTCTCATTCTAAAAGGCACACGACTAGTTAAACCTCACAGGCTGTAATGGTAGGGTCTATAACCGTAGGAGGACTGCAGAAAGCAATAAATGACATCCAGAAATTCTGTGAAGAGTGGGGAATAAAAATAAACATGAAAAAGTCTAAATTTATTGTCTTCAAGAAGTGAGTTAACTAAGAGAGAGAGAGAGAGAGAGAGAGAGAGAGAGAGAGAGAGAGAGAGAGAGAGAGAGAGAGAGAGAGAGAGAGAGAGAGAGAGAGAGAGAGAGAGAGAGAGAGAGAGAGAGAGAGAGATGAAAGGTGGGTACTAAATGGCAAAGGGGTAGAAGTAGTAAATGAATTTGAATACTTAGGAGTGAGGTTGAATAACAATGGAAAGTGGGGAGCACACAGGAGAAAAATTGAAACAAAACGATGGCGGCAATGAATGGGATAAGAATCTGCCATTATAAGCTAGAAATGACAACCAAGTGGTTAGAAAGCATGTACGAAGCACTAGTTCAATCCAAAATGTTGTATGTAGTGGAAATCTGGGAGGAGGGGTGTGGGGCCGCAGAGGTAATCAAAAAGGTGCACCAAAACTGCAAGAAGGTTTTGTAAAGAGCTACTAGGCGTACCAAGATCAGCTCCTAGGGAAGTAGCTTTAGTAGAATTAGGAAAGACAAGAAGAAATGGAATACTAATGGAAAGAATAATAAAATTTTGGTATAGGTGTTTGGCCAAAGAAGAAGAGGAAATTATGAAATTATGCATAAGACCGCAAATAAGATTAGTGAAGTCAAATAGTTGGTGGGCAGAGACAGGAGGAATTATGGCAAAAATAGGAATGGGAGATATATGGACATTAGAGGAAAGAAATACAAGCGATGTGGGTAAATTAGTAAAATGCAGAATAGAAGATTTAGGAAGACAGGAAATGTGGAGTAGTCTAGAAAATATGAAATCATTACAATTTTACAAGCAAATAGAAAGAAATTGGGGACGTGAAGCATATGTAGATTACTGCAATAGGTAAGAGAGAGAAGGGTTAGCTTGGATGAGAACAGGAACAATATTTCTAAGAGGGATAAGAGGTAAGGAAAAGGGAATTTGTAAATTTTGTGGGGGAAAAGAAAGCATGGAACGCTATGTAACAGAATGCGAAGAGGTTGCAATATGAAGAAAAAAGGTTTGGGAGGAAAAATGGGAGAAAGTAGAGAAGAGGATAGTAGCTATAAAAATGTTAACGGGCAGGGAGGAAAAGAAGGTAAGAAGGATTGGTGAGTTCTTGCAGAAAGTTAAACAAACATGGGCAAGAAATATAAGGAATATAAGAAAGGAAGATATGGGGAACGAATGGGGCTAAATAAGTAGCAAGGAGGTGTGGTCTTCTGGCAGAGCAGAAGACCACAGTGTCATGTAAGAAAATGTAGCAACAATGTAAAGACAAATAAATGTAGCGTAAAGTTGTAAATTGTAAAAATTTGGAATATACACAGTAAAAATCTAATATAATGTATACTAACCTTTCATTAATTGTGAATACAAATATGTTGCTAAAGTAAACTAAAAATCACAGTGGGATACTCTTAATAAATTTAAAACATACGCAAGAGTCCTAAAGATATTGCACAAAATATTTGGAATATTGTAAATATATTTATTGATTTTTTAATACTGTTTACAAAAATATTATGTATTCTTTACAAATAAAAGTTATTTGGATTGAATAAATAATAAGTAATATATTTTGGAAATTTAAATACAAAATTTTTATTTAAAATTGATAAAAACCTCTTTCCTGTACGGAAGCACGTTAGCTTGTATAGATGTTCTAAAAAGGTACTACCAGAGCAACGTGATCATTTATCTTTGAATTGGTTTCTTAAATTGGAGCATAGGCCCTTTGTAAAAGCCTTATAATAAAATAAATTTTCAAACGTGGTATAAGATTTCTTCATTGTTGTTGGGACATATAAACTGAGAGCTACGTTTCACGCAGTGCGTGCCGAGTTGTTGGTTTTTGTGCAGTAGTCGATAAAGATGCCTCAAATGTACACAGCGCGTGGGTGTCTTGTCTACACGAGCCACTCCTGTTGACCTCCATCAGAGTAATAAGTCGACACCCGCCCACCCACTCACCCAAAATTACTCGTCAACTAAGTGCTAACACACCGCCAAGTCTAAAAATACTATACTGCTACAAGACAGAGCAACGAGCTTCAATTGTCTAAGATGCCGTGTTTTTAAAAACAAAATAGAATCTGTTCAAATGACGACTAACATTCTATGGTTTTACGAGTGTATTGACGTTTAATTTGATCTTATGAGTTTCTAAATCATAATTAGTTATAATTTAAAGACTTGTTATTCGCCCAAACATGAATTTAAATAGAAAAACTTGGGAAAACTTCCAAAGCAACACTTGATCCTGAAAAGAAAAGTCAATGGCTCAAAAGCTCGTTTGAACAGAACCGAAGTCTACAAAAGTTCAGTATTCAATGGTGATAGTATAATAGTATTTTTTATATAGACGGATTACATTACTAATGCAATATCATTATAATACAGGCGTACTTTTACAGGCATTGAAGGAGAATTAATGTTACATTGTGACCAGGAATGGTCATAAAAGCAAACTAACAACTTTCTGTATGCCTTGTAGGTCAGCGCCATAGACTATTCACCATACAACCCTGACCCAGCACTTTCTAATTTATTTTTGCTTCCAAAAATTAAGATAAAACGCGGGTAATCACTTTTTAGTCGTTAGATGGAATAATGTTTTCTTAAGAACCTCAAGAAATATGGCAGGATTTCTTTGAATACCGGTTTTATCGAATGCAAAAACTCAAATGTTTTAAACAACTGATCGTTATGTGATGTATACATGACTTTCTCTATTCTTGTACAAACACTTATTGCTCTATATGCTTCATGATAAACATTATCTTATTGTAGTTACAAGGAAATACAGTACACTTTAAGTGATAGTCAAATGTTTTGGTCGTTATGTGGTGTACACATGACTTTCTCTACTCTTGTACAAACACTTATTGCTCTCAAAGTATAAACTTGGAAGAAGCGTAGGGACAGTGAAGCACAAATTAGTACAAAAGTGAATCGAGAAGATATTGACACATTGCTTCACTCACACTGTTTATTCACAGGACATGTTTCAAGAGCTCTTGCTCCTATCATCAGCTGATACTCGATTAGTGTAAGTTGTAGTGGTTTCCTCTTTCTCCGTTTTGTCAATAGATGGCGTGATGTACTTGTCAAAGATGTCCGGTGGCATGAGTTTCAAAATTCATGACTCTATGACGATTTTTGTTAATGAAGATTTTTTCTCATACGGAAAGGTCTATGGGGTGATTAACGTATTTTATTAGAGATGTTTCCAAGTTGATGTCATGTCTAGTATTCAAAAAATGAAAAGCTACTGCTGATTTTTCTGTTTCACCATTTTTAATGTTTCTTAGATGTTCTTTAGCTCTGATGTTAAGATTTCTTTTTGTTTTTTCTATATAAATTTTAGGGCAAGTTTCACATTTGATTTCATAGATTCCTGGTTTTTCTTTGGTAGTGATTGAATTTTTGGGAGGGCCTTTTAACAAATTTCTGATATTAAACCTATTTTGAGGTGCAAGAGTTATGTTGTGTTTTGAGAAGATTTTTTGGAATTTGTTATAGGCTGATGGGTGGAAGGTGAATTTTTTAAAAAGTTTTTTTCTCTTTTTCTCCTGTAGGTGCTATGGTGGTGGTTTATTTTATTTTCTTAGCTTTGTTGAGTCTGTTAACTGTTTTGTCTACTAAATTTTGTCTACTACACAACATAACTCTTGCACCTCAAAATAGGTTTAATATCAGAAATTTGTTAAAAGGCCCTCCCAAAAATTCAATCACTACCAAAGAAAAACCAGGAATCTATGAGGTCCAATGTGAAACTTGCCGTAAAATTTATATAGGAAAAACAAAATGAAATATTAACATCAGAACTAAAGAACATCTAAGAAACATTAAAAATGGTGAAACAGAAAAATCAGCAGTGGCTTTTCATTTTTTGAATACTAGACATGACATCAATTGGAAACATCTCTAATAAAATATGTTAATCACCCCATAGACCTTTCCGTATGGGAAAAAATCTTCATCAACAAAAATCGTCATAGAGTCATAAATTTTGAAACTCCACCACTGGACATCTTTGACAAGTACATCACGCCATCTATTGACAAAACGGAGAAAGAGGAAACCACTACAACTTGCACTAATCGAGTATCAGCTGATGATAGGAGCAAGAGCTCTTGAAACATGTCCTGTGAATAAACAGCGTGAGTGAAGCAATCTGTCAATATATTCTCGATTCACTTTTGTACTAATTGCTCTATCTACTTCAGGAAGTATTTAAAAGACAATATTTGAAAACCAATACTCAAATAAACACCTCATATAGTATACCAATATATATATATGTCACTACGTTTTTTTGCCAGCACTACCAATATCTGAAAATGAAATAAACTTAAAAACAGAATTGACTGCCGGTATTTCAAAATTCATCTACGCTATGTTTATTTTTTAAAATAAATATTTCTTCCCAAACCATTAAATCTATTGGATCATTTAATTGTTTCAATAATTTAACTTTTAAATTTATTTCATGGCTAAATGACCAAAATTGATCTGCTACGGTCGATTTATCAGTCTGTTTATACTTAATGTTATGAAAATGTTCTTTCGTTCTAGTTTCTAAATTACGTTTCGTCTTTCCAATATAAACTTTATCACAACCGAAACAATTAAACTGATAAATACCAGATTTTTATTATTAGAAATTTTATTTTTTAGAGAAACGCCAAAAATGTTAATACTATGTTTATTTTGAAGAACTGAAGTCATACCAAACTCTTTAATTTTCTTATTTTGAAAATATTTATTAACCCAAGTATGGTAAGTAATTTTTTTAAAAATTATAATCGTCTTTTATTTTTCTAAGGGTAGAAACATCATTAACAGTCTTTTTATATTTAAATTTTTCAACTTTTTTGTTTATAAAGCCTTTAATGAAACCATTAATTAAAGCAGTATTAATAATATGTTTATATTATTTATGAAATTCATCTCTATTCAGGGATATATCTATTAATATATAAATCTAACTATTGAAAACAACAAATTTATATGAAAAAGGATTAAAACTTATTTTTTATGTAATTATCAATATGAGTAGACTTCCTATAAATACCAAAGTTTAATTTATTATTATTTATTATTATCTTTAGATCTAGAAAAAGGAAGAAATCCATTAATTTCAGTTTCTAATGTAAATTTTATAGCTTTATCTTGCAAATTTAGTAATTTTAAAGCATCGTTTATGAGTTTATCAGGAAAAATAGCAAAACCATCATCAACATACATATATCAAACTTTAAAAATTAAAGGAAATGATTTAGTGACTTGAATTTAAAAAAAAAAAAAAACCTCATAAAAAGATCAGCAAGAAAAGTTGGGGACTTAATAGTTGATTTTGTTAAACATACCGAATTTTGGAAATTAATTATTCTTTCACACTGGCCGTGTGTAGGCTAAATTGTGGAAACGTTGAGTCAGACTGAAAAATTCAATGCCATAGCCGGGATTTGAACCACGGATCTTCTGGTTTCCGTCCAGCCGCACTACCATTGTGCTACTATGGCCAACGTGCCGATATGACATTAAATTCTGCAACTGACTCGTATTTTCCCGGTAAACCACTTAGGAGTTCTCATAAACACATGAGACAACTACCTTAATGGCGACTTACTACATGTAAGTACTTTTTAAGGCCCGGGCTTTATAGTTAACCACTATTAGGTTAATTAATGGAAATTAATTATTCTTTCACACTGGCCGTGTGTAGGCTAAATTGTGGAAACGTTGAGTCAGACTGAAAAATTCAATGCCATAGCCGGGATTTGAACCACGGATCTTCTGGTTTCCGTCCAGCCGCACTACCATTGTGCTACTATGGCCAACGTGCCGATATGACAATTTAGCCTACACACGGCCAGTGTGAAAGAATAATTAATTTCCATTAATTAACCTAATAGTGGTTAACTATAAAGCCCGGGCCTTAAAAAGTACTTACATGTAGTAAGTCGCCATTAAGGTAGTTGTCTCATGTGTTTATGAGAACTCCTAAGTGGTTTACCGGGAAAATACGAGTCAGTTGCAGAATTTAATGTCATATCGGCACGTTGGCCATAGTAGCACAATGGTAGTGCGGCTGGACGGAAACCAGAAGATCCGTGGTTCAAATCCCGGCTATGGCATTGAATTTTTCAGTCTGACTCAACGTTTCCACAATTTAGCCTACACACGGCCAGTGTGAAAGAATAATTAATTTCCATTAATTAACCTAATAGTGGTTAACTATAAAGCCCGGGCCTTAAAAAGTACTTACATGTAGTAAGTCGCCATTAAGGTAGTTGTCTCATGTGTTTATGAGAACTCTTAAGTGGTTTACCGGGAAAATACGAGTCAGTTGCAGAATTTAATGTCATATCGGCACGTTGGCCATAGTAGCACAATGGTAGTGCGGCTGGACGGAAACCAGAAGATCCGTGGTTCAAATCCCGGCTATGGCATTGAATTTTTCAGTCTGACTCAACGTTTCCACATACCGAATTTTGTTCAGATCAGATTTCTTTCACTTTTAATGGTGAATTTTTTCAACAAACTTCTGGCTTAGCATTGTGTATTTCCTCTTTAACCTTTTCTTGCTGATATTTCTATGAGTTTTAATTTTAATGAGTATAATGTAATGGTTCCGGAAAAGATATTTATTTTAAAATCAAACATCACGTAGTGAATTTTGAAATTCCGGCAGTCAATTCTGTTTTTAAGTTTACTTCATTTTCAGATTTTGCTAGTAATGGAAAAACAGTGACATATAGTGATTGTAACATTGACAACGAGATTGAGCTGACGATGTGAATGAATATTCACGAAATTGTGATCCTCATCCATTATTAAGAAAATTTTCATGATTTTCTTTTAAGATAAATGAAGTTTAATCTTACAAATTATTATATTCATAAAGTATTTGTTCCTTCACTGTAACTTTATAGTTTACGTGCCTCATATGGAGTAAATAAACACATCTACGTTCATTGCGTCCTTCTTGTTGATCGAGGATCACTGAAACATGATCAAACTTTGATTGCGAATATATTGTACTTGTGGTGCATTGTTGTAATTATTCTCGCTCAGCGAACAAGACCATGCTCATGTTTCTGTGACAATTACTCAAGGGAAGTCATTCAACCATATATCGAAAGAGATTCTAGTGTAATTGCAATTTCCTTGTCCATGCGCTTCGTTTTTGTTTTGATTTTGAAATGCATGACTAGAGACGCACATGCAAATTTACCTCACCAATATCATTATTAATGGTGTCAGTGAAGGAGAAAATGCTTAAATAACCCTCTTTCAAACGAACTGGAGACCCACGTTCATGTGACCACCTTTTTTCTGGCTGGAATTTGGCTAGGTGTCCTCGAAATCTTCGCTACTACCAATAAAAAGCACATTTAAAGAAACGTAAATAAAATCCAAAACAAAATACTTTTCTTTTGGTATATGAGGGTGGTCTGAGAAGCTTCTGACCTAATAAAGGTATCAAATTTCTTCAGAATTTATTTTTCAGCATAGTCTCCTTGTATGCAGAGATGCTGCCATCTCTGTAACCCGTCCAAATAGTACTCGGCATTTTTCTCTGTAAAATAATTGTTCACGAAGGTGACTGCCTCTTCATTTGACGAAAAACTCTGTCCTCCGAGCGCAATTTTCAGATGAGGAACAAAAAGAAGTTGCTTGGGGTTAGATCTGGTGAGTAAGGCGGATAGCCAAGCAGTTCAAACCGTAATTTGTGGATTTCCGCCATTGCAACCGCTGAGCTATGAGACGGTGCGTTGTTTTTGTGAAAGAGGATTTTCTATTTCTGCAAATGTGGCCGTATTTCCGCAAGTCCTGCCTTCAGCTTGTCAAGTAATGATGCGTAGTATGGTCCTGCAATGGTTTGTCCTTTTTTATTATAATCGAGTAAAATAACTCCATGACTGTCCCAAAAATAGTCGCAATCACTTTCCCAGCAGAAAGAAAGTTTTTTTTTTTTTTTTTTTTTTTTTTTTTTTTTTTTTTAAGCCTGTTCCTCCAATGCAGTCCGGTATTTGGACTGCATTTTTGTTTCGCGCGTATAACGGTGTATTCAAGTGTCACCTACAGTAATTAATCGGCGCCAAAACTCGGATTTATTGCGCTTAAACTGCGCCAACAGAGCGTTGGAAATGTTCAATCGAACCGATTTTGGTGTAACGTGAGCAAACGCGGCACCCAACGCACGGACAGCTTTCTCATGCCTAAGTGTTGATATAGTATGTGACAAACACGTTCTTTTGACATGTTCATAGCCTGTGCTATCTCTTTCTCTTTAATTTGGCGGTCGTCTAGCACCATTTGGTGAACATTGGCGATGTTTTCGTCAGTAGTTGCATTTTTTGGATGACCCGAACGTTCATCGCCTCACAGGCATTTACTGTCACGTTTAAATTTAGCTATCCAAAATTTCACTGTGGTAAATAATGCTGCAGAGTCACCATATACAGAATCCATCTCATCTTTGATTTGCGTAGGCGTATTGCCTATCAAAAACAAATATTTTGTGACAGATCTATACTCAATTTTGTCAATTTTCATAAAAGCAGTCACATAAACCCACTCAAATGATTATTAAATAAGAACCAAGCGTCCAATATTGCTGAAACTTTGGTGAGTAACTGTCAACAGGAACGAAGTTCACTAGCTTTTATTTACGAGTGTGCCAGCTTCATGTTGAGGTCGGAAACTTTCCAGACCATCCTCATATGTCTGCACAAATAAATAGAACAAAAATATTGTCCAAACAGTGTACTAAACAGGGAGAATCGGCTCCAAAGGAAGCAAAAACTGTTTGTTCGACTGGGAAAGTGATGGCGACTGTTTTTCGGGACAGTCATGGACCTATTTTAATCCATTACTTTCAATAAGGACAAAACATTACAGGAGCATAGTATGCATCATTACTTGACAAGCTAAAGGCAGGACTTGCGGGAAAACGGCCACATTAACAGAAAAAGGAAATGCTGTTTCACCAAGAAAACGCACCGTCTCATACTTCAGCGGTTACAATGGCGAAAATTCACGAATTACGGTTTGAATTGCTTGACTCAGCAGATCTAGCCCCAAGAGATTTTTACTGTTCCCTCATCTGAAAATTGCACTCGGAAGACAGAGATTTTCGTTAAATGGAGAAGCAATCATCTTCGTGAACAATTATTTTGCAGAGAAAAACGTCGAGTACTATTTGGACGGGTTGCAGAGACGGGAGCATCGCTGGGAGAAGTGTGTAGAGCTACAAGGAGACTATGTTGAAAAATAAAATTTGAAAAAATGTCTTGTATCTTTATTAGGTCGGAAACTCGTGTTGTCATGGTGACTGTCAATATTGAAGTCTAATATTTATGAAAATTTGCTACAAACTGTACGTACCTTTGACATGTGCAGTGTTCACAGGTCTGAGCTCACAGAAAGTAATCGAATCCTTGTATAATAAATGATTGTCACAGTGCATACCCTTCTTTTGTTTCTCCTCTAGATTGCTCTGTAGAATATTTCTCATAAACTCCGAGCTAAATCCGTCATAAACTACAAGAAGAGCTACAGTAATTTTCATTCAGTTGCGACTGAGCAAAAAGGCGTAATGCCTCTTAGAAGCCGGGGTTTTTTATAAGACAGCGAAATCAAAGAGAAAAAGCGTTCGATCTTAGCGAGAGAAAGAAGATTACACTCGATGTAAATAAGCTAGGAAGGAAAGCGTTTTATATACAATTTCATTTCTTTTGCTCGCGGGACGATTCTTCGTCCTTTGTGGCGAAAGCTTTCCGTTTTATATGCATGTAATAGAAGAGGGAGGAAGCGGTTCTAAAAACAAAAGGCAAAGGAAAAACTAAATAAAAGGGGAGAGAAACGGATAAAAGACTTGGGAGGTAGTAATATATATTCAGGGATTGACTTTTTTGGCGTTGTGTTTGTGTTTCTGCAGCTCCTTCCGCTTCACTACAAGGCGGGACTTCTCCCTTTGGTCAAGGAGTGACTCACATATTGTCTATCCTGCAGATTGCAACTCTTATAACATCATCTACAAATTATATCTTTACTATCTGCTAGGGGAACAAACTCTGAAACCTATGCCACGATATATAGTCGGACATCTGCCCACTGTGCCAGTCTGTGAAGCGCGGTGCAAAAATACAGGGTGTTTCAAAAGACACTCAACGAACATATAGAAGTACTTGCACAGCTTCTTTGTGACATATACGACGGCTGTTCAATAAAGAATTTTCAATTTTTCTGACAACGTACCTTTACTCATCCTCATAATTTTGACGATCCTTCTCAAAATAGCCTCCCATGAATGCGATGCACTTGTACCAGCGTTTCTGCCAGTCTTCAAAGATATGCTGGAAACAATTTTTGAGATATCCTTCAAATTCGCCTACGCAGCCTTCACCACTGCTTCTGATAATGGATAATGCCTCCCACGAAGGCGTTTCTTCATGTTAGGGAATAGAAAAAAGTCACATGGGGCTAAATCCGGACTATAGGGAGGGTGACGGATGCACTTCACGTTGATTTTTGCAAGATATTCAGCAACAACTTTGGCAATATGCGGCCACGCATTGTCGTGTTGCAGCATCCAGCCTACTTCACGGAAATTTGGCCTTTTGCGCCATATATGGACTTACAATGTTTTCAGGACATTCCTGTAGTATTTTCCAGTTATTGATGTGTGTGCTGGTACAACATGCTGATAAACCATTCCATGAATATCAAAGAATGAGATGACCATAATTTTCCCAGCAGAAGAAACCACTTTTGCTTTTTGGGGGGTTGGTGATGAAGGAGATTTTCACACTCAGCTTTGCTGTTTGCTCTCAGGATCAAAATGATGTAGCCAAGTTTCATCAGCAGTGATTACGTTTGAAAGAAATTCCGGATATTCCTCTAACATCAACTTTAACTGCATGCAGACCTGCATGCGAATGTTCTTTTGTTCGGGAATCAACAGTCTTGGAACCCATCGCGCACAAACACGTCTCATGTGTAATGTTTCTGTCACCAACGTGTCGGTGGCACCCAATGAAATGTTCAGTATTTCAGAAAGTGATTTTAAGGTAATTCGTCGATCCTCTCTCACAATGGCAGCAGCAGTGTTGATGTTTTCTTCCGTAAGAGCATTAACTGGAGCATCGGGTCCATCTTCCTTTGAAATTCATTGTCTCCCCTCTCTAAACATTTTAAACCACCTTCGAGCTGTGCTGTAAGGAAGAACGGACTCTCCATAGGCTTCCTGTAACATTGTATAGGCCTCAACTGAAGAGTTGTTGAGACGAAAGCAGAATTTCAAAGCCGCATATTGTTCCTCACATGTTACCTCCATTGCAGCGGTACGCATATTGTTCCTCACATGTTACCTCCATTGCAGCGGTAGGCGATGCCGAACATGTCTCAACTTGCCTGGTTCTCACAGGAGGGAACCAGGAGTACCAACAATGAAACTACTATGGCGTGTTTGTTTCACATTAAGCTAACAGAATATAATAAGATTGAATTTTAGTGCAAAAAATTATGACCGTAAAAAATATGTTCATTCTTTATTGAACAGCCCTGGTAGATAAAGCTGTAGACAGCCGTGTAATAAATGAGCCAGAATGAGTGTGGCAGTGACGGGAACAACTTGTGTGCCTCACGCTGTCGGAGTTCGCAGGTATAAGTCAAATGCCGTGTCACGTGCTGCAGCGGTTTGTAAACATACCTGCATACTCCGCAGTGGCTTGCTATTATTAAAACTTTCTTTGGCTTATGAAACCGCAATAAAGAAGCTTATGAGTGTTGAACGTGTTCCAAAATTCCGTTATAGCAGTCCATGATGGCAAATAAGCTGGTGGACATATGCAACTTATACCTTTCAGAGAGAAGTTAATGTTAGTGAGGTTTAGGATGGAAGCATTAAATGATGGAATATGATAAGCAGAACAGGTAATTGCGTTTCTTAAGCTATCAACCTTTTTCTATATTTGGATTTTTACCTTTAAAGCTTCTTCTGTCTTCAAAGATTTTTATATGTTCAAAACAAATAAAAATGAATAGGTAAACTCTATGTATTTGATTTCTTATCATGTGACCACAGAGAGCTTTTCAAAAACGGCGGACACAAAATTAAATTTCGACAGTTTTTGCTGCTAAAAATCACGCTCCGAGCCGAAGTATTGTTTCAAACTTAGGTTTAAACATTCACCGGACGATGAATGAAATGATGTTCAAATGAGTACAGGGTACATAGAGTTTAGGGTGACCTGATATTTATCTTTCAGGATAAGGAAATCCTTATCCGAATAACTCACCTTGACTGATATTCGAACTCAGGACCTCTTGAAAGTAAGACGGACACGCTGAAACCACCACGGTACAGAGGCGGGATAGGGTAATGTTTTGAGCTCATTGGTTCGTTCCGAGGTATCATGCACGAAGGATCCAATTGTGGGTCCACTCTGAGTGTTTGACAGTTAAAATGGCAGTTTGTAATTGTCTTTTTCTTAAGCTTTAGAGGGAGGCAGTAGTAACTGTGGAACTTAACGCTGTGTAAACAGTAGTAATTAAATAAGTTAAGCTGTAAGTTGAGAGGGGAAGGAGGTTTTGATTTCTTTGTTAATTCTAAGGATGGAGATCTCCTTTGCGACCTCATTACTCACCAATCTCTTGGCTAGCTTTGCATATTACATGCTGCAAGTATCTTAACTGCCGCGCGTCAAATCTTTTTTCAGGTAACGAACGATTATGTCCCTCCCTGGTGGCGAGACCGGGCACTAATTACCCGTCCCACAATGAAACAAATGACACGAGATATGCCTCCGTATACCGCTCGTCCCCCATGGCTATCTAGGGTAGCTGACACAATCACGCGCAACCAATTCCTGATGTACTTCTGTGAGAACATTGACGTTGCCATTTACGTCTCAATACATTTGATGTATAACTGAATACGTTCAGTCGTTGCGAGAGAATATACTTCTACAACAATTCTGAAAATTTGAAAAGAAAAACGATTCTGATAATTACACAAATATAAATATTTGTAACAAAATCTTCACTTATGTTAAGAAAATGATGTTAAATCTTCTTTCTAATTGAGATCGATTTCACAAACAAATTGCTTGCATCGTCAGCCCATCAACGCACTTCGTCCTCAAGGATTCCGGTTACTATGTTATTATGTTTTTTTTTCAGTATTACCAAAATCTGAAAACCAAACAAACCTAAAAACTGAATCAACTGCTTGTTTTTCAAAATTCATTACCCGATGTTTATTTTTTAAAATAAATATCTTTTTATGCTAATGATATTTCTAAGCTTAAAAATGAAAGATGATTATAATTTAAAAAATTCACTTACCATATTTGGGTTAATACATTTTAAATTTTTTTAAAGAAGTTGGTATAACTTTAGTTCCTCAAAACAAATATAGTATTAAAATTTACTATATTTCTCTGGAAAGGTAAAATTCCTAATAATAAAAACAATCTGGTATTTAGCAACTTAATTACTTAGATTGTGATCACGTTTATATTTTAAAGACGAAACGTAATTTAGAAACCAGAACGAAAGAACATTTTCGTAACATTAAGTGTAAACAAACCGATAAATCGACCGCAGCTGATCAATTTTGGTCATTTGACCATGAAATAAATCCTGAAGTTAAATTATTAAAACAATTAAACAGTCTGAAAGATTTAATGGTTTGTGAAAATATATTTATTTTAAAACATAAACATCGCGGAATGACTTTTGAAATATCAGCAGTTGATTCTGTTTTTAGGTTTGCTTCGTTTTCAGATTTTGGTAATACTAAAAAAAATGAAAAAAGCAAAGCATGGTAACCGGAATCCGGAATCCTTGACAACGAAGTGTGTCGATGAACTGACGATGCGGGCAATTTTTTTTTTTTTTTTTTTTTTTTTTTTTTTTTTTTTTTGTAAAATTGATCTCAATTAGAAAGGACAATTAATATCATTTTGTTAAGATAAGTGAAGCTTTTGTTATTAATATTTATATTTGTGTAATATTCATTGCTTCACTGTAGCTAGCTTAATTTCTATGTAACGATACTAAAAGTTTATCAGATGTCTGAATTGAGTGCATCAGCGCGCGTACTTTAAGGTCCTGTCAACAGCTAGGTCATTTAGGCTCAATAACTGTCAATAAGAAGTATCATTTTTGGTGGTATATATCCTAGGAAGTTGTAATCATGTAGTAGTACGAGGGTCAGCTAATAAGTCCCGGGACTAACAATAAAAAACTATATTTTTCTATCCTTATTTCGCAACATAATCTCCAGAAAAGCTAAATCATTTGTCATATCAGAGTTCATTCTCAAAATAGCTGTTTACTGCATTAATGACCTTGTAGCTATGAAATCTTCGTCCTCCGAGAAATTTTTTGATATTCGGGAATAGGTGGTAGTCACTGGGTGCTAGATCTGGCAAATAGGGCAGATGTTCAGGAAATTCGAACTTTACTTCACACATTTTTCCCATTGAAATAACTGACTGATGGGCCGGAGCATTGTCAAGAAGAAACAACGTACTTCTTCATTGTGAAATGAGGTCGTTTTTTTCACCTCATCACTCAAACGTTGCAGTAAGCTTGCGAAGTAGTCTCCAGTGATACACTTTTCCAAGTAATCAATTACAATAATTTCTTGCGCATCCCATAAAACACTCGACATTACCGTGTTAGCTGCCAAAATTGATGTTGCCGTTTTTGAAGTTGGTTCACTTGGCGCAATCCCTGTTTTGACTGTGATGTACAGGCGCTGCGGACCCCAAGCAATCGTGGTACCTCTGACGTTACTAGAGGAACCTCGGGCCGAACTACCGAGCCCCTTCCGTCGGGAAATTGTTCGGATTGGGTTGGACTCGGGGGAAGTGTGTTCCCGACACCCACGGGGAATTGGGTACCTTTGGCCAGGCTAGGACTGCCCGGAGGAGGTAGAGGGTTGCCTAAGAAGTCCCGGGTACTAGCTTGCTGAGCTAGTAGAAGTTATGCTAGATCACCAGGCGGCCCCTCTGAGGTTTTCGGTAGTCTTCTCTGCGGGTTTGACGCGCGTAAGTGGCGTATCCACTTCCACCCATCTTGACGTTGTAGTCGATGGGGGGACTGCTGTTTAGACAGAAGGTATTGCCCCATGGAAAGACCCCTGGAGTTTTCCATCCCTCCCGCGTCCTTGGTCCTACGGGTCCAGGATTAATGGGATTAGATTCTCTGTACGTAAATAAATAAATGTCGGAATGTTCCCGTAGGGGAGGGGATCCGTCCCCTTCAGCTGCTGAGATGCGGGCGCTGTGGACCCCTAGCACACGTGGTAACTCTGAAGTTACTAGAGGAACCTCGGGCCGAACTGCCGAGCCCCTCCCTGAATGGGAGTTGTTCGGATTGGGTTGGACTCGAGGGGGCAGTGGTTCCCGACACCCGTGGGAGATCGGGTACGTCTCTGGACGGGGTTGAGCGAAGTCATATATTCCCGCGTACTAGCCAGCATAGTGTAACGATATGGTTTAGTTAGAACTTTTTATATTGTGACTTTGTGGGTTCGTGAAATGAAAAGTCTGATTGCACCACTCTAAAATGTTCTTTATTTCCACCGACTTACAGCTGAACACTTGCCGATTACACAGAGTTACGTAATGCACACAATTACAATTCACCAGTTCGTCCGTTGCAGTTTCACTTTACTCTCACAATTACGTCAACTCTTCCGATGCACGTACGCAGTCCGTCCCCTCGCTGGGCGCTCCTCACAGCTGCTCACCAAGAACTGACTCAATTCACTCACAGCAGCCCTTTTTATAGGAATATCGCCGTTTTCTCGAAGCCTCTAGTTTCGGTGAACCACCGCGAAGGTTCCAGACGACAGGGGAGGGGGAAGAGACGGCCAGCGACAAGTGACACTTCCCTAATCAACCCCTCAGTTAGTGACTGAGATAGATGAGTGGGTGTGGCAGGTATGTCTCTGGTCCCTTCTCAGCTGTCGTTGGTCTGGCTTTCCGATAATTGGGTAACAATATGAATATCCAGTTGGAAATTTTTGTTTTCTGATATGACTATTAGTGGGCCATGTAATGACAATAAAAATATTTGTAATTTTGTGATTGACCGTAGTAATAGTAATTGTATTACGTAATGTGGTGACGTAGCAGTAAATCGGCTAATCATAAAATTAATAGAGGAGTAACGATAGTAACGGAAAATCAATAATCTTCATAGATATATGTTCTCTAATCTTGTTTCATGACGATGGAAAAATTTTGCGGACCAGACGGGAGGGCTTGTTAATCTTTAGGTCTTGCAATACTGGAAAGCAGCACAGAGGCGCCGGGTGCCCTTCGGGGACCGCTCGTTAACTCCCTGGTACAAGACGGAGGTCAGCGACGGCTGCCTGTGTAGACCCTACAGTCCGGCTACGCAAAGAACGTCCCTGGAAGGTATGCGCTGCCTTACTCAGTGGGACCGTGGGACAAGGACTGCGGATGTGTGTGGCAGAGAACCTCTACTACACAAGGAGCTGACCCTTAAGAAAACATGCGCCCTATTCACTCTGTATACTAAAATCGAGAAGATTCATTCAGAAAAGTAGAAACCGTCAGAATGTTTTTGAATGGTCTATAACTAAACTGACATGGGTGTCATAAACCTATCCAGGAAGGGCGTGGAAACCTTCGCCAATCACCCTACGTCTCAGCCGTCGGAGACTATCTCTCCTGTGGAGGACTGTTGAGTCCAGAGGGTCTACTCCCATCAGTCCTGGACCCGTAGCACCAATACCAGGGTCTCTTAAAACCAGGGAGTATCCGAGCTGTCCCAAAGTACGGCCGGCGTCCTCCGTGGGGCTTTCCATAGGGCAAGACCTAGAGACTAACAAGCTCCCCCCCCCCCCCCCTCATCTGGTCCAAGGAAACAAGTCGGGATGGAAGTGGATACGCCACTTACGCGCGCCAACACTAAAGGTGAAGGCTACCGATATGACCTTGGTGGGGTCACCTGGCGATCTAGCACACCTTCTACTAGCTCTGCATGACCACATTTTAATTATTGTGTATGAAGGGACAGAGTCTTTCAGTGTACTGTTCATTTCCTCCTTGATTTCTTTAGGCGTTAAGACTTTCAAATGGAAGTATTGTCGCCAGACATTGTTTTGCTGCTGCGTAGACGAACGACGAGAGAGGGAGAGAAGCGGGGAGTGAAAGAGACAGGTAGTGGTGCGCGCGTTGGGCACTTGCCAAGAGAGAGAGAGAGGAGTAAGAGAGTTATCTGGAAAGTTCCCTCTCCTTCTCCCGCCGTCGTGAAAGACCGTAAAGCTTCGGCAACTTTGAGAAAGACGGTTCGGTTATAAATAAGTGGCGAGGCAACAAGTCGGGAGCTGGGCTGAGCTGCTAGTCAGTGAATGGAGTTGAAGTTGTCAATGGACAGCTGCAGTGTGACGCTGTGTGGACGTGTAGCAAACGACCTTGACGGTTGCGTATGTGTACATTTCGGAAGTATGTTGCTGCAAAGGGTAGTACAAAACGTCGTTTTTACTTGAAATAAAGAGCAGTTTGAATTTATGCGGACTATACTTTTAATTTTATGAACCCACAAAGTCACAGTATTTAATCACCACTCGATTTTCCAAATCCTCCATTTTCGTAAAACCTCACTTGTCTTCATTCAAAAGCTAAACAAGCTATTGACCTGTAACTATGGATACAAGTTAGTCTAGAGTTAAACTATATGATGCTATCCGTCAAATTGCCCAGTGACGCCATCTCTATGTTAGGTCAAAGACTTATCATCTGAGCCTCGTATTTCCCTCTTCAAACGTATTTCCCATAGTTGTTACTGGAACAGAAGTGTTAAATTGAACAAGATTCGACATCGAGACCTCTTGAACATGACAGAGTGGTGTTGATGATTGTGATAGTATCACATACTTTTCTGTCAGTTAAGGACAAATTCGCTTAAGTTTTCTGTAAAAGATGAACATTTAGTGTACCCTTTCCTCTGAACTTAAATAAACTGTAAGCTAAACCAGTGTAATTGTGAGGTCTTATTGACCATTGTATAGCATTGTATTCTGATAGCAAAATTATTGATTTTGTTTAATTCCATTAGGTTTTGAAAAATCATCAGGGCATTTCTTAAAAATAAATTACAGTGATATGCAAAATTAAACCTTTTCTCTGGGTTTTTTGTTATACGATGCGTGTTCCTAAAATAAGTTCTCCAATTTTATTTAATAAAGAAAACATGTTTGTCGTAAATAAATGTTACATTGATGGAAAGGTGGAACTTACAGCTATTTCTCAACGTAATCACCATTGCGATCGATGCACTTTTGCATGCACTGTGGCCGTTTTTGTATACCCTTGTCATAGCACTCTCCCACCAATTTGCGCAGGTAGCGCTCAATTTCGTTTTTCAAATCATCGTCGGTCTGGAAATGTGTTCCACCCAGTTGTGACTTCAACTCAGGAAACAGATGATAATCACTAAGTGCTAAGTCTGGACTGTAGGGGAATGGGTGGGTGAGGATGTCCCATTCGAACTGGCCCAGATCAGCCGATGCATGTGCAGTAGAGGGACGAGCGTTGTCGTGATGAAATATCATTCCCTTCGTCAGCATTCCCCTCCTTTGAGTTTGAATGGCACGTCGCAATTTTTTTTAAAGTCTCACAGTTGTGCCGGTAGGCATAAACTCGGACAACAATACACCATTTCTGTCCCAGAACACACTGGCCATCACTTTGCCGGCAGAAAATGTCTGTTTGAACTTTCGCGGCTTCGGCGAATTCGAAAGCCGCCACTGACGAGAACGTTCTTTAGTTTCTGGTGTTGTGTAGTGCACCCAGGTTTCATCGCCAGTGGCAACTGAATCCAACAATTTCTTCTCCCTGTTCTGCATAGCACTCCAGGAATCGTTGGACCGCTTCAAAACGTTACCGTTTATGGTCTTCGGTGAGCATTTTGGGGACACACCTCGCACACACCTTGCGATAATGCAAATGTACGGTCAAAATATTGTCAATCTTAGTCTTACTCACTTCAGGGATTAGTTTGCACAGCTCGCGAACTGTCACACGCCGAGATTTAATCATTTCTTGTTCCACTTTTGCAATTGTTTCGGCTGAAACCGAAGGCTGACCAGAGCATTGTTCGTCATGGACGCTGTACGTCCGTCTTTGAACTCTCTGACCCACGCTCGCACGTTTTTGATGTCCATTCAATGTGGGCCATAGACTTCGTATAACTGACGATTAATTTTCAAAAAACGGATCACTGCATCAACTCGCACTTGGCGGCGGAAGTGATAGGAAGCTCCATCGCAAACAGCTGCCCAGCCAAGACTAATGGTTGCAACGGGTTCGTTGTGTTGGAGATTAGAAGGGGTGAAACCAAGCTATCAAGCCAAGATATCATCACCCATCCCACCTACAGACCACACTTAGCACCTAGTGATTATCATCTGTTTCCTTAGTTGCAGTCACACCTGGGTGGAACACATTTCCAGACCAAAGATGATTTGAAAAAATGAGGCTATATTAAATAAAATTGGAGACCTTATTTTACCGCCTCGTAGGAACAAAATCTTTAACAAATCATATCTCATTTTTTGCACTTCTATTACTAAAGGCTCTGAAAGCTGTGGTTGCTAAGCACACAGAAATTACAGAAATTGTCGGAATAGTGCTACAAGATAACGGATTTAATATTTTGCAACAGAAAAACTTGTCTTAACTCAAATAATGAAAGTCTACTGACCCGTTACAAGGATCGCTGATGCTTTTATAAAGCAGACAGCAGCATATGGCTAAGTGTCGTTCACTGCAGCTAACTAGGTGGTTGGCCTGAGGTAAACCACGTAGGAACGGTGTTCCTGTACGTAGTAAACTTTGCCAGTCCGGAACCACAAAAGCTATTAGCGTACAAAGCTCTCTTCCTGACCCTTCAAAATCACGTTAGCTTTGATATATGACTCCATAGCGCCCCACAAAGAGAACGCAACAAATTCTGGTTCCCAATTAAACAGTCGCACAGTTGCATAGGTCTACCTGTTACTTGATATTGTCAGAGCCCTGTTTCATAGTCCCAGTTACGTTCCCTTTCTCCCTATTTGCACTTTCCCTTGGGTGCTTAAAGAGTCTGTTAAAATAATGTCTTTCTGCTCCTACACACCAGGACAAACCATCATTACATTTGGGTAAGCTGTTTAATGCTTCCAAAGTGCCCCAAAGTTGTAATCTTCTAAACTACTTTCTCTGGTTAATCTTCGACAGATTATTCTTACACAATCTTACTCTTCAGCCCATTGCTAATTAATTGCAGGCTTGCAGACATTTGCATTTCATTTTGCAATAATTATGACGTACCTGTTACTGATAGTGTTGGTGGATACCTCGTAGCTCGGTGTGTGATGGACAGTTAACCTTTTAGGTCCCATCTCTGTACCATATCATATTAGTTTATCACGTGTACACAGAGACCTTAGTGTTAGTAGATACCTCGTAGCTCGGTGTGTGGTAGACAGTTAACCTTCTGGATCTCATCTCTTTACTATATCATTTTACTCCATCACGTGTACACAGATACCTTAGTGCAGGGAAATACAGGTGGTGGCGGTGTGACGTCAGCTCTGTCAGCTGTTACCGCAAAATATGCCCCCGAACGAAAGGCATGTTAGAGTGTGACGTCACCGCCTTGATTTCTGTTGCCCAAGAGGAAGGAAACAGTTTAATGTTTTTGTATTCGGACAGCGTAGGAAAGACAGGAAACGTATCGGGTATTAATAATATGTACAACTTACATCTTGGGTGTTGTAGTATTAATGCTGGCTACCTCAATTACACAGTTGGTAACAGTTTATAAACAATTACATTTTGGCTCTGTGCTATTAGAAAATATATAAAACTTGAACTCGTGGTTTATCTGAAGGTCAGGCATGTTATAAGGTAAATAAAATAAAGCATAATTTTCTCTGGAAATTAGAGGAGACCGATTCAGAACAAAATTAGGTGGACATTTTCCGACACTTTATTTGTTTTTATTTAAGTAGTTTATCAATGTCAGGACGAAATGTCTGTAAAATTGTAATCGAAGACTGTATGTTAGATTGTGAACGGAGAATGTACTTCGGGGTTTGGACTTAGCTAGTTTCATAACAGAAAAAAAGAAAATGTCCATACACATATGTCGAGCCAAACATGCACAATGTCCGTGCGGCATGTGAATAAAACCTCGGACATCTGCTTTGCGGTACATTGATGTAAAAATTAGCTAAGTCTTTCTTGTGTGTATATTTGTCCTTCAATAAATCCTCACATTGGAAATTAATTGTTGTTTCACACTGGCCGTGTGTAGGCTAAAGTATGGAAAGATGGAGTCAGACTGAAAAATTCAATGTCATAGCCGGGAATTGGACCACAATTCTACTGGTTGCCGTCCAGCCGCTCTAAACCACTGAGCTACTATGGCCAACGTGCCAACATGACATTTAATTCTCCAACTGACTCGTGTTTTTTCCGGTAAACCACTTAGGATTTCTCATAAACACATGAACCAACTACCAATGGCGACTATTGCGTGTAAGTACTTGAAGGCCCGGGCTTTATAGTTAACCACTATTAGGTCAATTAATGCAAATTAATTGTTCTTTCACACTGGCCGTGTGCAGGCTAAAGTATGGAAAGGTAGAGTCAGACTGAAAAATTCAATGCCATAGTCGAGAATTGAATTTTTCAGTGTGACTCTACCTTTCCAATCGTCACATTGTAAATTTAACAGCTCCATTTGGTACGTGGCAGCTACAATGTTGTCTTTTTTTTTTTGGGGTAATTTTACGTCCTCCAACGTTAAGTCATATCGGACGGTGAATGAGGTGGGTGAAATGATGCTCAGATGTGTCCAGGGTCCATGGAGCTTAGAGTTACCTGACATTCGTCTATCAGGATACGGGAAAACCCCGGAAAAAAAACCTTATCCAGGTAACTCACCCTGACCGAGATTCGAACTCGGGATGTTGTCATCGAGCGCGGTACACCAGACTGAATCCTCAGATGATGATGATGATGATTATGATGATGATGATGATGATGATGATGATTGTGTTTTGAGGGCGCTGGGTCATCAGGGCTCATAAAAACCAGCGGAGCTAAAAACCAGTAAAAAGCCTAAAACACTAAAAGACTAAAAGGCTAAAAGTATAAGAGACTAAAAGGCTATCAATCAAATAAAAACAAGATATACAACCGCACGACGGTGGCAAAGACTAAAAAAAAAAAAAAAAAAAAAAAAAAAATATAAAAAAAATAAAAAAAAATAAAAAGAATTAAACCGATAAAACCAGAAAACAGGTTAGAATGGTTAAAATACCCAGACTCTTAGGGCCTAAATCCTAAAATTTACAGATAAATCAAACGCTAAAACTTTACCCACCGCCGTCTCGTCATCCGCGAGTATCTCTGCCAAGCTGGCCGGCAGCTGGAGAGATCTCCGGAGACGTGCGAATCTAAAACAGTTTAAAAATACATGACACACCAACAGTTCAGCACCACAGAACGGGCAAACTGGAGCCGGTGTCCGGTTTAATAAGAAGTTATGGCTAAAATAACAGTATCCAATGCGCAACCGAGCCAAAATAACCACTTCCCGCCGCGATACCCGACAGGAGGTCACCCAGTGATTGGGAAGCTCCTTTACCATTCGGAGCTTGGTCGCGCCAGCACGAGAGTGCCGCCCTACGCACTGCAAGCCGAAAGTCTTCACCGTCACACAAGAGATGGTAACACTGGGATCTATGGTTGCCACCTTTGCTGCCGAATCCACTGAACCCTCAGATTCCGTACTCACAGTGCCATTTATATACTACGTGGCTCTTGCCTCACGTCACACGCACTGCAGGCCTCGCTCCCAGCTGAAATACGTCACAACTCTTGAAGCTGTCTTTCTCTGCCTTAGTGTAAGGAGATACCCCGTAACCAGGTGTGTAGTACTACGATTTAGGTATGACAAAACCGAAAATATACTACAAATTCCCTTCAGTTTTCAAAAACAAAGCAGACCAGATTGGATAAAGATCCATATACAACTTTACCCAAAATTTTCTTCCTTTGAAGTCCCTCTTTAGGAAGAAATTTGAGAGGTTCAAAGAGAAATATACTCATGAAGAATATGTTTTAAATGTAAATATTTAAGGGTTAAAAGTGGGGCAAGCTATACATAATCTTATAGAGGAAGTCTCATAGATTTTTAGTATCGAATACGGCTTAAAAAATAAAAGAAATCTTGTCATTGGTTCCTAAACCCATTGATGGAGTTAGCCTACTTCTCTGTTTATAGGCAACCTGCCAGGCACAAAGCTAGAGAAGAAGTTTGTCTGGTAAAGGCGAAGAGCTTTGTTTTCTTGATTTAGCCTTTGGATTAGATAAACTTTACAGCTTCTTTCCATAGCGCTGTAAAATACGATGCGCCTATTTTTCTCTCCAC
The DNA here is from genome assembly GCA_030765055.1 of Mantis religiosa. NCBI lineage: Eukaryota > Metazoa > Arthropoda > Insecta > Mantodea > Mantidae > Mantis > Mantis religiosa. Next base: position 148,821,941 of record CM060954.1, read on the forward strand.
TGGAGTAAGGACTACATTGTCTGCACTTGTCCGGCGTTTTAAGAAAAAGTTTCAAAACGTCCTTATAAATAGAGAAGATTCAATTACGAACTTTATACAAAAACTGTGTAAAACCAGACAGTATAATATTTGATAGTTTTTCCCGTGCCAAGAGCTGAAGACGCGACGATCACTTCTCGTTCCCTCAACTGCCAAAGGCGTATACCTATCAGAGTAAAATTTAATGACGCTACCGTAAAGTTGAATATAATGCTCTAATAACCTGAGCAATAACCTCGTCCCCAGCTATCGTATGTTTAAGATCCCTAGTAAAGATTATAGGTAAAGAGACCCTACGTAAAATAAATAAGAGATTGTATCTTCTCCTATAGGGAATTCACTAGGGGCAGGAAACGGGGCTGTTTTTATAGATTGTCCCAACCGACGTAACCCTCCCTTTATAAGTGAATATTCCTAACCTAACTGCATATTTATGAATACCAATTGACTAATATTTAGAATGAAGTAAATATTTTCCACTTCGGCAAAATTTCCAAATTTCACTATTTTAGTACACCATTTTCCACACTGATGATGTTCAAGGGCTCCAGAGTTCGAATCTCAGTCAGGATGAGTTATCTGCATCAGGCTTAGCCGAAGTTTTCCCTTATACTGAAAGTTGAATGTCTGACTGCTGTAAGCTCTATGGACTTTGGACTGATTTGAGCATCATTTAATTCATCGTCCGATATGACTTAATGTTGGAGATTTTCTCTTATCCTTCCCTGAAGGTGAATCTTTGGTAACTCTAAGCTCTATGTAACCTGTACTTATTTGTACATAATTTCATTCATCGTCCGATAAGACTTAAAGTTGGAAGTTTTCTCTTATCCTGAAAGGTGAATCTCTGGTAACTCTAAGCTCAATGTACCCTATACTCATTTGAACATCATTACACTCATCGCCCGATATTACTTAAAGTTGGAAGTTTACTCTTATCCTGAAAGGTGAATGTGTGGTAACTCTCAGCTCCATGTACCCTGTACTCATTTGAACATCATCACACTCATCGCCCGATATGACTTAACGTTGGAGGTTTTCTCTTATCCTGAAAGATGAATGTCTGGTAACTCTCAGCTCTATGTACTATATACTTATTTGAACATTGTTTCCATTCATCGTCCGATAAGACTTACGGTTAGGGATTTTCTCTTATCCTGAAAGGTGAATGTGTGGTAACTCTCAGCTCCATGCACCCTGTACTCATTTGAACATCATTACACTCATCGCCCGATATTACTTAAAGTTGGAAGTTTACTCTTATCCTGAAAGGTGAATGTGTGGTAACTCTCAGCTCCATGTACCCTGTACTCATTTGAACATCATTACACTCATCGCCCGATATTACTTAAAGTTGGAAGTTTACTCTTATGCTGAAAGGTGAATGTGTGGTATCTCTCAGCTCCATGTACCCTGTACTCATTTGAACATCATTTCATTCATCGTCCGATATGACTTAACGTTGGAGGTTTTCTCTTATCCTGAAAGATGAATGTCTGGTAACTCTCAGTTCTATGTACTATATACTTATTTGAACATTGTTTCCATTCATCGTCCGATAAGACTTACGGTTAGGGATTTTCTCTTATCCTGAAAGCTGAATTGTGGTAGCTGAGAGCTCTGTGTACCCTCGACTCATTTTACACGATTTCATGCATCGTCCAATATGAATTACCGTTGGAGGTTTTCCCTTATCCTGAAAGATTAATCTCTGATAACTCTAAGCTCTATGTACCCTGTACTCATTTGAACATCATTACACTCATCGTCCGATATGACTTAAAGTTAGGGATTTTCTCTTATCCTGAAAGGTGAATTTGTGGTAGCTTTAAGCTCTATGTACCCTGGACTCATTTTTCACGATTTCATGCATCGTTCGATATGAATTACCGTTGGAGGTTTTCCCTTATCCTGAAAGATTAATCTCTGATAACTCTAAGCTCTATGTACCCTGGACTCATTTTACACCATTTCATGCATCGTCCGATATGAATTAACGTTGGAGGTTTTCCCTTATCCTGAAAGATTTATCTCTGATAACTCTATGCTCTATGTACGCTGTACTCATTTTAACATAATTTCATTGATCGTCCATGTTACTATTTCGGCAAATGTGGTCATGTTTCCGCAAGTTCTGCCTTCAGCTTGTCAAGTAATGATGCGTAGTATGCTCCTGTAACGATGTTTCCTTTTTGAAGATAATCGATTAAAATAAGTACATGACTATTCCAAAAAAAAAAAAAAAAAAAAAAAAACAGGAGCCATCACTTTCCCAGTCTAAAAAAAAACAGTTTTTGCTTCTTTTGGAGCCGGTTCTCCATTTGCAGTCCACCGTTTGGACCGTATATTTGTTTCAGGTGTATAAAGGTGTATCCAAGTTTCATCTACAGTAATTAGTCGGCGCCAAAACTCGGATTTATTGCGACTAAACTGCGCCAACAGAACGTTGGAAATGATTATTCAAACACGTTTTTGGTCTAACGTGAGCAAACGCGGCACCCAACACGCGGACAGCTTTCTCATACCTGAATGTTGATTTAATATGTGACAAACACGTTCTTTTGACATGTTCATAGCCTCTGGTATTTCTCTCACTTCAATTCGGCGGTCGTCCGGCATCATTTGGTGAACTGTGTGGATGTTTTCATAGGTAGTTGCGGTTTTTGGAGGTCGCGAACTTTGATTCTCTCCAAAGCTCTTACGGCCACGTTTAAATTCAGCTGCCCAAAATTACACTGTGGTAAATGATGGTGCAGAGTCGTTATACACGGAATGCAACTCATCTTTGATTTACGTAGACGTATTGCTTTTCAAGGACAAATTTTTAATGACAGCTCGATACTCGATTTTGTCCATTTTCATAAAAACACACATCAACTCACTCAAATGACTGTTACAAAACAACTGAGCGTCCAAAATAGCTGAAACTTTGTTGCGTAACTTGTCAACAGATGAATAAAGAAATTCCCTAGCTTTTATTTACGAGTGCTGTTATGTTCATTTTCAGGTTTGAAAGTATTCAAACCACCCTCTTACGTACTCGTAGAGAAATTATTGAAAGTACTTAATATGAAGGATGTCTACTAAAATACTATTTGATAAAAATATATAAACGTGTTTATTTACATATCTTTGTTTAGAAAATATGCATTTTATGCGAAATAAAATTTTGTAAACACGTGTTTTGGACTTCCAGATATTAAACATTGTTTTAGATATGTACACAAGGAAAAACTATTTACTATTTCAAACTATTTACTGACATACAAATCCGGCCCGAATGATAAGTTGTAGCAAAAATCGTCTGTGATATTCATGTTTTGCTTTCTATGACTTCCAAAATCAACATTCAGCATTGAAAATGATTTCGTGCCGTGCAGGAGCTGCCAGTTTTAAGTAAAGAAAGCGTACCAAGTGACTGACAGGAATGTCTTGATTCCGAGACTGGTGTACAAATATTAGCCTAAGCAGAGATGGCGTGTCCGGTAACCGATGCAGCTACCCTTTCCCCCAGGCAAGGAGAGAATGAAAGAAACAGTTCCTGGTGCCCCCTAGAGGCCAATTCCCCTCCCCTCCCAATTGAAGTCACCCAATTCACACACTGAATAATGTACCACTGCCATTGTTCTGTACCTCATCATCGTCATGCCATCTCCATTGTGTGTTTTCCCTGCGTGATAATTTCTTTCTCCTTTCCGGTTCCGTTTCCCTGTAATCCAGGAAACCCAAGCAAACAAACAGAGAGATGGTTTATATTACATGTCTGGATGTAGGGCAGCGGGACATGGCTTAATTAGTGAGAAATATAGAAACAACATTGTGTACCACAGAGGCAGAAATCATGACTTTTGTACAAAATATTCTGTGAAACTCTTGTTGTATCTACTTCATGCTAAACCTGATAGATATCTGTAAAATTGTAGATTTCCTTAGTAAGGGAATACAGAAAACTAAGCGTTTGTCAAATGTTTCAACAGTTGGTCGTTATGCAATGTTTTTGATATTCAATTGTCTTTATCTGGACAAGGCAAATTAAAAATAAGAGTAACGCTTGCCATTTGAGAAAGTACAAATTAGTTCAAATAATGAAAAAAGTAGACGAGAAATATCTCCGAAACGGGTTACTGTATAAAATGTATTTCATATGAAGTACGTACTTTATTAAATTGCATTTTTAGTAGTAACATTCTATCTAGCTCCTAAGGTTTATCACTAATCGGAAAAGTCATCCAGAATGAAAAGGACTTCCGAGTACATTCCTAGAAAATTTAAGATATGCAATTTATTTCAGATGAAATATCTTAAACATGTGCAAATTTAATCTAAGTTTTTGCTGCATTTTTGACAAGATTACAATTTTCGATAAATATTACACGTAAAGCGTAGTGTGGCATGATGTGATGTGTGTCTTAAACACTTAGTATTTTATTTCTTTAATTTAAGTCTTCCAACATTGTCATATCGGATGATGAATGAAATGATATTCAAATGAAGACAGGGTACATAGAGCTTAGAGTTACCAGACATTCATCTTTCAGGATCAGGGAAAACTTCCAATGTTAAGTCATATCGACGATGAATGAAATGATGTTCAAATGAGTTAACGTCACATAGAAATTGTAACAGTAATTTCGATTTATATTTAGAAAAGGTGTGAAAAATTTATAAATTTATAAAAAAATTGTGTAAAAATATATGTAATTTTGTGATTGGCCGTAGTAATAATTGCATGACGTAATGTGGTGACGTAGCATTAAATCGGCCAATCACAAAATTAATATAGGAGTAAAGATAGTAACGGAAAATCAATAATCTTGATAGATATGTTCTGTAATCTGGTGAGTGATGATTAGACGTGCAGTATAAGGAAGTTTTATGTTACATATTACAAAGAGCTTAGAGCTCCCAGACATTCATCTTTCAGGATCAGGGAAAACTTCCAATGTTAAATCATATCGAACGATGAACGAAATGATGTTCAAATTTCTACAGTGTACATAGAGCTTAGAGCTACCAGACATTCATCTTTCAGGATAGGGGAAAACTTCCAATGTTAAGTCATACCTAACGATGAATGAAATGATGTTCAAATGAGTTAACGTCACATAGAAATTGTAACAGTTGTTTTTATTAAAAAAGTAAGTACTTATCGATATACTGGATGTAACCTGCAATTGACTAGGAAATGAAGTTCAAGTAAAATGTAATCCAGATGGTACAATTACATTATATGTTACAAAGTTTGGCTTCTCCGAAACTTATTTCCGAACCACACCTGAAAACCATATGTCTCATGGCTCTTATTTAAAATAAGATGATACAGTTGGTGACCAAAGGAAACTGATAGCCACAACAACTTATACGAGAAGAGAAGGAGTTGTGCTTCCAACATAGAAATCCTGCAACATATGTCGCTGCAACGTGAGAGCCGAATAAGATAAAGAAGAGTGGAGATTAAAACCTCGTACAGCTACATGGGAATACAAAAGGAAAGGAGAAAGATGACAGAAAACAAAACTGGTTCTAAGTGAGTGAAGTTAAAAAAAAATATATTTTTTTAGTAGTAGTAGATTTATGTTGCTAAGAAATCAGAAAATAGTTAAAAGGATGGCCAGTAGAAAAAAACAGTGGAAGCAGAAGCTAGTGATGGTGTAGGAATGAGTAGGGAAGATGTAGGATTAAGTAAAGATAACGAGTTAATGTTAGAAAGGATAACGAAATTTTGCGTACTTTAGATACTAAAATAGATAAAAATTCAAATAATTTGAGTAATTTAGATGCTAAAATACATGAGAGTTCAAATGATTTAAAGTCAGAGTTAAAATCAGAGTTGGGACAAAATGCAAACGATTTAAAACGAAAGATGAGTAGTCTAGATGTTAAAATAGGAGATGTAAAATCAGAGCTGAGTAATGTAAAGTCAGAGTAAAAATCAGAGTTGGAACAAAATGTAAATGATTTAACACAGAATATGGGTAATTTAAATGCTGGAGTGAGACAGGAGCTAGCACAAAGTGTAAGGAATTTAGGGTTTAGTTTATCACACAAGCTAAAACAGGAATTAAAAACTGAAATAGTGCAAGAAATCAGAGATGGCAGGAAAGAATGTAGGGGAAGTATGGAAAGGCCAATGTAGATCATAGAACTTAACAAGAATGAGAGTAGACCTGAGGTTATAGAGTTAAGAGAAATGATTCAAGAAACTAGGTTATGTCAGGAAAATGTTAAGCAGGAGATAAAAGTAGAGGTAAATAAAGAATTAGGAATATTTAGGAATCAACAGGAAGAAATTATTAAAAAACAAAGAGTAAATATAGAAGAATTAGATAGTAAGTTGGAACAGAAATTGAAAGTGATCAATTCTGAAATGCTGTTACAATAGGAAGGATTAAAGTAACAAATTAGAGAAATAAATGAAGGAATGTGTTCACAGATCAAAGAAATGAAGGAAAAATTTGAAAAAGTATAAGAGAATCTAAGCAACCTGACTCAAGTTGTAATGGCAACTCAGGTAAATAAAATGTATGATATCCAAAATGTAGTTAGAAACAACAATAATAATGATTGTGACTTACCATGTAATCTAGGTGATAATCCAGGTTAATGAAGAAGTAGTGAGTGAATTAGTTGATTCGGTGGGTCCTGATAATGAGGCTAATTATCAGAGAAATACACATAATATGCCAACACACACACATTTTTAAAATTTAGGTTATAAGGAGTGCATGAATTATTCATTACATTAGTCCACCAACTTTTGACGAAGAGGCAGGTGGTAATCCAAAGGTGTTCTTGAGAGATTTGGAGCAATATTTTCGCATAAATAAAATTCCAACTGAGTTCAGGATTATGATTGTTAAGCGTTGTCTAAAAATAATGCATTGGAGTGCCTTAGATTGACTTTGACTTCACATGAAACATGTGGTATGTTTAGACATTTGTTTATTAATCGGTTCTGGGGTCCTGAGAGGCAGAACAGATTAAAAATCGAGTTAGCAACTGGAAAATTTGAGTCCAGAAAGGGAATATCTATGACTGAAATTTTTTTTGAAATTAGTTAACAAAAGCATGTTGGTGAATCCGGAACTTACGGAGACAGAAAAAATCAAAACGTTGATTCGACACTATCCAAGACACATTAGGAATCACCTAATAGTAACAAGACGTGTAGATTTTGCAGATATCATCGAATTGTTGTCGGAGTTCGAGCTATACAGTCCATTCACAGACATAACCTCAAACACACGTCACAATAATCGCGCATACGCCGTGTCTGAACTAAGAGATAGAATGTTAGAGTAAACCTCAACAGAGACAATAATTATCATGAAACATTCAGAACTTCGGTGAGGGAGATGCACAGGTAACAGATTTATAAACAATAGAATCTAGAATCCAGAATCTAGACGTGGATATGGATCTGTTTTGCCAGCTGGTAATTATAGTCGGATACAGTCTGGCCAACAGAGAAATCATAATAACGCTAGCGGTTACGGAAAACGTGGTCGAGATAGTCGGATAAATCGTCTAAGATTTTATAGAGAATATACTCAAAGGGGAAACAACAGAAATAGAAATAATAGATTGAATACAGGGGTACAACGTGAAGCATTAAGTATTGGAAGGGGTAAACCGCATGATAACGCGAACCTTCAGAATGAAGCAAATGGTACAAGGGAACCAAGAGATGATACTAACCTAACTATTGATGGGAGTATGAATGGTGTTAATCAGGAAAACTGATTGCGAGATCATCTAACGCTCTGGAAGATGATTCTATTTATTTGACACAGGGCAGTTATTAAGTAATGGGATAATGAAATAAATCTTTTGGTTGATACTGGGGCATGTACATCAGTAATTAGTGATAAATTGTTTAAGGATCTTATGGCGTGTAATAAAGTTGAACATCAGAGTGTAAGTAATGTATATTGTAGCTCAGCCATAGGTCGGGAAAAGGAAACAGTGAAGCATCAAGCATTGATAAGAGCACAAATAGATGATTGGAATTTTGAGTTTATTGTGTTGGTGATACCTCATCTCACTACGGAACTAATTGTAGGAAATAATTTACTATAAAACGGGCAAACCGTTCTAGATTTTCATTCACATGAAATGAGGGTTAAAATAGGAAATGACATAAAAGCAATTAAATAACTAAAGGAAAAAATAATTAAGGGAGAAAATGAAGATATAAGTAACGAAAGATTCTTCGTCGAAAATATTAAATTACAGATATATGATATGGAAAATGAATTTAATATTTACGAAAGTGATAATGAGGGATTAATTGTTGAAATAAATAGCCATTCACTTAGCCCTGACAATAATAAATGTCAGTTAATACACAATTATTCTAAAGAGATAGAGAATGAAAGTGAATTCCAACATAACTGAGGTCAGAAATTGAGTAACACCTACCACATAGATGAACAGAAAAAGATGTTAAAGTCGTGCTTAATCAAGAACAGAAATGTGTTTAGTTCGAAACCCCGCCTATGTAATGTATATACTCATACTTTTAAGGTACAAGAAACTGCCCCGTATTCCCATAAAAGCCGTCTCTTACCATTGGCTATTAGGAAATAAGTATCCGAGGTGATCTAGAAAATGCTGGAAGATATTATCGAGATTTCCAATTCACCATATTTACATCCTTTGTGTTGGGTGCACAAGGCAGATGGTTCCTTGCGTATGACCATAGATGCCAGGAAAATTAAGTGTTTGAAGCAACCAGATCATTTTAGACCTTTAGGTGTAGACGATGTGTTATCCAAATTACAACATGGAAGATATTTCTCTAAACTAGATTTAGTGGCAGATACCACTAGAAAAATCAGTAAGGAAATATACTGGATTCAATTTCGGAGGCAAAATTTATCAATTTAAAACATTTGGTTTTGGTTTAGCGTCAAGTGGAAGTGCACTACTCCGAGCCTTAAACAAAATATTTGGCGATACTTTGGAAGATTTTGCCCTACAATATATTGATGATTTTTTTTTTTAATTTTTGATAAAGACTTTGAAACTCATATTAAACACCTAGACTACATACTGTCAACATTTATTGAAAGTGGCATGATCATCAATTTAACTAAATCTCAATTTATAGTAAAAGAGGTGGAATTTTTAGGCTATGTTATATCAGGGAAAGGAATGCTTCCAAATTCTAACCGTATCAAAGCTATCGAAATGATACCACCACCTAAGAATGTTAAACAATTAAAGAGATTTCTAGGCATACTTCAGTATGAAAGCAAATTTATTATTAACTATGCTAAAGAATTAAGTCCACTGAGGGAATTATTGAAGAAAAATATCATTTGGAAATGGATCGAAGAACACCAAACAGGCTTTCAAAACATAAAAGAACTTTTTCAAAATTCAATATTATTGGAGAGACCCATACCATATTTATACGGATGCTAGTATACATGCATATGCTGCAGTACTTATACAGCCTGATTCAGAAGGAAATAGCTATGTTTAAGTTTGATTTATGAGTCACTATGTTTGCACTCAAACTTCACTTACTTGCTGTTGTATAATTGAAACGTTTTCAAGATCATTCGACCTCATCCTCAGCTGTTTGGTGACTAAATGAACCTCCCTCTTCTTCCACTACTACGGAGCTCCGATCACTCTGCCATCTGGTGTTAGGGGCACTAAGTTTTAATACTTCATTTAATGCCGGAATTTCAAAATTTATAACTTTATCACGGTTTTTGTTTATGAATATTTTTTTCCCAAATATCCAATTCTATGGGTGTACTTAAAGATTTTAACAGTTTAATGTTGTGGCCAATGTTGTGGTTTTCTGTCCAAAAATGGTGTGAAACTGCAGATTTTTCTGTTTGTTTCAACTTAATGTTCCTCTGGTGTTCTTTTTGCCTGGTTAACAAGTTTCTCTTAGTTTTTCCTATGTAGCTTTTTTCACAGGTTTCACAATTAATCTGATAAATTCCTGATTTCAAATTGTTGGGGATTGTATTTTTCAGTGGTTTATTTAGCAGGTTCCTCAGACTGAATTTGTTTTGGGGTGCTAGTTTTAAGTTTAGTCTTTTGAAGATTCGTTCAAATTTTCTAAAAGCCCATGGATAGTAGGTGAATTTTCTATATTGCCAATTTGTGCTTTTAAGTGGTGTGAGACTGGTATTTTTTGATATTATCTTCAGTTTTTCTTTTCTCTTCATCATGTTCCTCATGATGGCTATTGGCAATATAGAAAATTCACCTACCATCCATGGGCTTTTAGAAAATTTGAACGAATCTTCAAAAGACTAAACTTAAAACTAGCACCCCAAAACAAATTCAGTCTGAGGAACCTGCTAAATAAAACCACTGAAAAATACAATCCCCAACAATTTGAAATCAGGATAGTTATGTAAAAAACTGAAGCTGCTGATTAATTGTGAAACCTGTGAAAAAAGCTGCATAGGAAAAACTAAGAGAAACTTGTTAACCAGGCAAAAAGAACATCAGAGGAACATTAAGTTGAAACAAACAGAAAAATCTGCAGTTTCACGCCATTTTTGGACAGAAAACCACAACATTGGCCACAACATTAAACTGTTAAAATCTTTAAGTACACCCATAGAATTGGATATTTGGGAGAAAATATTCATAAACAAAAACCGTGATAACGTTATAACTTTTGAAATCCCGGCATTAAATGAAGTATTAAAACTTAGTGCCCCTAACACCAGATGGCAGAGTGATCGGAGCTCCGTAACAGTGGAAGAAGAGGAAGGTTCATTTAGTAACCAAACAGCTGAGGATGAGATCGAATGATCTTGAAAACGTTTCAATTATACAACAGCAAGTAAGTGAAGTTTGAGTGTAAACATAGTGACTCATAAATCAAACTTAAATATGAAGAATACTTCACTGTTAATAATGCTTCTGCTTTTAATATTTATTAAATAGCCATGTAATTGCTACTGCATCACGATCTTTAAGCAAAGTGGAGGCGAATGCATGTATAACGGAATTAGAAACCGGCGCTCTCTACTTTGCCCTACAGAAATCCCGACAGTATGTATACAACTCAAAGATAATTGTGCATAGTGATCATATCAGCTTATCTTTCATACAGAAATGTAAATTAACCAGTTCAGAAATCTCCAGGTATATTCATGAAATTACATCCTACGATATTGAAATATTACACATTCGAGGGAAAAAAAAACATATTTAGTGACTTATTATCTAGACAGAAGGCAGATGGTGAAATACCAGAAACTTTGTCCCACCCTCATCACGAAATAAAACCTCTTAAAATCAATTTTCATTGGGACAGAAGCTTAGATTATAAGTTTAAATACAGCCAACTTTCATAAAAATGACTCAAAACTCAGTATATTTTAGTTAATTGATGGAAATTAATCATTTCTGCATACTAGCCGTATATAGGCTAAGATTTTTGATAGAGTCAATATGAAAAATTCAATGTCATGGCCGGGATTTGAACCACGGATCTCCTGGTTTCCGTCCAGTCGCTCTTAACCTTTGAGCTACCATGGCCAACGTGCCTTCCTGTCATTGTATTCTCCAGTTGACTCGTACATTTCCCCGGTAGACGGTGATTAATTTCCATCAATTAACTAAAATAATAAGAGTTAAATGATGAAGCCTGGGACTTAAGTATTTACAATAGTAAGTCGCCACAAACGGTGTATCTCGGATGCGAGAGACCGTAGTGGTCTACCGGGGAAATATACGAGTCAACTGGAGAATACAATGGCAGGAAGGCACGTTGGTTATGGTAGCTCAAAGGTTAAGAGCGACTGGACGGAAACCAGGAGATCCGTGGTTCAAATCCCGGCCATGGCACTGAAGCTTTCATGTTGACTCTATCCACCACTCAGTATATTATTACAAAAAGTTCCAGAAGTGGAACATGCTGATGAAAATAGTACTATCGCAAAGAATGAGGTATCCTGTATAAACTTCAGGGAAATATAACCATAACATGGAAGATGATAGTACCGAACGATCTTGAGGAGGAGGTTATAATACCTTTCCATCAAAATTTAGCACATCCTGGGATTCAAAGAACAATTTTGGCTATACAGGGAAGACTTTATATTAAACACTTAAGCAGAAAGGCGAGGAACATAGTTTCCACATGTGTGTTGTGTCAGAAAGCAAAACCATTAAATGTAAAATACAATTTCGAGCCTAAAGTAATTTTGAGAGAAAAGAAAAATGATTTGGTAACAATAGCTGCACATGGAGAAATGCCTGCCAGCTAATTTAATTGTAAATATGTTTTCGTTATGTATGATATTTTCACAAAATGTGTAAAAATTTATTCAGTGAAATAATAAAAAGTAAGACATCTGTCAATAAAAGTCTAAATGATTGGGTTCCTAAATATGGAAAAACGAAAGCAATTTTATCGGATAACGTAACTGTGCACTGAAGCAAAATTTTTACCTCTGCCATAAAAGAAAACAATATTGAATTATACAACTCATCTGCATATCACCCCCAGGGAAACCCATGCGATAGGATAATGCGTGATTTAGGTTTTTATTTTAGTGTTCTGTGTCACTCCAATCATCGAGGATGGTATAAGTACTATGAAGTTATACAAGATATAATAAACAAGACCCCCAACTCCACTACTGGATTCACACCCTTTGAACTAATGACAGGAAAAACACCCAAACCATTGGTGTTAAAAGTCTCCACCACCTTAGAATCAAACTCACCATCAATAAGTGAAGAGGAAAAACATATACAGGTTTTCCAGCGAATAAAAACAAAAGCAGAAAAAAGTCTGAACAAAGTTAAAAGGGGAAACGCTCAATGGAATCCAACCATCGGGGACGAAGTTTTAGTAAAGGTCTTCAACATCTCAAATGCGTCCAGAAAGACATATTGGAGAATGAATTTGCTCTACCAGGAACCGTGTAAAATTGTTAATCACTTTGGTGACCATACTTACCAATTGGAAGGTATCATAAATCACTGTTGAAACCTTCTAAGAAAAGAGACCAACAAACAAACATATAAAAAATGGCACTATCAAACATTATAACACTGAAAGTCAGTCAACCCACCTAAAATCACACACTAGAAATATTTTGTATATTAATTGTATATATCGTGACTTTGTGGGTTCGTGAAATTAAATGTCCGATTACACCACTCAAAAATGTTCTTTATTTCCACCGACTTACAGTTGAACACTTGCCAATTACACAGAATTACGTAATGCACACAATTACGATTCACCAGTTCGTCCTTTTCAGTTCCCTTTTTGCTCTCGCAATTACGTACACTCCTCCGATACATGTACACAGTCTTCTCGTCCGTTCACTAACACGGCGCTCTTTCGCTGCTTGCCAACCACTGACTCAACTCACTCATAGCAGGTCTTTTTATAGGAATATCACTGTTTTCCTGACGTCTCTCGTTTCCAGTGGATCACCGCGAAGGTTCCAGACGGCAGAGGAAGGGGGAAGAGGCGGCCAGCGACAAGTGAAACTTCCCTAATTATCCCCTCAGTTAGTGACTGAGATTAATGGGTGGGTGTGGCGCGGCCTCTGGTCCCTTACTCAGATGTCGTTGGTTGTGTTTTCCAATAATTGGGTGACAATATGTTACAATTGTGTTTATATTCCTTCAACGTTTAATTGTGTTTACTTTTAAATTAAGTACTGATCATTGTTGTGAAACATTATTGTAAGGGTAGTCTTTGAAATATATGGAAACTCATTGTTGAATTAATTAAATCAGACTATCTGCCATATATTTCGAAGAGGGGCATTTGTAACTGTAGTTTCTATTTATGTTTAGAAAAGGTGTGAAAAATTTATAAATTATAAAAAAAATTGTAAAAATATCTGTAATTTTGTGATTGGCCGTAGTAATAATTGTATGACGTAATGTGGTGACGTAGCATTAAATCGGCCAATCACAAAATTAATATAGGAGTAACGATAGTAACGGAAAATCAAGAATCTTGGTAGATATGTTCTGTAATCTGGTGAGTGATGAATAGTCGTGCAGTATAAAGAAGTTTTATGTAATAATTGGAACTGTTTTTTTATTAACAAAGTAAGAATTTATCGATATGCTGGAGGTATCCTGCGATTGACTAGGAAATGAATTTCAAGTAAAATGTAATCCAGATAATACAATTAAATTATTTGTTACAAAATTTGACTTCTCCGAAACTTTATTCCGAATCACACCTGAAAACCAGATGTCTTATGGCTCTTATTTAAAATAAGATGATACAATTGGTGACCAAAGGGAACTGATACTCGAAACAACTTATACGAGAAGAGAAGGAATTGTGCGTCCAACATAGAAATCCTGCAACAAAATAGAGTTATCAGACACTTATATTTCAGGAAAGGAAAAACCCTATCCAGATAATTGACCCTGGCCGAGATAATTGAACCTGGCCGAACAGAAACACATAGATACTGTGACTTTGTGGGTTCGTGAAATTAAAAGTTCAATTGGACAAACTCAAAATGTTCTTTATTTCCAACGAATTACAGTTGGAACACTTGCCGATTACATAGAATTACGTAGCGCACACAATTACAATCCACCAGTTCGTCTGTCACAGGTCCACCTGGCTCTGGCTTGGCGCTGGATAAGCATAGGTCCCACCACGCTTCACTTCGGCTCCGCTCTGGCTCCGCTTTGCCTTTTCTATGGCTTTGCTCTGGCTCCGCTTTGCCTTTTCTATGGCTTTGCTCCGGCTCCGCTTTGCCCTTGCTCTGGCATTGCTCTGGCTTACCTCTAGCTCCGCATTGGCTTTGCTTTGGCTTTGCTCTGCCTTTATTCTGGCTCCGCTTTGGCTTTGCTCTGGGTCACCTCTAGCTATGCTTTGGCTTTGCTTTGGCTTTGCTCTACCTTTATTCTGGCTCCACTCTGGCTCCGCTTTCCCTTTTCTATGGCTTTGCTCTGGCTCCGCTTTGGCTTTGCTCTGGCTTCCCTCTGGCTTACCTCTGGCTCCGCTCTGGCTCCGCTTTCCCTTTTCTATGGCTTTGCTCTGGCTCCGCTTTGGCTTTGCTCTGGCTTACCTCTGGCTTACCTCTAGCTCCACTCTGGCTCCGCTTTGCCTTTTCTATGGCTTTGCTCTGGCTCCGCTTTGGCTTTGCTCTGGCTTCCCTCTGGCTTACCTCTGGCTCCGCTCTGGCTCCGCTTTCCCTTTTCTATGGCTTTGCTCTGGCTCCGCTTTGGCTTTGCTCTGGCTTACCTCTGGCTTACCTCTAGCTCCGCTCTGGCTCCGCTTTCCCTTTTCTATGACTTTGCTCGGGCTCCGCTTTGGCTTTGCTCTGGCTTACCTCTGGCTTACCTCTAGCTCCGCTCTGGCTCCGCTTTCCCTTTTCTATGACTTTGCTCTGGCTCCGCTTTGACGTTGCTCTGGCTTACCTCTGGCTCCGCTCTGGCTCCGCTTTGCCTTTTCTATGGCTTTGCTCTGGCTCCGCTTTGGCTTTGCTCTGGCTTTGCTCTGGCTTACCTCTAGCTCCGCTTTGGCTTTGCTTTGGATTTGCTCTGCCCTCACGTCGGCTCCGCTCTGGCTCCGCTTTGCCTTTTCTATGGCTTTGCTCTGGCTCCGCTTTGGCTTCGCTCTGGCTTCCCTCTGGCTTACCTCTGGCTCCGCTCTGGCTCCGCTTTCCCTTTTCTATGGCTTTGCTCTGGCTCCGCTTTGGCTTTGCTCTGGCTTACCTCTGGCTTACCTCTAGCTCCGCTCTGGCTCCGCTTTCCCTTTTCTATGACTTTGCCCTGGCTCCGCTTTGACGTTGCTCTGGCTTACCTCTGGCTCCGCTCTGGCTCCGCTTTGCCTTTTCTATGGCTTTGCTCTGGCTCCGCTTTGGCTTTGCTCTGGCTTTGCTCTGGCTTACCTCTAGCTCCGCTTTGGCTTTGCTTTGGATTTGCTCTGCCTTCACGTCGGCTCCGCTCTGGCTCCGCTTTGCCTTTTCTATGGCTTTGCTCTGGCTCCGCTTTGGCTTTGCTCTGGCTTCCCTCTGGCTTACCTCTGGCTCCGCTCTGGCTCCGCTTTGCCTTTTCTATGGCTTTGCTCTGGCTCCGCTTTGGCTTTGCTCTGGCTTCCCTCTGGCTTACCTCTGGCTCCGCTCTGGCTCCGCTTTCCCTTTTCTATGGCTTTGCTCTGGCTCCGCTTTGGCTTTGCTCTGGCTTACCTCTGGCTTACCTCTAGCTCCGCTCTGGCTCCGCTTTCCCTTTTCTATGACTTTGCTCGGGCTCCGCTTTGGCTTTGCTCTGGCTTACCTCTGGCTTACCTCTAGCTCCGCTCTGGCTCCGCTTTCCCTTTTCTATGACTTTGCTCTGGCTCCGCTTTGACGTTGCTCTGGCTTACCTCTGGCTCCGCTCTGGCTCCGCTTTGCCTTTTCTATGGCTTTGCTCTGGCTCCGCTTTGGCTTTGCTCTGGCTTTGCTCTGGCTTACCTCTAGCTCCGCTTTGGCTTTGCTTTGGATTTGCTCTGCCTTCACGTCGGCTCCGCTCTGGCTCCGCTTTGCCTTTTCTATGGCTTTGCTCTGGCTCCGCTTTGGCTTCGCTCTGGCTTCCCTCTGGCTTACCTCTGGCTCCGCTCTGGCTCCGCTTTCCCTTTTCTATGGCTTTGCTCTGGCTCCGCTTTGGCTTTGCTCTGGCTTACCTCTGGCTTACCTCTAGCTCCGCTCTGGCTCCGCTTTCCCTTTTCTATGACTTTGCCCTGGCTCCGCTTTGACGTTGCTCTGGCTTACCTCTGGCTCCGCTCTGGCTCCGCTTTGCCTTTTCTATGGCTTTGCTCTGGCTCCGCTTTGGCTTTGCTCTGGCTTTGCTCTGGCTTACCTCTAGCTCCGCTTTGGCTTTGCTTTGGATTTGCTCTGCCTTCACGTCGGCTCCGCTCTGGCTCCGCTTTGCCTTTTCTATGGCTTTGCTCTGGCTCCGCTTTGGCTTTGCTCTGGCTTCCCTCTGGCTTACCTCTGGCTCCGCTCTGGCTCCGCTTTGCCTTTTCTATGGCTTTGCTCTGGCTCCGCTTTGGCTTTGCTCTGGCTTCCCTCTGGCTTACCTCTGGCTCCGCTCTGGCTCCGCTTTCCCTTTTCTATGGCTTTGCTCTGGCTCCGCTTTGGCTTTGCTCTGGCTTACCTCTGGTTTACCTCTAGCTCCGCTCTGGCTCCGCTTTGCCTTTTCTATGGCTTTGCTCTGGCTCCGCTTTGGCTTTGCTCTGGCTTACCTCTGGCTTACCTCTAGCTCCGCTCTGGCTCCGCTTTGCCTTTTCTATGGCTTTGCTCTGGCTCCGCTTTGGCTTTGCTCTGGCTTACCTCTGGCTTACCTCTAGCTACGCTCTGGCTCCGCTTTCCCTTTTCTATGACTTTGCTCTGGCTCCGCTTTGACGTTGCTCTGGCTTACCTCTGGCTCCGCTCTGGCTCCCCTTTGCCTTTTCTATGGCTTTGCTCTGGCTCCGCTTCGGCTTTGCTCTGGCTTTGCTCTGGCTTACCTCTAGCTCCGCTTTGGCTTTGCTTTGGATTTGCTCTGCCTTCACGTCGGCTCCGCTCTGGCTCCGCTTTGCCTTTTCTATGGCTTTGCTCTGGCTCCGCTTTGGCTTTGCTCTGGCTTCCCTCTGGCTTACCTCTGGCTCCGCTCTGGCTCCGCTTTCCCTTTTCTATGGCTTTGCTCTGGCTCCGCTTTGGCTTTGCTCTGGCTTACCTCTGGCTTACCTCTAGCGCCGCTCTGGCTCCGCTTTGCCTTTTCTATGGCTTTGCTCTGGCTCCGCTTTGGTTTGACTTTGGCTTACCTCTGGCTTACCTCTGGCTCCGCTCTGGCTCCGCTTTCCCTTTTCTATGACTTTGCTCTGGCTCCGCTTTGACGTTGCTCTGGCTTACCTCTGGCTCCGCTCTGGCTCCGCTTTGCCTTTTCTATGGCTTTGCTCTGGCTCCGCTTTGGCTTTTCTATGGCTTTGCTCTGGCTCCGCTTTGACGTTGCTCTGGCTTACCTCTGGCTCCGCTCTGGCTCCGCTTTCCCTTTTCTATGACTTTGCTCTGGCTCCGCTTTGACGTTGCTCTGGCTTACCTCTGGCTCCGCTCTGGCTCCGCTTTGCCTTTTCTATGGCTTTGCTCCGGCTCCGCTTTGCCTTTTCTATGGCTTTGCTCTGGCTCCGCTTTGGCTTTGCTCTGGCTTTGCTCTGGCTTACCTCTAGCTCCGCTTTGGCTTTGCTTTGGATTTGCTCTGCCTTCACGTCGGCTCCGCTCTGGCTCCGCTTTGCCGTTTCTATGGCTTTGCTCTGGCTCCGCTTTGGCTTTGCTCTGGCTTTGCTCTGGCTTACCTCTAGCTCCGCTTTGGCTTTGCTTTGGATTTGCTCTGCCTTTACTCTGGCTCCGCTTTGGCTTTGCTCTGCCTTTATTCTGGCTCCGCTCTGGCTCCTCTTTGCTTTTTCTATGGCTTTGCTCTGGCACCGCTTTGGCTTTGCTCTGGCTTACCTCTGGCTTACCTCTAGCTCCACTTTGGCGTTGCTTTGGCTTTGCTCTGCCTTTACTCTGGCTCCGCTTTGGCTTTGCTCTGCCTTTGCTCTGGCTCCGCTCTGGCTCCGCTCTGGCTCCGCTTTGCCTTTTCTATGGCTTTGCTCTGGCTCCGCTTTGGCTTTGCTCTGGCTTACCTCTGGCTTACCTCTAGCTCCGCTTTGGCTGTGCTTTGGCTTTGCTCTGCCTTTACTCTGGCTCCGCTTTGGCTTTGCTCTGCCTTTACTCTGGCTCCGCTCTGGCTCCGCTTTGCCTTTTCTATGGCTTTGCTCTGGCTCCGCTTTGCCTTTTCTATGGCTTTGCTCGGGCACCGCTTTGGCTTTAATCTCTGGCTTTGCTCTGGCTTACCTCTAGCTCCGCTTTAGCTTTGCTTTGGCTTTGCTCTGCCTTCACTTCGGCTCCGCTCTGGCTCCGCTTTGCCTTTTCTATGGCTTTGCTCTGGCTCCGCTTTGCCTTTTCTATGGCTTTGCTCTGGCTCCGCTTTGGCTTTTCTCTGGCTTTGCTCTGGCTTACCTCTAACTCCGCTTTGGCTTTTCTTTGGCTTTGCTCTGCCTTCACGTCGGCTCCGCTCTGGCTCCGCTTTGCCTTTTCTATGGCTTTGCTCTGACTCCGCTTTGCCTTTTCTATGGCTTTGCTCTGGCTCCGCTTTGGCTTTCCTCTGGCTTTGCTCTGGCTTACCTCTAGCTCCGCTTTGGCTTTGCTTTGGCTTTGCTCTGCCTTCACGTCGGCTCCGCTCTGGCTCCGCTTTGCCTTTTCTATGGCTTTGCTCTGGCTCCGCTTTGCCTTTTCTATGGCTTTGCTCTGGCTCCGCTTTGGCTTTCCTCTGGCTTTGCTCTGGCTTACCTCTAGCTCCGCTTTGGCTTTGCTTTGGCTTTGCTTTGCCTTCACGTCGGCTCCGCTCTGGCTCCGCTTTGCCTTTTCTATGGCCTTGCTCTGACTCCGCTTTGCCTTTTCTATGGCTTTGATCTGGCTCCGCTTTGGCTTTCCTCTGGCTTTGCTCTGGCTTACCACTAGCTCCGCTTTGGCTTTGCTTTGGCTTTGCTCTGCCTTCACGTCGGCTCCGCTCTGGCTTCGCTTTGCCTTTTCTATGGCTTTGCTCTGGCTCCGCTTTGCCTTTTCTATGGCTTTGCTCTGGCTCCGCTTTGGCTTTCCTCTGGCTTTGCTCTGGCTTACCTCTAGGTCCGCTTTGGCTTTGCTTTGTCTTTGCACTGCCTTCACGTCGGCTCCGCTCTGGCTCCGCTTTGCCTTTTCTATGGCTTTGCTCTGGCTCCGCTTTGCCTTTTCTATGGCTTTGCTCTGGCTCCGCTTTGGCTTTCCTCTGGCTTTGCTCTGGCTTACCTCTAGCTCCGCTTTGGCTTTGCTTTGGTTTTGCTCTGCCTTCACGTCGGCTCCGCTCTGGCTCCGCTTTGCCTTTTCTATGGCTTTGCTCTGACTCCGCTTTGGTATTGCTCTGGCTTTGCTCTAGCTTACCTCTAGCTCAGCTTTGGCTTTGCTTTGGCTTTGCTCTGCCTTTGCTCTGGCTCTGCTCTGGCCCCACTCTAGCTTTGCTTTGGCTTTGCTCTCCCTTTGCTCTGGCTTTGCTCTCCCTTTGCTCTGGAACCGCTCTGGTTTTCCATTGGCTGTGCCTAGGCATTGCTCTGGCTCCGCTCAGATTTCACTCTGGCTCCGCCTGGCTTTGCTCAAGGCTCGCTTGGTCTTTGCTTTGGCTGTGCAATGGCATTGCTCCGACTCTACTCAGGCTCCACTCTGGCTTCGCTCTGGCTTCGCTTTAGCTTTGCTTTGGCTTTGCTCTGGCTTACATCTAGCTCAGCTTTGGCTTTGCTTTGTCTTTGCTCTGCCTTTACTCTGGCTTTGCGCTGGCCCCACTCTAGCTTTGCTTCGGCTTTGCTTTGGCTTTGCTCTGGCTCTGCTCTGGCCCCACTCTAGCTTTGCTTTTGCTTTGCTCTCCCTTTGCTCTGGCTTTGCTCTGGCTCTGCTCTGGCCCCACTCTAGCTTTGCCTTGGCTTTGCTCTGCCTTTGCTCTCCCTTTGCTCTGGCTCTGCTCTGGCCCCACTCTAGCTTTGCCTTATCTTTGCTCTCCCTTTGCTCTGGCTTTGCTCTCCCTTTGCTCTGGACCCGCTCTGGCTTTGCATTGGCTTTGCTACGGCATTGCTCTGTCTCCGCTCAGATTCCACTCTGGCTCCACCTGGCTTTGCTTTAAGTTCGCTTTGTCTTTGCTTTGGCTGTGCTATGGCCTTGCTCTGACTCTACTCAGGCTCCACTGTGGCTCCGATTTGGCTTCGCTTTAGCTTTGCTTTGGCTTTGCTCTCCCTTTACTCTGGCTTTGCCCTTCCTTTGCTCTGGCCCCGCTCTGGATTTGCATTGGCTGTGCCTTGGCCTTGCTCTGGCATTGCTCTGGCCCCGCTCAGATTCCACTCTGGCTCCGCTTTTGCTTTAGGTTCGCTTTGTCTTTGCTTTGGCTGTGCTCTGGCATTGCTCTGACTCCACTCAGGCTCCACTCTGACTTTGCTTTGGCTTTGCTCTCCCTTTGCTCTGGCATTGCTCTGGCCCCACTCTAGCTTTGCTTTGGCTTTGCTCTCCCTTTGCTCTGGCTCTGCTCTGGCCCCACTCTAGCTTTGCTTTGGCTTTGCTCTCCCTTTCCTCTGACTTTGCTCTCCCTTTGCTCTGGACGCGCTATGGCTTTGCATTGGCTGTGATTTGGCTTTGCTCTGGCATTGCTCTGTTTCCGCTCAGATTCGACTCTGGCTCCACTTGGCTTTGCTTCAGGTTCGCTTTGTCTTTGCGTTGCTTAGGTAAGGTCAAACTCGGATGTGGACCTTGTTTGGGCGTTTGGCACTAGCTCTCTCACTCAGAGGCACCCAATCGAGAGATTTGGCTCTGGACCCCGGGATGGGCAATCTCGTACCTGCCGCAGCAGGCCCCTGGGGGGAGTTCCTTGTAGCAACAAAAGCATGAGTAATAACCACATAAATTCCGTTTA
The DNA here is from genome assembly GCA_030765055.1 of Mantis religiosa. NCBI lineage: Eukaryota > Metazoa > Arthropoda > Insecta > Mantodea > Mantidae > Mantis > Mantis religiosa. Next base: position 148,843,448 of record CM060954.1, read on the forward strand.
TGTTAGAGCTTGCATTTAATTCGTTTTTAAGGTCGGAAACACTGAAATGTTTCAAAACCCCTTCATGTGGTTTCCAGTACTGACGAAATACACTTATAACGCGAGTTTGGGAATAAGTCTTAACAGTTTACCATTTACCTGCTTAGTTTGTCTCGAGACAAATCATTATTATTTTTGTAAAGGTAAAACAAATTCCTGAAGTGCACCTGAAAAACGAAAAAGAAATAAAATTAAAGAAAATAGATTTAGCATTCGCCTAACATCCAGGGAGAAACTACGAAAAACACAAGATAACAATGGATTGTCGGAATTCATCTTTCTCGGCATGGCTAATACGTTACTGGATGAACTATACATGTAGCCTGAAGTAAAAAGAACTAAATATGATGAGTATCATTATATTATGAGAAAAATTACCAAGAATCAGAACGGGAAGTCGGTAAAGCAATTTCAGGAAATAAAATAAGGAGAAAAGGAAAAGAGTAATAACAGTGACGGTCCAGAAAAAGGGTTTTCGAGAATAAAAATATGAAGAACGTTAGCAATATGGGGAATAACAGCGGGATGGGATGGGAGGAATAAAGGTTCCGAGAAGCAGTATCCATTTAACTACTTCAGAGCGAGAAACAATAATGAGTTATAGAAAAAAGAGCTATAATTTGCAGTCACGGTGCAGTAAAACCTACGCAAATGTTCTTTATTAAATGTCAGTTTAAAGGAAGTGGAACTGAGAATTTAAATTGGTCCTTTTGTAGTGTACACAAACACACCGTGGTTATAAAGCAGGTATGTACATAGTCGGTTGCTAGAGGTGTTATAATCCAAGTTTAGCTATATTAATTAGGCTAAATGTAAAAGAATTTGATTGCTTTATGTTAGATTATAAGGTAATTAATTAATTTTTAGTTATTTTTGCCCTTATATGTACAGGTGGTGCACGAAATATCAGATTGAAAATTGATACAACGCCTCCTTTTTTCCTTAAATAAGTAAGTTATGTGAAAACTTTGAATTTGGCGCAATTCCTCAAACCTTCTTCTCCAATCCCCTGCAGTAGTAACTTCCTAAGTCAACAGCTGGCAGCACTGCATCGTCTTGCAAAATGGCTGACATCGACATTCGTATTAGACAGCGTTCTGTGATTGAATTTTTGACTGCGGCAGGTGAAACACCAATTCGCATTCACGAAAGGCTAAAAAACATGTATGGTGATGCAACGGTAGATGTCAGCACTGTTAGACGATCGGTTCGCCGCTGTAACGAAGCTGAAAGGCAAACACCATTGGCAGATGAAAAGCGAAGCGGCAGGCCGGTGACTGCAATGACTCCATTCAACATTCAGTCGCCGGGTAACAACAGATGAATTTTGTCGCATTACCTCCATCAGTAAAGGCAGTGTGATGATTATTCAACAACTGGGTTACTCAAAAGTTTGTTCACGTTGGGTATCAAGAATGTTAACCGCCCAAAACAAAGAAACAAGGAAAGCAATAGCCTTCCGAACACTTGCAACGCTTCAATTTGGAAGGAGAGGAGTTTCTGGGAAAAAATTGTTACTGGAGACGAAACGTGGGTTCATTTTCTTTGAACCTGAAACAAAGAGGCAGTCAATGGAATGGCATCACCCATCGTCACCGAAGAAAAAAAAAATTCAAAACTCAGCGGTCGTCAGGGACAGTTATGGCGACGGTGTTTTGGGATGCAGAGGGTGTACTTATGATTGATTTTTTTTCAGCAGTGATGCACAATAAATTCTGTCCAATAGGTTAGAACTCTCAAAAAGCTGAAAGCACGTCTCCGCCGAGTTCGCCCAACAAAAACTATGGCGGATGTTCTTCTTTTGCATGACAACGCAAGATCACACACCAGCCGTTACACCACTGGAGAAATTGAGAAATTGGGATGGCAAGTCTTACCTCACCCCCCTACAGCCCTGACCTGGCACCATCAGACTTTCATCTGTTCGGACCACTAAAGGAAGCTCATCGTGGGATTCACTTTGAAGATGAAGAGGCTGTGAAAACGTCCGTGCGTCAATGGCTTAGGAAGCAAGACCGTGTGTTTTACCACACTGGAATACATGTCCTAGTTAAAAGGTGGATCAAGCCTGTGGAAGAGGATGGAGATTATATTGAATACTGAAAAATTAATCGTGAATGTTGTAGTTTTCAAGCTATGTAAATTGGATTCAATTTTCTTTGCAGTTAAAAGAGAAAAAATTAGGAGGCATTAATTTTTGACCCACCCTCGTGTAACTTTTAATAACCAAAGCATGTTAATATTTTCTTTTTAACATCATTCATCATAATGTGTGTGGTCAGTGAGCGTGCAGTACATGTTCAATATGTTCACCTTGTTGACGTACCACCTCTTCGAGAAGAACTGCGACGTTTCCGACCACTCTACGACACATGTCTTTTGTTATTCCCAGGAAAAAGGTGATAGCCGCTCGCAGTTGCATTGAAGTGCGTGCTTTGTTGCGGTAGACTGTCTCCTTCAAATATCCTCATAAGAAATAGTTACAGGGATTAATTACCCGGGCTGTGTAGCGACCATATTGAACCGCCCTGATAACGTTCAGGATATCGATGGGACGTCACACGTAGCCCGAAATGTTGGTGCAGGAAATCCAGAATAACGTTTGCTGTATGTGGATGAGCTCCCTCTTGCATAAACCATTGCGTCTCCATTGGTATCCCCATTGCATAAAGTTGCGGAAGAATAATAGTTGGGCAACATGTCCAAGTGGCACGCGCTCTTAACTGTGCCGTTGATAAAGATTGGCCTAATGGTTCCATGGCTGGATATGGCTTACTATACACAAACTTTCTCTTCGTACACCAGGAGGTTCTCGTGCCCAAAATCTGATATTCTACCTATTGGCGCTACCGTTCAAATGAACGTAAATCTCATCAGAATACCACGTGTTATGCAATCAACATTTGCAAGAGCCGAAGTAACAAACTGCAATCACCGTACCTGTCATGTTCCGTCAGTTTGTGCAAAACTGTCATTTTGTATGGGAATAATTTCACGTCAGCATGAAGTACTTGAAGCGAACGATGTGAAATACCTATTTCGGGCGAAGCTCGTCTTGTGGATTTCCTGGGACTTCGTGTCGAAGCGACTTTCACAGCCTCTATATTCTCTGGAGTACGGATTGGTTGCTTTTGCTCTAAAATATGGCCGTCAGTTTCAGATTGTGTGGTTAGTCTATACACTGTCTGCAGGATCCCATCTCATACGACAATGAACGCGAAAACGTCGTTGCCTCTCTGCTACGCTCAACGTTTCCGCGTGAAACAACACAGTTTTCACTTCTTGTTCAAGCGTCAACCGGCCTTTGTCCGCCATTTTACTAAACTGAAGCGCACGCCCGATATCAATCTCTCTTGAACCATTCATGAACTACAGTCCGCCTCGGTGGCGTGGTGGTAGCATGTCTGTCTCACGTTCAACAGATCCCGAGTTCGAAACTCGGTCAGGGTGAGTTACCTGGATAAGGTTTTTCCGGGGTTTTCCCTTATCTTGAAATACGAATGTCGGGTAACTCTAAGCTCTATGGACCCCGGGCTCATTTGAACATCACTTCACCCATTCCATTCATCGTGCGATGTGACTTAACGTTGGAGGATGTAAACTACAAATTAATGCACGAACTACAGCTAATTGTCACATCATTCCAGCGTTGCCAACCTGCAATTAACATATTTATTACACAATTTCAATGTATGACATTTCGTGCGCCACCTTGCATGTAAATTAGAGTTGCTCTTGCAAATTTTAGTGCAAACGTTGACTGTGTGTTCTCTTATTTATAGGTGAAGAAGATCTGCATAGAAGAAAACCAAGAAATGTAACTGATTTAGGTATGTACGCCGAAATTAAGTTCAACCGTAACCAATGTTTTTCTTTACAAACGTTATTAACATACGTACGAGGAGGGGCAAAAGAAACCGGACTCCGAGGGCGCTACCACTCGTAGACATAGTGCAGGGTTCTCACCCTAGATGGTGTTAGTAGAGACCTTCATGAAACAGCTGCACAGACGGCGTGAGTGTAGAGCTGAACGTGCAAGTGTGCTATTGTGTTTCTCTGACTGTAGGCGGGTTACCTCTGCGAAGTCGTTATGGCAACTTTAAAAGAACAAAGAGTGTGTGTGAAACTTAGTTTCCTGTTTAAAAAAAAAACTGCAACGGAGACACAGCAAATGCTTCAGAAAGGTTTTCAGGAGGACGCTATGAGCCGCACACAGGTTTTCGAGTGGTTTGGGCGCTTTAAACGGGGTGAGATGTGTGTTGAAGACCAAGCTCGTTCTGGACGCCCTTCAACATCGCGAAATGAGGAGAACATTCAAAAGGTCCACAAAAAGATCAGCGAGGATTGTTGCCAAACGATCGACCAACATTTCAGCAGCGACAGGAATCATTTGGAGCTCGTGCCAGTGGATTTTGAGGGAGGATTTGTACATGCGACGTGTTGCTGCTAAATTTGTTCCGCGCCTTCTCACACAGGAGCACAAAACCATCCGCATGAATGTGTGTCAGGACTTGAAGACAGAGATTGCACGTGATCCAAACTTCTTGAAGAATGTCAGTACAGGGGGTGAGAGTTGGTGTTACGGGTATGACCCAGAAACCAAGCAAGCGTCAAGCCAGTGGAGGACTCCCAACTCTCCCAGACCAAAAAAAAAAAAAAAGCAAGGCAAGTGAGGACAAATGTGAAGATGATTATCATTGCCTTCTTCTATGCTTGTGGAATTGTGCATCGGGAATTCGTACCCCCTGGCCAGACTGTTAACCAGCACGTTTACTTGGATGTTTTAAGGCGTCTGCGAGAGGATGTGAGGAGGAAACGTCCGGAACTTTGGCGATCAGGTGACCGGTTTCTGCATTACGACAACGCTCCAGCACACACGGCCTTATGGGTGACCCACTATTTGGCAACTCAGAGGTGGTCTGTCGTTCCCCACGCTCCGTATTCGCCGGATCTAGCCCCATGCGACTTTTCCTATTTCCAGGAATGAAAAAAAAAAAAAAAAACCTAAAAGGGGAGCGTTATGACGATGTGTAGGCGGTAATAACAGCTTCGCAAAGGACACTGGACAATATCAAACTTGAAGAGTTCCAAACATGCTTCCAACAGTGGGAAAAGAGGCTTGACAAGTGCATCGCATGTAATGGAGAGAATTTTGAAGGTGACTGAAGAAATTTTGTAAAATGGTTCATCAATAAAGCTTTTATGACAACAATTCGGTTTCTTTTGGGTAACCCCTCGTATTTCATAAGTTACGAAGACCATAGCAAGTTTCAGTCGTTAGGTTAACAGTTAAGCTTATTCTATGACTCAGTTTATGGCTAATCAGAAGGAAGATGAACATTTGCACCAAAGAAAAGTATATTGTTTTAAAACACTTCTTAAATTTGGAAATCATTAAGTTAATCTGTTTCAAAGTTATATATGAACTGAGATGTTCAGCTGCCACTACAGAGTAGAGTATAAATTTGTGTGCTTCTGTGCATTCCATTTCAAACTACAATATTTACAAGTTGTACCTAAGTCACTTTATGTTACCAACACATTACAGCGCCAACGTACACTTGTTTTAGCTTTTACAAACACGCAGAGAAAACAATGTTTCCTATGCTTCCGCTATATCCACCAATTCGTGCTGCTTATAGCTACTCGACGCTCACGAAACTCACGCCTTGCCGAATAAATCTGATTGTCCAAGTAGATGCTTCTAGATTTGTCGGAATCGAAACACAAGCGCAGTTCAACAAAGAGGCAGGTACATCCGGCTCGTAACGTCCCTAGCAGCTGTCCTATATTGAACAACGATATATGCTCCTCTCGGTGGCAAAGTTAAATCTCCGCAAAAGTTAAAAACATATGGAGGCGGGGCGTACTGCAGATTCCAGCGAATCCTAAGCGTGCCCCTTCCACCAGCGCTGCCGAATGTGGTACACGCGCCTGAACTGAGAACATTATATTAATTAATTACGCTCAGACAGATGTGTGAAAACTGACAGAGAGCAATCTTATAATAAGAAGGAATTTTATTTTCTGATCATGACCGTACAAAAATCCTAGCTCTAAGATGCTTAGATCACGAGCGCTGTACGTTTTATCTTCATATGATTATGGTTAAATGTTACGGATAAATATTTTAAAATTACAGATGCCAATCCTATAATAAAAAAAATTTACTTTCTAACCATGACCGGACAAAAACCCTGTCTCTACGATTCTTATAACGCGAGCGATGCACGTTTTACCTTCACATGGTTATAGTTACCCATCATCCATTTATTCAACAGAGATAAGCCTGAAGAACAACACCATCCTTCCCTCACAATATCTCAAGCATAAATAAATTATGCACCTATTATGAAAGCAGAAGTTACGCAGTTTGAAGCAGAGTTTATTTTCAGTTCGTTTTCATAGTTAGGGTGGGTGTCGTTTTGTTAAAGTGAATGGCATCGTTAAGTCGTGTGTTGAACTCGAGCTGAAATATTGTTAATATTACATTAAATAATGATGATGGTGATGATGATGGTGATGATGGTGATGGTGGTGATGGTGTTAATTTTGATGATGGAATTATTATTGTTATTGTTATTATTATTGTTATTGTTATTGTTATTGTTATTATTATTATTATTATTATTATTATTATTATTATTATTATTATTATTATTATTATTATTATTATTATTATTATTATTATTATTATTATTATTATTATTATTATTATTATTATTATTATTATTATTATTATTATTATTATTATTATTATTATTATTATTATTATTATTATTATTATTATTATTATTATTATTATTATTATTATTATTATTATTATTATTATTATTATTATTATTATTATTATTATTATTATTATTATTATTATTATTATTATTATTATTATTATTATTATTATTATTATTATTATTATTATTATTATTATTATTATTATTATTATTATTATTATTATTATTATTATTATTATTATTATTATTATTATTATTATTATTATTATTATTATTATTATTATTATTATTATTATTATTATTATTATTATTATTATTATTATATTATTATTATTATTATTATTATTATTATATTATTATTATTATTATTATTATTATTATTATTATTATTATTATTATTATTATTATTATTATTATTATTATTATTATTAATTTTATTATTATTATTATTATTATTATTATTATTATTATTATTATTATTATTATTAATTTTATTATTATTATTATTAATTTTATTATTATTATTAATATTAATTTTATTATTATTATTATTATTATTATTAATTTTATTATTATTATTAATATTAATTTTATTATTATTATTAATTTTATTATTATTATTAATTTTATTATTATTATTAATTTTATTATTATTATTATTATTAATTTTATTATTATTATTATTATTAATTTTATTATTATTATTAATTTTATTATTATTATTATTATTATTATTATTATTATTATTATTATTATTATTATTATTATTATTATTATTATTATTATTATTATTATTATTATTATTATTATTATTATTATTATTATTATTATTATTATTATTATTATTATTATTATTATTATTATTATTATTATTATTATTATTATTATTATTATTATTATTATTATTATTATTATTATTATTATTATTATTATTATTATTATTATTATTATTATTATTATTATTATTATTATTATTATTATTATACACATATCTGTTTAGCAGTGTTTGTGATTCGAGTGCATGGGCATGTCCCTCGAAGCTGGAACAAGTGATTTTTCAATCAAAAGACGTGAAATCATTCATTCTCAGGGCAGAAAAATTGTATTTAATGTGAACAAGTTATATAGCGCAACTGTAGATTTGTCAAAAGCCCAGCATTTAACTCTGTAACCTCGTGGTGTAGGTAGTGTGCACACAGTGTCACGAATTTGTAGTGATGCTGCTTCATCCTTAGAAAAAGGGAGCGTAGTACTTGTGTTTCAATCTACGGGGGAAAAAAAAACCATGAAATTTGAAAACGGATTATTGCATTGAGGACCGTGCTTGCTGTTCCACTGCTGTGACGTATATAAAGGTAAGATTTTAATATTTTAAGAATATTTAATGTATTGTTTAATTACTGGAAGAATAGGCAAAACCTTTGTTGGCGGGTAAAACTGCTCTTTATGTACAGAACCTCTACCTCTACACTTACTACCTCTTGAGCATTGGCCAGCGTTTATATGTCTAACTTTTGCAAGCGATATAAGCGACTAACACATTATCTCTACGGTAGGTAGTCGCAGCCATCGTGACAATGATAACCAAATATCTAATAACTCGGAATTAGTAAATTCTTTGAAATCACCGCTTTAATCATCATCCACTCAAACAACTTATAAATTCCCATCAATTTCTGAAATTTCATTATCTTATACTTCTTAGCTAAATACGGGAATAATGGGCATCTCGGGACCATATTTCTTTAAAGAGGGTTACCTAGCACACCTACCAAGGCGTATCCAAACATGTGCTTTATATTTCGCCGCCATGTTTGAAATCTGTTCTAGGTTACTGTGTAACACATTAAAACAAAGCCGTCAGCCCTTTAAATACTTAATGTTAATTAGAGTTGTTATAAAGCTGCCAAGTACATAATTCAGCAACTAATGTTTCATAAACTGAATAAGTGATGAACGTGGTCTGTTAATCATTGTTGTATAACATGAGTTAAGAGAAATATGGTATGTAATTGTTGACACTTGCCGAGTCACACTATGCGCTATTTTGTTAGCCAATATTAGCTTCTCTCACCTCAAATTCCAGACGTTCGTTTTTCTTTCAAGTGTTTTTCTTGTCTTAAGATAGTCTTCTGTCTCCACCGTAATGACGGTCTTCCCATTACGTTTTTACTCTGAACAGACCTCACAAGGACATTCCTGACGCATTCCCCGCCTCAGTCTAACTTTCCCCAATGTCTTTTCCCTCTTTCCAGTGCATCACTCATCCCATTCTTTTGATCTGAGAAGATATTTCTCTTAAATTGCTACCTTTATTATAAACGTGTTGTACAGTAAGTCGATATTCACACTGTAGTGTACAGGTGAAAGATAATTCCTTGCCCGTTTTTGTAGCATAAGTGATGGCATCTATGACTCATGTCCAAGAACTCCCGAGTTCAAATCTCGTCCAGGGTGAGTTATCTGCATAAAGTTGTTCCGAAGTTTTCCGTTATCCTGAAAACAAAAATGTCTGCTAACCCCAAGCTCTATTTACCCTACTCTCATTTGAACATAATTTCATTCATCGTCCAATATACTTAACATTGGAGGTTTTCCCTTATCTTGAAATATGAATGTCTGGTAACTCTAAGCTCTATGTACCCTGCTTTCATTTGCACATTATTTCATTCATCGCCCAATAAACTTAGTGAAATTGGAAGTTTTCTCTTTGCCTGAAACATGCATGTCTGGTAACACTAAGCTCTATGTACACTACTTTCATTTGAACATAATTTTATTCATCGTCCAATATACTTAACATTGGAGGCTTCCCATTATCCTGAAATATGAATGTCTGGTAACCCTAATCTCTATGAAACCTGTACTTATTAGAACATCATTTCATTCATCGTCCGATATGACTTAACGTTGGAGGTTTTCCCTCATTCTGAAAGATGAATTCCTGGTAACTCTAAGCTCTATGTACCCTGTACTCAATTGAATATCATTTCAGTCATCGTCTGATATGACTTAACGTTGGAGGTTTTTCCTTATCCTGAAAGATAATTAAATAAAGTAAATTAAAAGGGAGAAACGGCCTCTGCAGAAACAGGAAGTAATAATCAGAGTACGCTTGTTAAGAATATGTTTTAGAATCTATTCAAAAATAAACGATACTGGAAAGTCAGTGCCATGTAGCTCTACTTGTAACTACATTCCTGTCCTCTGGTCAGAAGGAAACAAGAGTCTGCTTTGAGAATGTAACCGACATGTCCATTGCGGGGAAAACTGGAAAGTTTACTTACTTGATGCGAAGTGAAATTGCCGCGTTGAGCCTGAAATTGCCCCCGCAATAATCTCAGCACCTTATTAGCGTTCCCGTGAGACAGGCAGTAAAAGCTAAAATAGACAGATGTCGTAAGTGGCTTGCTTTTATGCTTAAACTTCTTCTCCAAGTTGAACAACCCTCGCTAGAATAGGCAATCAGAGGTAAAGCTACGCTTGCAGTACACAAAAATTTACTGCCAAGAAGATTTCATTGTCATCAAGGCAACCATACAATCTGACTCCTGTCTTATTTATAAGAGGGGGACAATTGATTTCTTTTCTTTTCCTTCTTAAAGTAGCAAACACATCACTGAAGGTTATCCAAAAATTGTGACACTTTAAACAGTTTATTTACTCTTTATGTTTAGTCGGTAGGCACTCAAAATATTTGACTGTCACTTGCATAATCAGATTCAAACACCTGACCCTCAGTATATTATTATTGTGAGAGTAATAAGCGCACTAACACGACGTATTACCTATCTAAAGAATGAGTACAGTTGTTATGCGAGGTCGCTGGTTTAGAGAGATCAGAGAATTCGGGAATATAGTACAGTACAGTTAGTTAAGTGGAGAGGTTCTACTCCCATTAGTCCTGGAACCGTAGGACCAAGCATCCGGGCCTCCATCTACCCGGGACCGATGCATGCTCCGGGGCTACTTCCATAGGGAAATACCTGGAGTTTACAAAGCCCACCCGCTGAGCACAACGCCAAGAAGGGTGGAAGTCGATACGCCACACACCCGCGTCCCCCCGCAGGGAAGATTACCGGAAACCTCGGTGGGGCCACCTGATGATCTAGCAAACCATCTACTAGCTTTGCAGGCTAGTACCCGGGACCTATTAGGCAACCCTCTACCCCCTACGGGTGGCCGTAGCCTTGCCGGAGGTACCCAATTCCCCGCGGGTGTTGGGAACACAATCCCCCTCGAATCCAACCCAATCTGAACAGCTCCCCGAGGTTCCTCTAGTAACGTCAGAGGTACCACGAGTGCTAAAGGTCCGCAGCGTCCGCACTTCGGCAGCTGAAGGAGACGGATCCCCTCCCCTACGAGACACTCTGACCATCAAAACATCGTACGTAACACGACGTATTATCTGTCTAATGAGTACAGTTGTTATGGGAGGTCGCTGGTTTAGAGAGATCAGAGAAGACGGAAATATAGTACAGTAAAGTCTGACCATCAAAACATCAGAACATCGTACGTAACAGGACGTATTACCTGTCTGACGAATGAGTACAGTTGTTATGGGAGGTCGCTGGTTCAGAGAGATCAGAGAAGACGGGAATATAGTACAGTACAGTCTGACCATCAAAACATCAGAACATCGTACGTAACACGACGTATTATCCATCTGTCTAATGAGTACAGTTGTTATGTGAGGTCGCTGGTTTAGAGAGATCAGAGAAGACGGGAATATAGTACAGTAAAGTCTGACCATCAAAACATGAGAACATCGTACGTTACACGACGTATTACCTGTCTGACGAATGAGTACAGTTGTTATGGGAGGTCGCTGGTTTAGAGCGATCAGAGAAGGCGAGAATATAGTACAGTACAGTCTGACCATTAAAACATCAGAACATCGTACGTAACACGACGTATTACCTGTCTGACGAATGAGTACAGTTGTAATAGGAGGTCGTTGGTTTAGAGAGTTCAGAGAAGACGGGAATATAGTACAGTACAGTCTGACCATCAAAACATCAGAACATCGTACGTAACACGACGTATTACCTGTCTGACGAATGAGTACAGTTGTAATAGGAGGTCGTTGGTTTAGAGAATTCAGAGAAGACGGGAATATAGTACAGTACAGTCTGACCATCAAAACATCAGAACATCGTACGTAACACGACGTATTACCTGTCTGACGTATGAGTACAGTTGTTATGGGAGGTCACTGGTTTAGAGAGATCAGAGAAGACGGGAATATAGTACAGTACAGTCTGACCATCAAAACATCAGAACATCGTACGTAACACGACGTATTACCTGTCTGACGAATGAGTACAGTTGTTATGGGATGTCGCTGGTTTAGAGGGATCAGAGAAGACGGGAATATAGTACAGTACAGTCTGACCATCAAAACATCAGAACACCGTACGTAACACGACGTATTACCTGTCTGACGAATGAGTACAGTTGTTATGGGAGATCGCTGGTTTAGAGAGATCAGAGAAGACGGGAATATAGTACAGTACAGTCTGACCATCAAAACATCAGAACATCGTACATAACACGTCGTATTACCTGTCTGACGAATGAGTACAGTTGTAATGGGAGGTCGCTGGTTTAGAGAGATCAGAGAAGACGGGAATATAGTACAGTACAGTCTGACCATCAAAACATCAGAACATCGTACATAACACGTCGTATTACCTGTCTGACGAATGAGTACAGTTGTTATGGGGATCATTGGTTTAGAGAGATCAGAGAAGACGGGAATATAGTACAGTACAGTCTGACCATCAAAACATCAGAACATCGTACGTAACACGACGTATTACCTGTCTGACGAATGAGTACAGTTGTTATGGGAGGTCGCTGGTTTAGAGAGATCAGAGAAGACGGGAATATAGTACAGTACACGCTGATCATCAAAACATCAGAACATCGTACATAACACGTCGTATTACCTGTCTGACGAATGAGTACAGTTGTTATGGGAGGTCACTGGTTTAGAGAGATCAGAGAAGACGGGAATATAGTACAGTACAGTCTAACCATCAAAACATCAGAACATCGTACGTAACACGACGTATTACCTGTCTGACGAATGAGTACAGTTGTTATGGGATGTCGTTGGTTTAGAGGGATCAGAGAAGACGGGAGTATAGTACAGTACAGTCTGACCATCAAAACATCAGAACACCGTACGTAACACGACGTATTACCTGTCTGACGAATGAGTACAGTTGTTATGGGAGGTCACTGGTTTAGAGAGATCAGAGAAGACGGGAATATAGTACAGTACAGTCTGACCATCAAAACATCAGAACATCGTACGTAACACGACGTATTACCTGTCTGACGAATGAGTACAGTTGTTATGGGATGTCGTTGGTTTAGAGGGATCAGAGAAGACGGGAATATAGTACAGTACAGTCTGACCATCAAAACATCAGAACACCGTACGTAACACGACGTATTACCTGTCTGACGAATGAGTACAGTTGTTATGGGAGATCGCTGGTTTAAAGAGATCAGAGAAGACGGGAATATAGTACAGTACAGTCTGACCATCAAAACATCAGAACATCGTACATAACACGTCGTATTACCTGTCTGACGAATGAGTACAGTTGTAATGGGAGGTCGCTGGTTTAGAGAGATCAGAGAAGACGGGAATATAGTACAGTACAGTCTGACCATCAAAACATCAGAACATCGTACATAACACGTCGTATTACCTGTCTGACGAATGAGTGCAGTTGTTATGGGAGATCGCTGGTTTAGAGAGATCAGAGAAGACGGGAATATAGTACAGTACAGTCTGACCATCACAACATCAGAACATCGTACGTAACACGACGTATTACCTGTCTGACGAATGAGTGCAGTTGTAATGGGAGGTCGCTGGTTTAGAGAGATCAGAGAAGACGGGAATATAGTACAGTACAGTCTGACCATCAAAACATCAGAACATCGTACATAACACGACGTATTACCTGTCTGACGAATGAGTGCAGTTGTAATGGGAGATCGCTGGTTTAGAGAGTTCAGAGAAGACGGGAATATAGTACAGTACAGTCTGACCATCAAAACATCAGAACATCGTACGTAACACGACGTATTACCTGTCTGACGAATGAGTGCAGTTGTAATGGGAGGTCGCTGGTTTAGAGAGATCAGAGAAGACGGGAATATAGTACAGTACAGTCTGACCATCAAAACATCAGAACATCGTACGTAACACGACGTATTACCTGTCTGACGAATGAGTGCAGTTGTTATGGGAGGTCGCTGGTTTAGAGAGATCAGAGAAGACGGGAATATAGTACAGTACAGTCTGGCCATCAAAACATCAGAACATCGTACGTAACACGACATATTACCTGTCTGACGAATGAGTACAGTTGTTATGGGAGGTCGCTGGTTTAGAGAGATCAGAGAAGACGGGAATATAGTACAGTACAGTCCGATCATCAAAACATCAGAACATCGTACGTAACACGACGTATTACCTGTCTGACGAATGAGTACAGTTGTTATGGGAGGTCGCTGGTTTAGAGAGATCAGAGAAGACGGTAAAATAGTACAGTGCAGTCTGACCATCAAAACATCAGAACATCGTACGTAACACGACGTATTACCTGTCTGACGAATGAGTACAGCTGATATGGGAGGTTGCTGGTTTAGAGAGATCAGAGAAGACGGGAATATAGTACAGTACAGTCTGACCATCAAAACATCAGAACATCGTACGTAGCACGACATATTACCTGTCTGACGAATGAGTACAGCTGATATGGGAGGTTGCTGGTTTAGAGAGATCAGAGAAGACGGGAATATAGTATAGTACAGTCTGACCATCAAAACATCAGAACATCGTACATAACACGACGTATTACCTGTCTGACGAATGAGTACAGTTGTTATGGGAGGTCGCTGGTTTAGAGAGATCAGAGAAGACGGGAATATAGTACAGTACAGTCTGACCATCAAAACATCAGAACATCGTACGTAACACGACGTATTACCTGTGTGACGAATGAGTACAGTTGTTATGGGAGGTCGCTGGTTTAGAGAGATCAGAGAAGACGGGAATATAGTACTGTAACTTTGTGGGTTCGTGAAATTAAAGGTCCAATTGCACAAACTCAAAATGTTCTTTATTTACACCGAATTACAGTTGGGACACATGCCGATTACACAGAATTACGTAATGCACACAATTGCAATTCGTCAGTTCGTATTTACAGGTCCATTCTACACTCCAATTACGTAAAACACCTCTGATGCACGTTCGCAGTACGGCCGCTCCGTGGCTCAATGGTTAGACCACTTGGCTTTCACCAAGGTGCCCGGATTCGATCCCAGGCCACCGCAAAGTGAGATTTGTGGTGAACACACGGCGCTGGGGCGGGCTTTCTCCGTGATCTCCGGTTTCCCCCGCCATCTCATTCCACCGGTGCTCCATGTTCATCTCATGTATCATCAGTGTCATCGCCTGCGGTGCCGTATGTAGTAAAAGCGGGCGTTAAACATAACACATTTTACATTTCACGTTCACAGCCTTCCGGTCCGTTAACTCACTCGGCGCTCCTCACGCTGCTCACCAAGAACTCAACTGACTCGCCAACTGCAGCCCCTTTTTATAGGTATATCGCTGTTTCTGGAAGTCTCGCGTTTCAGTGAATCACCCCGAAGGTTTCAGACGGCAGGGGGAGGGGAAAGAGACGGCCAGTGATGTTTTCCCAGCCATCCCTTCGTTAGCGCTATAAGACAAATGGGTAGTCGTGTTGAAATAATTCCCGGCCCTCACGCAGCCGCCAGTTGGTCGCGCCTTACGGTAATTGGGTGACAGTACAATATAGTCTGACAATCAAAACATCAGAACATCGTAAAGTCTGTCTACTCAACGCAAGTGCACGGCGGCCGCTTTCTTTGAGGAACCCTCATAAGCGTTTTACAACATGGACCCTCCTCCTGACGGTCCTTTCTACAATGTTGCAACATTTTAACATCACCGTCTTGCACCTAATGAAACAGAACAAAAGGAAGTTGGAACTTTGGCAACTGAGACTCCACGCGGAGTAGACATGCAATTGTCATTTTCAGAAAATCTGGGTTGCTATTGGTCCCCAACGTCAGTGTTCCATTTTTGAAGTGTGGAGATAGATTTATGACGGTCATTAGTGGGCGGGGAGGTCAGGACCTTTGAGGTCCCTTTGACTGGGAACTGCACACACGTTGGCTAAACAGACTTTACGTAACACGACGTATATGTTTGTACTTTTGAAATCGGTGTTTCATGTCTTTAAGTATTCTTCAGAATGTGTCCTTTTACCTTCAGAAGGAATGTTTTCTTTAATTGTGTTCATAAGAATTTGCTCGTCTCTGTCAAAACTTGACAAAATTTCTGTACACAACACATTTTTCAAACTCATCGAGTGCGAACCTTTTCGGACGTGGGCAATAGCGTAACCTTTTCTCCCGAAAAGCGAATTAACCTCTTTCACTATATAAGGTACAGTTCTTTGCTGTAGCTTTGTTTAACTTACTAATTAGGCCTTTACATTGGTCTTTTTTTTAACAAAACGGTAACACACTGAATATTATTTTTCTACTTTGTGGGGCCGCGCCGTGGCTCAGTGGTTAGACCGCTTGGCTTTCACCAAGGCGCCCCGGATTCGATCCCAGGCCACCGCAAAGTGAGATTCGTGGTGAACAACACGGCGCTGGGGCGGGCTTTCTCCGGGATCTCCGGTTTCCCCCGCCATCTCATTCCATCGGCGCTCCATCTTCATCTCATGTATCATCAGTGTCATCGCCTGCGGTGCCGTATGTAGTAAAAGCGAACGTTAAACACTACACAGACATTTCTACTTTGTGCGCTTATGGCGGTGTCTTCATTTTGACTTTATTCGAACCCGTGCACTATGAGACTTAACAGACGTAATGACGTAATACCGCTTGTCTTTTTTTTTTACCCAAGCTCTCACTGTTGGTCTGCATTCATTCTTCACATGACTGGTATTTATTAAGTATTATACTTAAACTATCATTAGATTCATTAAGTGAAATACAGTAAACTGCACTCGATTCTAAAGTAAGAGAAATTCAAATGCGTTTGTAATGATGCAGAGCAGAATCAGTCAAATTAATCAAGCATTTTTCTCCTTCATAAAGCTACCGTCCTCAGCCAGGCCATTTCATGTCACAGATATAAAAGGAATCAGAAAATGTGCGGTAGACATCTCTGAACAATCGCGTTATTATTCGATTAGACGGCGATCTTGGGGTTGAAATGGACGGCAAATAAGAGCACTATAGGAAAACCACTTATTCTTTCCTAAAGCTTCATCTACTCTAAGCCCACGCATCGTTATATTGATGAATCCATATTTTTCCTTGTAGACTTGAGTGCATCAGTGAATCACATAGCTCAAAATTGAAAAACCGGTTAAATACCAAACTTCCTTAAGCTTAGCATCTTCCAAGGATACGACATGAATATCTTCAAGAAAATTCCTTCATCTCCTGCTACTTCTTAAATTTAAAAAAGTCCGAACATTTTACTTTTAACAATGTGCCATTGTATTATGTAAACTAACCCATTTTTCAAACATTTCTTGTCATTTACTTCAAACATTACCTGCTTCAGCATGTTCTGATAACCCGTTCTTCTGTTCTTTATGTCCTTAAACATTAAGTCAAAATAGATGATGAATGAAATGATGTTTAAATGAGTACAGAGTACATAGAACTTAGAGTTACCAGACATTCATCTTTCAGGATAAGAGAAACCCTCCAACGTTAAGTCATATCGAACGATGAATGAAATGATGTTCAAATAAGTACAGGGTACATAGAGCTTAGAGTTACCAGACATTCATCTTTCAGGATAAGAGAAACCCTCCAACGTTAAGTCATATCGGACGATGAATGAAATGATGTTCAAATAAGTACAGAGTATATAGAGATTAGAGTTACCAGACATTCATCTTTCAGGATAAGAGAAACCCTCCAACGTTAAGTCATATCGGACGATGAATGAAATGATGTTCAAATGAGTACAGAGTACATAGAGCTTAGAGTTACCAGACATTCATCTTTCAGGATAAGAGAAACCCTCCAACGTTAAGTCATATCGAACGATGAATGAAATGATGTTCAAATAAGTACAGGGTACATAGAGCTTAGAGTTACCAGACATTCATCTTTCAGGATAAGAGAAACCCTCCAACGTTAAGTCATATCGGACGATGAATGAAATGATGTTCAAATAAGTACAGAGTATATAGAGATTAGAGTTACCAGACATTCATCTTTCAGGATAAGAGAAACCCTCCAACGTTAAGTCATATCGGACGATGAATGAAATGATGTTCAAATGAGTACAGAGTACATAGAGCTTAGAGTTACCAGACATTGATCTTTCAGGATAAGAGAAACCCTCCAACGTTAAGTCATATCGAACGATGAATGAAATGATGTTCAAATAAGTACAGGGTATATAGAGATTAGAGTTACCAGACATTCATCTTTCAGGATAAGAGAAAGCCTCCAACGTTAAGTCATATCGGACGATGAATGAAATGATGTTCAAATGAGTACAGAGTACATAGAGCTTAGAGTTACCAGACATTCATCTTTCAGGATAAGAGAAACCCTCCAACGTTAAGTCATATCGGACGATGAATGAAATGATGTTCAAATGAGTACAGAGTACATAGAGCTTAGAGTTACCAGACATTCATCTTTCAGGATAAGAGAAACCCTCCAACGTTAAGTCATATCGGGCGATGAATGAAATGATGTTCAAATGAGTACAGAGTACATAGAGCTTAGAGTTACCAGACATTCATCTTTCAGGATAAGAGAAACCCTCCAACGTTAAGTCATATCTGACGATGATGGAAATTATGTTCAAATGAGTTGAGAGTACATAGAGCTTAGAGTTACCAGACATCCATCTTTCAGGATAAGAGAAAACCTCCAACGTTAAGTCATATCGGACGATAATGAAATGGTGCCCAAATGAGTACAGAGTACATAGAGCTTAAAGTTTCCAGTCATTCATATTTCAGGATTAGAGAAATCCTCCAACGTTAAGTCATATCGAACAATGAATGAAATTATGTTCAAATGAGTACAGGATCCAAAGAGCTTACAGTTGCCAGACATTCATCTTTCAGGATAAGGGAAAGCACTCAACCTTAAGTCATATCGGACGATGAATGAAGTGATGTTACAAGTGACTATAGGGTACATAGAGCTTAGAGTTATCTGATGCTCATCTTTCAGGTAGGGAAAATCTCTAGAAAAAAAAAACTTTTCCATACAACTCTCCTGAACGAGGTTCGAATTCGGGACTTCTTGAACGTTAAACAGACGAACTACCACCACGCTACAGAGGCGGTCATGTTTTGATGATATGATGATTTGTTTACGTAGGCTCCTGTTATTATTTTTATTTCGTTTGCCTCTTCTAGCACCAGACGTATAGTAATGGTTGTGACAGTATGTTTATGTAGTAAAAAAATTTACTAAAGTATAATTGTGTAAATACCTTATGTGGGATTTGGCCCTTAGACTCTGTTTCCACCGTCTTTTTTTGGAGAGGGGGAGATTGGTTAAATGGAATCGGAATTCCTCTAATATAAATTTCCTAGTAAAATTTTATTGAACGCAATTGTGCACATTCTGATCCGGTACTGTAAAAAACAAAATCAAATTTATTCGCATGAAACCGTAAGGGACATTAATTATCAAAGCGGCAGAGAAAGAAGAGCAAACTAAAATATTTCAGCCCTGATTTAAAGCTTAGAGCTGTAACAAGAGGCAATCCAGCTGGAGTAACAAATGCTAGGGAAGTTGTAAGTAATGTTTATGACTGGGTTAGTGGAACGAGAATATCATAAACCAGAAATTTACATACAAGCAACCATGTCTTAAGACTAATTTAAGATCCTGTTACAATGGGGGAAGAAAAATATTCAAGAATGTAGTTTCAGCTTGTAAAAGTAACAGAGAAAATGAGAAAAAGTAGGTGAATTATTTGCTGCACATTGTTGGAAAATGTCCACAGGGTAGATGCTTTGGAGGCAGAATCTTAAGTAGGTCATAAGTAAGCGTTTCTTCACCAGCATTTTATAGGGGAATTTCGTGAAAATATATTTAGGAAAGAGGTAAAGAAAACAGCAAAGTGAGGAAAATACTTCACATCGGCGATCGCGCAAGTCGGCTGTGAGAGTTTCGGCTGCTTGCTGTCGTTACGAAGATGTACAGAGTTGCCGTGAGAAATAAATATACGAGGGCTATCCAGAAAGTAGATTACGTTTTGGAATAAAAAGTAAACAAAGTATAGGAAACAAATTTTATTGTATACAGATGAAAGCCACACTCAAATACTACTTTCCGACATAGTCACCATTCAAATTAAGGCATTTATCGTAGCGATGTACGAGCTTGGAAATTCCTTCGTCGAAAAATTCGGCCGCCTGCGCCTTCAACCACTTCGTTACCTCTTCTTGCAGCTGTGCGTCGTCATCAAAACGCTACATAGCCAGCCACTTCTTCATTGCTGGGAATAGGTGGAAGTCGCTCGGTGCCAGGTCGGGACTGTACGGCGGATGAGGAAACAACTCCCACTTAAAGGATGCAAGAACTTCACGAGTGACATTTGCCGTGTGGGGCCGGGCGTTGTCGTGAATCAACAAGATCTTAGAGCTCAACATTCCTCTGCGCTTGTTTTGAATGGCTCTTCTGAGCTTTTGGAGAGTTTGGCAATACCTTTGAGAGTTTATTGTAGTGCCTCTTTCCAGGAAGTCCACCAAAATCACACCTTTTCTGTCCCAAAAAACAGTCGCCATCATCTTCCTTGCCGACATTGTTTGCATGCATTTCTTGGGTTTTTGGGGAGAACTTGTGTGCCCCCACTGCATTGATTGCAATTTCGTTTCACAGTTCACGTGTTTCACCCATGTTTCGTCACCAGTAACGATGCGATCGAGTAAAGAGTCACCATCCTTATGGTAAACGTCCAAAAAGTTCAACGCTGCAGCCATTCGCTGATTTTTGTGGTCCTCTGTCAAGATTTTTGGAATCCATCTTGCACAAAACTTGTGGTAACCAAGCTTTTCGCTGATGATTTCGTGCAACAAACTTCGCGAAATTTGTGGAAAACTCAAAGAAAGTTCCGTTATTGTGAACCTTCGATTTTCACGGACTTTAGCATCGACTTTTTCGACAAGTTCGGCAGTCACTATGCTGGGTCTCCCACTTCGATCTTCGTCGTGAACATTGGTTCGGCCATTTTTAAATCTGATGACCCACTGACACACTCCACCTTCAGTGATAATGTTGTCCCCATACACTTCACAAAGCTGCCGATAGATTTCTATCGGTTTACAGTTTTTTGCAGTCAGAAACCTTATTACTGCACGCACCTCGCAGCTCGCGGGATTTTCAATTAACGCAGACATTTCAAACCGTCACAGTATCTGAACGGAGCACAGCACGAACCTCTCACTAGCACGGCTAGATGCCGACTGAGCTGCGCAACGCTCTGACCCCAAGATGGCCGCGCTAGCCCCGCCCCTAGCGGAAACAGACGAAAACGTAATCTACTTTCTGGATAGCCCTCGTACATTCAAGGACATCTATCGTCAGGCAGCAAGTCGAAGCAAAGTGACCTTTCGTTAACGTGATTCCAAAGGCTTCCAATTCCAGAAATGTCTACCGCGCCCAAAAGATATGTACGAGAGGTGTCATAATCTTTCAATTCACTGGGCAACAACAAAATAATTTTTCAATGTTTCGAGCAATTCATGAGGTAATTCCGATTAAATTTGGGTTGAGAAAAACAAATATGACAATGAAAAACTTTTATTAGCTCTAGTTTCTATGATATACACAAGGTGGGAGTATTACATATAATACGGATTGAGAGAAAAGGATACATTTTAATTACATACATGCTAACAACAATGAAAGTGCATTTGATTTTTTAAACTGGTAATTACATGCTAAGAGTTCTAAATTGCTGGAAAAATACTTCGCAGATACTTGTGTCTGAAGAGAATCATGTGGTGGCCTATTGACTACGTCGTCTTTTAGCTTGCCTCTTGTGATGGAGTTCCACAGAACCTCTATACAAAGACCAACAGTAATCCGCAAGCATTACTTCATTCGAACGGCCCTGATGTCTTTGTGCCATAACAGAAATGTCCTGATGGAATGTCTCCCCATGTTCATCACTAACAGCTCCACAACTAGGAGGGAAAAAGTCTAGGTAGGAGTGGAGAAAATGAACCTCAAAGAACATTTTGCATCAAAGGTTACGGTATTTTTGCAGGAACACTGTCACCAAATGCTTGTAGTTATCATCTCTTTTGTTGCCTAAGAATCCAAAAACAATACCACCCTTGAAGGCTTCCCAAGCTTCCTTTCTTTCCTCTCCAAAATTTGGTGAAATACAAGATCCTTTACAAGTTATCTTATTTGTGGTCCAACAAAAATGCCTTCCTTAACTTTTACATCACATAATTTCCAAAACTTCTCTCTGATGTTATTTGACGGGTGTGCCAACTCCCCCCCAAAAAGTTCATACCCCAAATTTAAAATATCCACTCTAAAAATGAAATGTAACTTCATCTTCAAAACCAGAGCTAATCTATCATTTAATGGTGATTTTTTAATTCACTAGTTTTAGCCCAAAACGTTTTCATAGTTGCCCAATATTATCACCTGGTAGTTCTTATGCTAGAGTGATAAGACATCATTGATCCCTCGTGACATAATGTAGGTGGTTTCAGTGATCTGAGTTCTTTTGTTTTTCTTCAGTGAGTGGCAGGAGTGACTGAGGTGTAAGATGGAGAAAATTGGGGCTCGTAGTGTGACCAAGTTCCTCCACTTGAAGGGCTAAACTGCCCGGTAAATCCATTATGAGATGATGGCTGTTTATAGAAATAATTGCCCATCGTATGACACTATTGTGAGGTGCAAAAGGAATTTTCAAACTGGTCACATGTCCCTGAAACATGACCCAAGAGCTAGTAGACCGTCAATGACAGACGATGCAGTCACAGTGAAGAAAGTGGAGTGTTTAACACTGGAAGACAGACGAGCAACCATCCAAATGATCATGAATGAGACACATGTTACTTATGGTAGTGTGTGGAAAATTATTCATACGAACTGCACATGTCTAAGGCTAGCACTCATGGTACCTCTGACGTTACTAGAGGAACCTCGAGCCGAACATTCGAGCCCCTCCCTCTGGGAGCTGTTCGGATTGGGTTGGACTCGAGGGGGCAGTGTGTTCCCGCCACCCACAGGAAATTAGGTACCTCCGGCCAGGCCTCGGCCGCCCGGAGGGGGTAGAGAGTTGCATCATAAGTCCAGGGTGCTAGCCTGCAGAGCTAGTAGTTGGTGTGCTAGATCACCG